>OY751318.1:7354188-7749188 GCA_963564615.1 Rhorus exstirpatorius
CTCTCTCTCTCTCTCTCTCTATGCGAAAATATCAGCCACCGTTCGTAGAGCCTTTCTCTTCTTGGTTGTCCTTCTCTTATTTATCCTCCTTTTTGCCCGTTGCCCGCCCCTTTTCTCGGTTTTCTCGACGAAGACGTAGCTTTCTTTCTTTTTTTCACACTATGGATACGTCGCACACCGCGGCCGGAAATGGAATGCCGAGATCGATTAATTTTTGCCATTTTATAGCCAGAACCCTTCATGAGCGTATCAATTTTTTCCTCCGCCTTTCGCTTCAGATTTTCGCCAGACTCGCGTAGACGCGTTTTGAACGCTTCTCTTGGTCGTACACCATTGTCCATTATATCGGTGGCAACATTAACACCAGCACGCAGAGCCTCCTTGCCGACAGCCAGTGCTCCATTCTTCAAAAGAGGTATAATACGGCGGAAAAGACCCCCGAGAAAGCTGCCAATCCCGTGGCCCCTTTGATTCGGTGAGCCTATGTACACGTTACTGATACCCCCATATCCGGTCCGAGCACCACCCGTCTGCATATCAAAGTATTCATCGTAATAAGTCATTGCGATGACTTCTCTAATCCATACGCTTGAACTGTAATGTCGCCGTCAGCGTCCCGTACTCAAATGGTATCGGCTGCCCAAACTCATCCCTTATATCGATATCGATCGATTGAAAGTTTGTATGAAGCAGAGGTACGTAGCGTGGTGGCGAAAAACCTCTAATCTTCACAGAGCCGTAATTGTTGCTATCCGCCGAATAAGATGGTACAACACGTAACAGAGGTGCATGCACATCGCCGGTAATGTAGGGTTCACAAATATCCGTATAAACGAATAACATATCGGGGATAGCATTAGTTAGGCTGGCAGGTCGTGCGCCTGTATAACCAACATCTCTGAATGCAGGCGGGAGCGCCACACTGCTGGGTGTGGTAAATCCTAAAATCTTGTTGAGCCTTGGTGAGAAATGGAAAGCATGAATTAAATTTTCGCAAGAATCGCAGAAACAGGTCACTTGGACGTAGCCATTGCGAGCGCGCTGAAATAGTAAATGACCAGCAACGTCCTGTAGTTCATTTATTACTTCGAGCAATGAGTCTATACTCTTATATACACCGGGTGGAACATACACGCAGCTCTTTTCAAAGTCAATAGCAGAAGAGTGAATACCCTGTTGTACTTTATACGGTGCAGTCTTGATGAAGTTCTGCTCGTCTTCCTGAGGTGTATGCAGAATCGTCATGGGTATATGTATATCTGTAAGTCCAACGGCCCAATTGCCTTGCAAGGATACGCGCTGTGGCAATCGTGTGGTATAACGCGTTGTCGTATTTTCCAGGTAATATTTCATATTGCTGTTGCTCGGTAAAACGATATAAAATTCGTCTCTCATCGTGATTTTTTATTTTTTTTCGGTAATAGTACGAACTCTCGATAACTCGACCTCGTAAAAATGCCGTCAATATCTTCGCCGTGAAGATCGCGTAAAAAGTACACCGTCGGCCAACTAGTCGTCGATATGCGATGAATTTTGAACAGCTCGCTGCTCCAGCCGCGCTCGTAACCTCTTGCAAAGGCCGCTTTTGCACTACTGATTCGTACAACATCACCGATCCAGTATTTAGGGATGTGTTCTCGCTCCGAATCCTTGTAACGCTGCATCAAATTAGCACAAGCTTGAGCTGCAGTGGCAAGAGTCACCGTTACCGGGGCCATTTTTATGCTGCTATGCCGGGCTTTATTATATGCAGACACTATATTTTGCAGCACATTGATGTATCGCTTCGCGCGAGTATACGTGAAGTATCGCCACATTCTTTCTTTCAATGTTCGATTAAATCTTTCCACAATTGCGGCTTTTATATCAGGATTCCGTGCAGCTCGAAACTGAATATCTTTCTTCTTTAGGAGCTCTTGAAATGCAGCACCCATGAATTCTTTGCCTCGATCCGATTGCAGGCATACGGGTGATTGGCTATTAGTGGCTTTTTGCGTGAGTATCCGCGTAAAAGCCTTAGCCACAGACGCAGCAGTCTTGTCGCGTAAAGGCTCGACCATGCATATTTACTGAGCACATCTATGACTACGAGGAGATAGGTATGACCATCGTTGTAATCTTTGATCGAGCGAAGATCTACGAAATCAGCCTCCCAGACATCGTCAATGTTTCGCACGCTGTAATGGCGTCGTGGAAATCGATGTTTTACAGGGCGATGTTTCGTGTCAGCATCCTGTGTCTCCAACCACTGCACGGTCTTTTCGCTAGAAATTTTTTTTCGCGTTGCGCGTAATAATTTTGCAGTGCCCGAGAACGATGCTTCGTGGGAGGGATTATGGTACAGCTTTTCCAATGTTTACATGGTTTAGAGTTTTAGGTTAGCCCAAATTACACGATTCTTCTTCTTCTTTTTACACTGGCCAGCGCCTGTTTGCTCCCGCTCAGAGGTACTGAAGAGCTCATAAATACTGGGATCGGTGGATTCGTCGCTGCTGTGATTGGCTCCCGCGTCGCTCAACGACAAGTCGTGGGAGTGCACAGGTATTTTTTTTTTTTCCGAAAAGGCGTCGAGGTGGGCACATCGGACCTCCACAGATCCTGGTTTCCAACAAACTCGCGTGGAATTTTTGCCGCTTTTAAAAATCCTGCAAATGCATGACGACCAGCCGGCGTTGAGATTTTCCTCGCGCGCATAGCATCGTTTATAAGATCGACAATATTGGAGTCCTTGATTTCTTTGCCTGCGATGGAGACGGTGCCTGTAGGATCCCAGCAAAACTCTGTTACTGGTACAAGGCGTAAACGACGGAGCAATAGTTTTGCTTTGTTGCGATATTTTGTCGGGACACTCTCAACGATCATAGAGTCGTTTATGCTTGGCATCTCAGCGCCTTTTCCACTATTCCCCTCCTCCTCTATAGGTGTCGTGATGTAATCATCATTTTTTGCGAGTGCACGATGCTGCTGCGCTCGCTCATTATCGGCAAAATGGAGATAACGCTGCAACACCGCGAAATACGCCGACCACTTTTCCCTCCCATCCTCGTACGAATTATAATTCAGAATATCGTTCATCTCAGTATCTACTGAGTATCGTACCAAGGGTTTGCACTGTTTGCTGCTGTTGCCGATGAACAGATTCCGTTTGTCGATTATTCTGCACGCCTATATGCTGAAGATTCTCTTCAGGCACGAGCACCATTTTTCTCGCATGCTCCATTAGCCACTGCCGCCGATCAAACGTGACAAGAGCGTACCCAGTACGGGGGCGAGCAGCAGCGGTAGGAACCCACCGTTTTGAACCACAAAACGTTTCTTGCTCTTCCAACTACCGCTTTTCGCAGCTAGTCGTCGAAGAATAGATGCGTGGCGACGCAACTTTTTTCTTTGTTCAGGCTTCAAAGGCACATTACTACGTAGAATGTTTAACGCACACTCACAAATACAACGAATTATTCGTGGATCGGCTTTACGCAAAACGGCGTCTCGCTGCTCCTTGTTGAGATGCCAGAGTGCGTGCAATATTGCAACGTGCTTCTTGCAGAGAGAGGACCTGTTACCCGCCATCACAGCCGCAAGACTGGTACTTCTCCGGCTGTGTCGGTGCTTTTTAACTTTTTTCGCGGCACGTAAACGAAATGCTGTGGATCATCGGGGAAAATACACGTTCGAAATCTACAGTTATCGGGAGTCGATTGTTTCAAGTCCAAGAGCAGATAACCGTGTGGTTTGCTCGTCGCGTCGTAATAAACTTCCTGCAGAAATCGGGGGTTTTCGGGGTAAACCTGACGCGCCAGGTGCTGTATTTAAGCGCGATCTCGCGGATTTTTAAAAACTACTATATAATTAGCGTTCAGCGATATATCCCGTTGCCCGTGACCCTAATGAAATAAATTTTACGTTATAAAAAACACGCTCAAATTCTTATGATGACTACCCTTGGTGAAGAGGTCGACAACGCTATTGTTTGATGCCTCGCGTATCAAATCGTCAATAATTATAAGTTTTGCACGTGGATCGTTTGCATAATCCGAGGCTTGTGGTAAACCTTCGCGAAACTCCATCGAAGAACCGTACTCCATATACGCTTGTTGCCACTCGGAACAATAGAAAATAATTCGTTGAAACGGTTCACTATTCAAATGCGAAATGAATTTCAAAAACTTTTTCACAAAGTATGTTTTACCGCCGCCCGTGGGCCCGCAAACGATCGCCGTCCAAGGATGTTTCCACCGCACATCCATTTTTGCGAATGAGCACAATCTTCGTATTAGCTGAAACATATATAGGGTTCGAAAAGACGAATATACGTAAGAACATAAAGTTTTATTTATATACATTATTTACAAAGTAGTGCGAGGTCTATATCTATATACATTATTCTTTATAACCGTAAGGAAAAGTGCCATATTCGCCATCTCGTCTTCGTTTGACGCTCGACGGTTTGCATGATTTTGTTTCAGGACGTGTGACGACCTGATGAAATGCCGTGCGTCGTATAGCGTCATACTTTAGCACAACAGGCTCGTCTTTCTCACCGGTTATAAAGGAGCGCACTGAGTTATAATTAATTAATCCCTTGTTCGCAAAATTAAGCATTATCCCTTTTACTTTACATACTTCTTTTTCCTCTCCATTGGGAGTGCATACGATAAAAGAATAAAATTTTGGTCCGCCTGAAATGAAACTTCTAATATAACTACCTTCCCCATAAGAGCTCAGCTCATCTGTGAGATCCCCTAAGAGCTGTCCCGTTGGAGGCTCGTACTCGTCTTTTTCTTCGTGCGATACGTAAATTACGGAATCGGCATCGCAGTACAAAGCACGACGACCCAGCCGCTCTAGGTAACTATAAAGTTTTAGGCGGGCCTGGGCTGTGGTGTATGCTGCTACTACGGCGTTCGCTATGCTGGATGGTATAACAGCGTCACTGATTTTCGTGTAGCTTACATACAATATGTCGTTGTTTACGGGTAAAATAGCCGTGATCTCGTGCTCAGGGCTAGTCAATAGTTCCATAAGTTTTTTACGCGTCGAAACTATTTCTGTCTGCGGTAGATTTTCTCGCTGCTCAAACTTCCCCCAAAATGAATTAAGGCACAGCTTTGCGACAGATCGCAATCCCGGATTTTTAGCTATGGAGTCGCGATTTAGCTTGATTCCTTCCGATCGTTCGAAATCGGCTATATAGAGGTCTTGCGCGGCGTTATCTTCGGAGCAATTTTCGGGCCACCCACTGGCTTCTCGTTTGATTTTTAAAAACGTGTTAATGTATTCGACAAAATGCCCCCCTGTCTGTGTATCGCGATCGAACTGCGTCGTTTCATACTGCCAAATTTCAACTACGTCCACCACTCTATACCCGCACGACACAGCATTTCGCAACTCGTCGACAACCCATGTACCATCGAACGTTCGCTCTACAGGATCTTCGTGTGTACATACACTCTGATTCATAATCTCACAGCAACTTCGGCATAGAGAAAATAATAAGCGATTATGCATACGCACTGGTAATACGGGGTGGTATAGATTACGAGGCGGCAATACGGTGCATTTTACGAGGCCCTCAACGAGAGTGAGATCGGTGTTATCAGGGCCTGTCAATTCCATGCACTTGTTACCCACGTATACTTTCGGATGGCCCACCGGGTTTTTGCCGAATTTACAGATATAGGGGTACAGTGAGCAAACGTCTACGTAGCGTATTTTTTCCGTAGCGTCAACGTCGTAGAGCGTAACTATATTTTCTGTTCGTCCTCCGAAAAAAGCATCACGAGGATTGAGAGGCTCTGCTGTAACTAAAGGGTTATCTTGCAGGAAAGTTCTCATCTCGGCTGTCGAATTTAACAAACGGTCATATTCACACTCCCAAATTTCTGTGAGCAAATACCCTCCCGTTTGAATTCTATCAGTTACTGCTGTTGTTCTCTCGAAATGCTCGTGCATGGATATTCCATCGCTTTGTCGACTGTCTCTGTTTGTGGTATAGCAACTTGCAACTTGCAACTTTTTATCGTGCACGAGTCATCGATGTTCAAAGATGACGCACTTTGTGCCACGCTGCTTATTAATTTCCATATATCTTCGAATACATAATCGCGGGCCGGTCGGAAAGATAACCACACGGGCCCGTGTGGCAAGCTATTCGCTGTAAACGAAACGCCTACATAATCGCCGCCCTCGCAGGAGCTCATGATGTGCGTTAAGAGATCACGAAATGCACCGTTGAGCCAATCTACCACGCTAATGCCGGAGTCCGGCCGCCGAATTCTTAACGAGGTTTCACGCCCTCGTAGTTTAAATCGCTTAAAATATCGCGTGTAATCACCGATGATTTCGAAATGCTTTCCGGGTGGATGTATTTCTTCGAGAGGCCCGCTCCTTGGTACAGTACGTCGCCTGCCTGCTCCTTTTTGCACCTCTGGAAAAGAGTCTCGTATTAGATTCTAGAATGGTTAAATGCAAAAATTATTGTGTTTTATCAATATTTGTACCTCTCACGAGTCATAGCACTGCTTGAACACTTCGATATTACCAGTCAAACAAAGATGCTGACGAATACCCTGTTACAAAAGGACCCACTTACTTACATGCTTAATTAATTTTTCATGTGTAAGAAAAATTATTTACCAGAGTTGTCATCAGTCACGAGCATTTGAAGCCAATCGTCAGCTCTTTGCATTGCTGTTTCCTCGTCTCTCTCGTTCTCGATCGGATATTCCCACAGCTGATTTTCGCGATGGTCAAAAACATCATCAGGGTCAGAGGCTGGGGTTGCTCGTCGTCCAGAATGGCATAGACCTGATGCGCCTGGTACAGCAGCGTTTTCTTCGTCTGGTACCCTCTCCCTATCTATGCCCTCTGGATAAATTTATAATTTAAAATTGACGCCACACCAACTTTTTAATTTTTATTTTTTTGCACCTTAATTTCAACTTACGTTCGAAAATCGACGAATTAGTAAATATTTCCAAAGGATGCTTGATGCTGGAAACAGTACTCATAGGCTGCTCATCATTCAGCTCGGTGAATGACAGGTGCTGATTCGTTATGCTTCTCTGCTGGTATGCTAATTCCACAGCACGGGGTAGTTACCCCGGCCAATGTTTTTTTTTTTCGGGAAGATCCAAAACAAGTCAATATTTATTCGTGTTCATATGCAATACACATTTTTTTTCAGATTTTTAGACTTGAATTTGACCATTTTTCGCGTAGTGCAAGATAAACAGCGTTCAGGGGTAGTTACCCCGACCAATATTTTTTTTCGGGAAGATAAAAAAACAAGGCAACATTCATTCGTGATCATATGCAATATACATTTTTTTCAGATTTTTAGACTTGAATTTGACCATTTTTCGCGTACGAGCAAGATAAACAGTGTTCAGGGGTAGTTACCCCGGCCAATATTTTTTTTCGGGAAGATCCAAAAAGAAGTCAATATTATTTCGCGTTTATACGCGATATACATTTTTTCAGATTTTTTAACTTGAATTTGACGATTTTTCGCATACATGCAAGATAAACGGCATTCAGGAGTAGTGAACCCGGCCAATTTTTTTTTTTTTCAGGAAAATCCAAAAACACGTAAATTTTATTTTGTGTTCATACGTAATATATATTTTTTTCAGATTTTTTTACTTGAATTTGCCCATTTTTTGCATTAATGTAATAATATTTAGAGGTGGCTCACCCCTTGTTTTTTTTTTTTTTTTTGATTCGAGAAAATTACATTTTTCGTGTCTCATTATGAGAAAACTTTTGCACTTGGATTGGTTAAAAAATATTATGCCTTGTGGGTGAAACTGCCAAATGGCCCCTTGACATGCCTTACTTTGGAGGGTGGTTTCACCGCCTTAAAGTGTTTAATGGCAGATAGAAAAAAATTCGTGTCGCTTAGTTTTCGATGTACTACAACATATATGAGTTAGACCAAAATCGGAGAGATCGACCTGGGATACCTTCCTTGTTAGTGATAGCATGTTGACTACACGGTTTTCTTCATTTCTTCGATCGAGTGACAACATCTCCTAATGGCCAAGCCACTGTACACCGTCAAGTCGCCGATGACGCTGTCAGTCAATTTTTCCTTGCCTTTTTTTACTTATACTTCATACTGCTTTTTCACATTACGTAATCTCGTTGTCATTCTTTTTGGAACAGGTCCAATATACTCTTTTGCACAATCGTATCTTCGCAGGCCACGCGTATCTTCAAGGCCACGCGTCTAGAATTGATTGGTACGTTTTGCAATCTCTATCGCCTATGTAGGGTAGATGTACCATTTGTGGCCACTTTAAGCATTTTCGTGTTTTTTATTGGCAGATAACGTTGAAATAAAACCGTCTGGTATAGTGAAAAGGTGATCAATATCATCCTAAATATACATCTGATGAAATTTTCATTGATCGGAATTTGTTTCGACCATAATTACTCTAAAAAACATAGAATAATCGTGCGCCTTTCGTATTCACCATATGTGGCCACTAAAGTACTATTTTTGGCCATCCAGGTTGCCATTTGTGGCCACTAGAAAAAAAAATAATTAGTAGGCGGGCTTTAAAACAGAATACACATTACTAATATAATACTAATATAACACATTAATAAGAATAAACACTCTATTAATTCAAGATTTTATTAAACCATACAAAACAGTTATGAATACAAAAAAATTATTCTGGTTGAAAACATGTATTTTTTGACAATACGCAAATTTTTATTTACTGTTTCTATTAACTTTACAAGGTTCAAACACGGTTTTTTTTCGATTTCGCTTCATTAGCTTCTCAGCTTTAACCTTTTTATTTTCTTCCATTTTTGCTAGTCTTTCAACTCTCTTCATTCTTTTTTCCTCTTCTTTTTTTTTCTTTTTCTTTGGCCTCCATTATCTCTGACCATTTAGGTGTCGTTATAACAGTGACGATTGTTCAATTGGTTTTGTTACACTGATAACTTGCTTGCATGATAGATTGCTTTTGCAGCCATAAAGGAATTCAATTCAATGCGTCGGTAACCGATTTTTTGCAAATTGAAATATCGTGAGGCACCGAATCGGCTAATGTATCTACAGTGATCAGACAGAAGATCTGCGTTGACTTCGATGCCAGCAGTATTAAGGGCGGGGTACGGTTAATTCGGTGAAAAAAAGACCCTTTTTCAAACATTTTTTTACAAGACACGGGCAATACATTTTAAATTTAATTATTACAGTATTGTAGGACTTCCGTTTCCAGTGACAAGAGTGTGGAGTGAGCGTGTGACAGGTGGGCAGAAAGTGAGTGATAGTGAAGGAAGCGGGAACTGAAGGGGTGAAAAGTGCTGTGGGATAAGGAGGGTAGGACGGGATAGACAGGGGCGAAAACAAGGGTCGGTACGGGGGGAGGGAAAAGGGAGTTAGACAGGGGGAAAAGTCGGGTGGTTAGATTTGGAGGTTAGAGTGGTGTAGAGGCAAGGGGTGTGGGGGAAAGCAGGAACGGGTGACAGTAGAGCAGCGGCGGACCAGCGGGCAAAGTGGGAAGAGAGAGTGTCTGAAGCGGTCGGTAAGAGGGAAAGGTGTCGGTAGGAAAGGAAGTGAAGCGTGTGGAGGAACCAGCGGAAGGTATGGAGTAGAGAAGTAGTGAGGATGGGTGACGAGGGGAACAGGGTAGATGTAGAGGAAGAGAAGAAGAGGGGGAGACCGACGAATGCAGAGAGACTGAGAAGAGAGCGGCCGGGGAGCGAGAGGAACGTAATAGAGATGCTAGAGAGGAAAAGGAAGGTTTGAGATCTGTCGGAGCGGGAAGGGAATGCGAAGGAGAAGGAAAGGGAAGAGGACGCATTTAAGAGGAACAAATTAATGGGAAGGTCGCCAGAGAAAAGAGCAGAGGAGGAAGCATGGCTGAAAAAGGTAACTGATAGTATGGGGGAGGTGGTGAGGCGGGAAGGAGAGAGGAGGGAGAAAAGCGTAGAGGAAATGGCGAAGGGATGGGGGAAGAAAGTAGAGGACATGGCGAAGGGATGGGAGAAGAGAGTAGAGGACATGGCGAGGCGTTGGGAGGAGAGAATGGAGGTGTTAGTGAGGGAGGCGAGAGTGGAAAGGGAAGAACTGATAAAGAGATAGGAGGGGGAAAGGACGGAGTTGAGAAGTCGGATGGATATGCTGGAAAAGAAAGTGGAAAGCCTAGGGGAGAGGGAGGGGGGTGGAAGGTCGAGGGATCAGGGGAAAAGGACGAAAGGGGGGAGTAGAAGTGAAGAGGTGGTAGCAAAGAAGGTGAGAGAGTTGGAGGTAAAATTGGATAGGGGAGAGAGGGAGAAAAGAGCCGGGAATGTAGTAGTGAGAGGGGGGATGAGAAAAGAGGGGGCAGAATGGGATAAAGAGATAAAAAGGATATGGAGTAAGATGGAAGTGGTAGGAAGGATAAAAGATATGACGGCAATTGGAGGGGTAAGCGGAGAGGGCAGGGGTATGGTGTTGGTGGAGATGGAGGGGAGGGAACAGAAGATAGAGGTGATGAAGGCAAAAGGGAGGTTGAGAGGGGAGAAAGTTTGGATAGAGGACGACCTAACGAGGATGGAGAGAGAGGTGAAGTGGAAGATAGAGAGGGAGGCAGAGATGAAAAGGAGGGAGGGGAAGACCGTACGAGTAGGATATATGAAAATGTGGGTAGACAACAAATGGAAGAGGTGGGACGAGATGACGATGGGATGGAGGCAGATGGAGGGGGAGCGGAAGGAAATAACGGTAGAGATGGGGGAAGGGTTGGGGGGGAGAGCCAAGTAGGAGGGGCAGAAGAGGGAAAAGAGGGAGGGGCGGAAGGGAACGGGAGGAAGAGGGGGCACGATAAAAGTGGGGTTCTGGAATGTGGCGGGGGTGAAAAACAAGGATGAGGAGTTTTGGGAAGGACTGAGGAGCTGGGATGTGATGATACTGATAGAGACGTGGGTAGACTCGAAAGGGTGGGAAGGGATAAAAGGGAAATGGAAAAGGGGATATAGGTGGGAAGTGCAGGAGGCGATAAAAAGCAGAGGGAAGGGGCGGGCGAGAGGGGGAATGGTGGTAGGCATCAGGGAGGGGGTGGAGGTAGGGGAGGTGAGACTGGAGGAGGAAGGATGGATAGAGTGCAAGGTAAAGCTGGGAAAGACTGGTGGTGGGTAATTGGAGTATAAGTGAATAGAGACCTAGAGAGGAAGATGGAAATGATGGCGGGGTGGATGGAGAAAGAAGGGAATGAGGAGACAGTGGTGTTTGGGTAGGATTTTAATGTAAGAACGGCGACGGAGGGGGGACTGCGGCGGTGGTGGCAAGTGGGCAGGGAGGGGGAGGAAGGGAGAAAGTCAAAGGACAGAGTTCTAACGGGGGAAGGGAAGAAGTGGGGGAGATTCCTGCGGGAAATGGGGTGGGGGATTATAAATGATGGGGTGGAAGGGGATGAACAGGGTGAATGGACATACGTGGGGGGAAGAGGGAGGTCGGTAATCGAATACGTGGTAGCCGGGGAGAAAGCGAGAAAGAAGATAGAGAGGATGAAGGTGGAGGACAGAGTAGACTCGGACCATATGCCGGTGGTAATATGGGTAAGGTCGCAAGGAGGGGGGTGGAAGGGAAGGAAGGGGAAGAGGAAAAACAAAGAGTGGAGAGGGAGAGGATGCTGGGACGAAGAAGGTGCAAGGAAGTTTAAGGAGGGGTTCGGTGAGTGGCGGTGGGAGGGGGAGGAGATAGAGGTAGGATGGGGGGAGATGGGAGCGAGGATACGGGGGGCAGTGAAAAAGACGGAGGAGGGGAAATAAGTGGTGCAGCAAAAGAGCTGGTGGGACAAGGAGTGTAGAGACTGAAAGGAAAGGCTCAAGAAGAAGCTGGAGGAATGGAGGGGAGGAAGGATTGACGAAAACGCATACAAAGAAGAGAAGAGGGGGTACAGAAGGATGTGCGAGGGAAAAAAAGGGAGGAGAGGAGGAGATGGGAATAGGAGATAAACGGAATAAAGTCGGAAAGCCAAGCCTGGACGGTGATAAATAGAGGTAGGAGGAGAAGGAAAGGGGTAAATGAGAGAATAAGCATTCAGGAGTGGGACAGATATTTCAAGGGGTTGCTAAGAGGGATAGACGAGAGGAGGGTGGGAGCTACGATAAGAAACACGGAGGAGGAGAGAAAAGAAGAACTGACGAGGCAGGAAGTGTGGAAAGTAGTGAAGAAGCTGAGGGACAATAAGGCAATGGGGGAGGATGGGGTGCCGAATGAGGTGTGGAGGTACGGAGGAGAATGTGTTAGGGAAAATCTGTGGTGAATGTGTGCGAGGGTGTGGAGAGGGGAAGGATGGCCAGAGGGGTGGAAGCAAGGAATGGTGGTGCCGGTGGTGAAGAAAGGGAAAGGGGATGTAGTAGAAGATTACAGGGGGGTTACGCTGACGCAGACGGCATATAAGGTGTACGCGGGGGTGCTGGGAAACAGACGGAAACAGGAGGTAGAGGGGAGGGGGATGCTGCCGCCGAGCTAAGCGGGATTTAGGGAGGGGATGGGGACTATAGACCACATATATGTGTTGAACTACATAATAAACAGGGAGGTGAGGAGGAAAAAGAGGGAGCTAGTGCTACTATTCGTGGATCTAAGGGTGGCGTTCGACTCAGTGGACAGGGGGAAGCTGGCGGAACGTATGAGGGACCGAGGGGTGATGGAGGGGCTGCTAGAAAGGTGTGAAGAGGTGCTAAAGGAGACGGTGGGGAGGATAAAGGTAGGAGAGGAGCAGGGAGAGAGATTCTGGACGGAGAGGGGAGTGAGACAGGGGTGCCCGTTGAGTCCGCTGCTGTTCATAATGCTGTTGGCGGACATGGACGAGGAGTTGGCGAAGGGATGCTGGGGAGGGGTAGAGCTGGAGGGAGGGGGGAAAGCGTATTCGCTGGCATACGCGGACGATCTGGTAATCATGGCAAGAGGGGAGGAGGAGATGGAGGGAATGATGGCGAAGCTGGAAAGGTATATGGAGGGAAAGGGGCTAGAGGTGAACATAGGGAAGACGAAGGTGATGAGATGCAGGGCAGGGGGAGGAAGAAAAAAGAAAGTGAAGTGATGGTGGAACGGGAAGGAAATAGAGGAGGTGAAGAGATATAAGTATTTGGGGTATGTGGTGAGAGCTGACGGGGATCAGAGAGAGCATGTGGAGGAGAGGGTGGAAAAGGCGGTAAAAGCAATGGGGCAGGTGTGGGGAATAGGAAAAAGGAAGTTTGGAAGAGATTCGGACAGGAGGCTGTGGTTATTCGACAGGTTGGTGTGGCCGGTGATAGGATATGGGGCTGTGGTTATTCGACAGGTTGGTGTGGCCGGTGATAGGATATGGAGAAAAAAAAAATATATATTGAGTCGGGTGCGAACCCGTCACCTTCGAGCTATTTGGAGGATGCCTCAGACGACATGGGCATTTTGGGTTCTGGATATGATAGCGCATTGAAGCTTCATATTCATTGAGCTTGCTTACCGATGTTGACTTTTTCATTTGTAATATTGCTCAGAGTCAACACGCTATCATTTAATAAAGAGCATTGCATATTTTTGGTTGCGATTGAAACTATTTTCAAATGAATTTATCACGAAAAGCGCGCGAGAGTTAAGCGGCGGGTGAGTTCGTGGGTGTCAGCTGCGGTGCGGGGCAAGGGGAGCGCGCGCTTTGTGCAACATCTGCCACCAAATTCGTAAACCCGGTAGCCACGCGCAATGCATTCTGGGGGATAGGGGACAGTATGTCCATACCTCCCTAAATATTACCTTAACGGTTGTAACTGATCACTCGATCATCCGAAATCAAAAAACCAAATTGATTTGATTAGTTTATGAGTTCCCCCAGGTAACGCTGTCGAGTTTTTTATTTTATTTTTTTGTCAATTTTCGGTGACACTGGAAAGTCAAAAACGCGATTTACGCTTAAAAAATCGGCAAATTTGTTATTGTAAAATAAAAAATAACAACAAATTTAAAAATAACTTGACAGCGTTCCCTCATGAATTATACAAAGAGAGAGTATGCCAAATTTGAAAAGGATTGGTGCAATATATTTTAAACTACAGCCGTCACCGACTTTGAAAACGTGAAGTGTGGGAAAATCACTTTAAAGATTTAAAGTGTGTACAAAATCGGGGCGGAACGACCCAGAGCCGCGGATGGATAAAATTCCATATCTCCGTTAGTTTTGCTCTAATTGCTCTAAAAATTTGATACAACATTCTTGAGATATTGTGCATTCAAAAAAAAATTTTTTTTAAATGGGAAAAAAAAAGTTTCAAGACCATACCCCGCCCTTCAGATTTTCTTTCTCAATATGTGCTGGTGTAACTTCAATATTCGACTGTATCGAGCTATTTTCATTCACTGTAAAAGACTCTCCACTGTACGACGTCTTTGTTTGGGTAAGAATCCATTCATCAGGAAAAGGAATCATGGGACTGATGGAACTGTCGTTAGGAAAATTGAATCTCACTAATTCAGATGGATGCTCACCTATTGTAATGTAAAAGACCAAATAAAAAGTTAATGCACACTTTCGAAGATTACCAAGATACAAATAGTAAATGCTATAGTGAAATGTAATAATAATAATAATAATGATGTAATATAAAAATCGCTTGCAAGGCATTTTTGACGTCCTTTTCACAGTAGTTGGCAAAAAATGTTTTTTTTTTATTTTGTCTTTCTGCGTTTCAGTATTTCTTTTCGTTCGTCCCATTCTTCTCTGTAAGAATGATAAATAATTTACTATATAAAAAAATAATAATAATCTATATTTATAAACGTATTACATTAAAAGACTGCATATGTAAGTGGCCAAAAATGGAAATCGCATGTGCTATATGTGGCCACTCGATGGCCAAAAACCGTACAATGACAAAATTCATTGTACCATTTGTGGCCATACCTCGTTTGTAATATATTGTAGGTTATGCTTCGGAAAATTTGATTTAATTCAAAAGAACGAAGCTCGTTAATGTAATATATACAATATATTTTCTATAATTGGATGAAATAAGCAACAATTGTTCATGTACTTACTTGCAGTGTGGTAAACGCTTTCTACAGAAAGCGTCAGAATCTCCGAAGAGCTGCACATTTAAGGTCGATTATCCACAGAGACGCAATAATAAGCCTCTGAAGCGGCAAAAAGTGGTACCAAAATAACTTACTGTTCCCTAGAATCCCTGATCTTCATGCTGTCAACTCCAAGATACTATTATTAGATTAATATTTAGAATTAATTAAGAGACTGGCCATAAACGGTACAGTGGCCACAAATGGTACATCTACCCTATCCAGTATATTTCACGCCGTATCTTTCCACCGATCAGAAAAACATCTCTACCGCTGCCTAGACTTCTCTATCGTACCCGCACTGCCATGTTGGTTATAAGTACAATCTTCATCGTGATTTTCAAACCAAACATCGAATTCCTCAGTAGTCATTTTGCATTTTCATAAGGTACAGGCTTAGCAAAAGCTTTATTTGACTACATTATCTAGCACTTTCTTGCTGTATTTACTGATTAGTCACGCCGAACTGTGAACTAAAACCTCGTTTTTACAAATCCCATCCCTGACCTTATTAGATCCGAAGATAAATATTCTGTTTCAAACGTATTGGGTCAATCTAATTCTTGACAATAGTTTATAGTTTTTCGTGCCATACTTGCCATAATTGTCTTTTCTTCGCTGTCAATCCGTCCTTCCTTGTTCACTCTCCCGTCGAAACTCCTTCTTCTTCTTTTTTCAAACATGCCTCTTAGCGATACAAAACAAAATATTCCCCTCATGCTTCGGTCTTTCTCTCCAATGACAGCAGGACCGTTCTTAATACCGGGTAGCAACTCCACAGTGATTAATTATGGTGCAAAAAATTGACTGTTATAACATATACCCCCATAATTTGTATGAAAATTCGAGATCGCATCACCAAATGTTCCAGGTGTTTCGTCATCGAATACTCCAGAAATTTCGAGATGTCGTCGGATATAACTACGCAGTTTCAAAATCTTCGTCTGTTAATTACTAACAATTGAAATTATTGCGCAGCTTCTAAATCTGATACCATCGCGTCCGGTCGAAATAATTATTAAGCTTCGAAACCGAATGTTCCAGAAGAGATCATGTCATTACTTTGGAATTTCAAGGATTTATTAAAGTTATTATTAAGTAAAGCATTCCAGGAAATCCGATACCGTCAAGTCTGGTCAATATAATTATTAAGCTTCGAGATTGAATGTTCCAGATGCGAATGCGTCATCAGTTTGGAATTTCAAGGATTTCTTAGAATTATTATTTCGATTGAGCTCTGAAATCCGATACTATTGTCGGCCTTGACCTTCGACTGATTTAACTGCGATGATTTTTTTACTATACTTGAAATTACAATTGATGACGTCATCCTTTTGGAATTTCAAGGATTTCTCTGAATTATAATTATTATTATGGCACAACGTTCTGGAAGCTTCGAGACCCCCCCCCCCCCCCCGCCCCTGTTGCAAATCCCCCCTCGCACCGCTTCACCCCTCCGCCCACACTTTATCCAGAACTCTCCTTGTATATCTACTAGCGAGAAATGAGTGTAAATATTTATTACGAAATAGTACAATCTGAAATAGTACAATAGCTGATATGAGCTTTATATATCGTACCATGTGGCGGTTGACAGCAATCGGCACCTTGTTTAGCGGACGGAAGCACGCGATGTAGCCGCGCGAAAGAGCGAGAAAGAGAGAGAGAGATGAACACTTACGGAAAAATAAACGGGAGGTAAAGAATGACGGAGATAATTTAAGCAATTTTTTTAAACAATCTTAATTGTTTATAAGTTTTCACCGCTCTCTTCAAAGCGAAAGAATCGGGAAATGTACGTTGCTAGTGAGTTTGACGCTGGTCAAGCTCGTTCGTCGATCAAGATCGACGTAGAAATAGAGTAATTTTGGCATATCCCGAGAACGGTTACAGATACGCAAAAATTGACGAAATTTTAAGACGTTCGGAGAAGAAATGTTATCAAGCAGATTAAACGTGTCCATATGCTTAAGTTTCCATACCTTTCAGGGTAATAATAAAAAAATAAAAAATTGAAGACTAATTCGTAAAGGCCGAGCATCACAGGTATGTCAACTTAAGGTTGAAAGGCCAATGAATTTTGTCTAAAATATTTATCTAAAAGAAAAGATTTTCTGCTGTAGCTTACAATGTAAACGAAGCGCATTGGGATTCGTCGTATTCGTCGCGGGGTTGGGACACGTGCTTGCAATCGCGACCGATTATAAAACGACACTTTTGGTAACTTTGGCAGTTTCTGACAACCCTTCAGCTTCTACTTAACTTTCTGACATTTTTTTCCCCTACTTTATCACATGCTCCTCGACACCTATGCAAATTTTCAGCCGTGTCAATTAACAGTTTCTTTTTGTCGGGAAATCTGCACGTTCTGGCGCCCGCCCACGCATATAGCTTCCAGACTGCCTTCTGACGGTCGAGCTTTCGCTTTGCCGGCAGCAATCGAACCTTTTCCAGGTTAGATATTTTGTATACCGCGTCATGTTGCTCGATCTGTAACCAGCTCTTAGACTATGTGTGAACGTTCGTGTGTGTCCATGTAGGGACGTAAGAGTATTCCGTCGAAAAAAGTATGGAGAGGCGCGTGAGAGAATCAGCGAACGTCCGCACATTATAGCCTCACAGTTTCTCCAGTGTTTTTCGGCGCGTGCAGCTACATCCGTTACTCGTGCTTAAATAGTTACAATAAAATAGGTACAATTAAATAGTTACAATTTGCTTAAATAGTCTTAATTATTTATAAGTTTTTACCGCTTTCTTCAGAGCGAGCGAATTGGGGAACGTACGTTGCTCGTGTGTTACATTCTCTTCAAACTTCCCCGTCTATCAAAATCGACGTAACAGATTTAAACAATTCGTTCAAATATCATAATCAGTAACAAGCTTTCACCACTCTTTTCGGAGCGCGAGAATCAAGCAATATCTATACTGTTTGCAAGTTTGTCGCTTATTGAATTTGCTCAGATGAAAATCGGCTAAGATAATTCAAGCATATTTAAAAAAAAAATAATTATCATTTATTGGAAATTGCTGCTCTTTGTAGAGCGAGAAACGAGTGTACTCGTCACACGATAATATAGCTGACTCGCGCGCAGCGGTCGACAGCAAACCGCTGGATATGCGTACACACATATACACACAATATAGTACCTATGTAAGGGCTCAGTAGCGGGATTCTGTAACTCTATAGCGATGACTATTGCTGTTGCTAGCTATCAACAGCCTATGGGAGTTGCGCCTTTCCCCTGGATCGTCCTTGCAATTGGCTGTCGATAGCTAGTGATACCGATAATCATCGCTAGAGAGTTACGGAATCCCGCTACAGGTGTCACGGCAGACGGCTACTATTCGGCTTCGATGCTTCGTCGCAACGCAAGGAATCGATATTATAGAAGTCGTATGCCGTGACATCTAGCGGTAGGCAACGGTGAGTGTGCTAACGCGACTGACGGAGGCTGCGTCAAAATTTTTCCGGGTGTGATACAGCACCTTAATACTTAATAAAAAGTCTGCTACAAATACTATAGTCCTTGTAGCAGACAAATCATATGATCGACTTTTTTAGCAATACAATTGTTAGAGAATGTGTTGAACCATAGCATTGTATGTACTTATTGTGGCTTAATAGAGGTACGAGAAGGATAGGTGGATGAAATAACGTTCAACACGTATATAACACAGATAATATGAAGCTTTATCTGTTTAACGAATATAATACGTGTCAACGTAGCAAGACCGTTGATCACGAACAAAAGAGGGGAGACATACATATGTGGGAAGGAGAAACTTCTCGAAGCGACGTGATGTGCACGTACCTTAAATATACGACGCACGATGGCTAACCTCAACACTTCCGCCGCTTGGGCGCTTGCTGCTTTTAGTCATCCTAAGGCTCATACGCATTTTACAAAAAAGTTATCTCGGAAGTGGCTTCGTAGATATGTCTACTCGCTAACAATCAGTCGGTACATACACCACTTCGATATCACAACTCTCGACTTTTTCACGAATATAGTGACATCGGATATCAATATGTTTTGTTCTCTTGTGGAACTCGAAGTTTTTCACAAGACGTATGGCATTTTGATTATCCACATACAATATAACGTGGCTTTATCACATTGACGTCCGATGCCACTCAATAAGCTACGTAGCCACAAGGCTTCTCTCTCAGCCGCTGCTGCCGCGAATACTCGGACTCGGTGGTGCTCATAGACACCAATTTTTGTCGATGAGACAACCAGGTGACAAGACCGTGAGCTGAAGGCATATTCGGTCGTTGACCTACGCGTTGCGATATCACTCGCATAATCTGCATCTGAAAATCAGATTCGTTTCCGTTTCCTCGATATTATATTTCTCAACCTACGGTATTGACTAGATACGCGAAAATGCGTTTGACAGCCTGCCAGTGACTCTCGTTATAGCTGTTTAGTAACTTACCCGCGTTATTTACGGTGAACGCGATATCGGGACGAGATACAATTGTGAGAAACATGAGTGAGCTTGGCTTCTCGGTGGCTTGGCTTCTCAGCTTGGCTTCTCAATGGCTTCTCGATACAGCACTTTGCATTATTTTCCGTTGTCCCCGACAGGGTACAAAACCGTGTGAGGGTCCGCCGGTACCGACACTCCCTTGGCACTCGACATCCCGAATCTTTCGAGATTTCGTTTCGCATACGCGCTTTGATGTATGAACATCATTTCATTTTCTCGATCTCGACAAATTTACAGACCAATGAAACTGCTGCAATCACACAAAGTAATATCGAATGACTCCCTCAACGATTTTACGATTAACTCGAGAACCTTCATAGACTTCCCGCGATGATACCGTCGTTGGCAAAGAGCGCAAGATAAATATCTGAACGCTCATAATTTCCGAAAAATTTACATTTACCCGCACTTGTCTCTTTCAAGATAAACTTTCTTAAAAATTTACAGAACATCACGTTCCAGCACTGAGGTGATTGCTTTAGCTCATAAACAGACTTATTTATTTTGTACACTACACTTGCGCAAGCACTCGTTTCTCGACAAACGTCGTGGCTATGTAGAACTCCCATATGGGATTATTTATCCATATTTCCGTGCAGAAACGCCATACACACGTCGAATTAAACGACCTCGTAGTCTTCTTGTATGATTGTTGCCAATAACACACGAAGTGAGTCGTATCGCATGACCGATGAAAACGTCTCGTTGTAATCCACTCCTTTCCTTTGTAGAAAACCTCGGGCGCATAACCGCGCTTTAAAACTATATACGTTCCTATTCGATTCTTGTAACGCCTTGAAGACTCATTTTAAATCTATCGTTTTACCACCCGGAATTCTAGGCACGAGCGACCATGTCTCATTTTTATGGTGCGCCCGAGGTCGTCTTGTATCACCTCTGACCATTTTTGACCATCTGATCCGGATATTGCCTCTTCAATCGTCGTTGGTACGTTATATTCGATAAAGTTGAGTTCATACCTACGGGTAGTCGAATCCTTAACCGGTCACGCAGTATGCGAGCCTCGATAACCTCTGGCGGGTTTTCCCCACGGTTGCTACGTAGGTTTTTGACTTCCGTCGCTCTGTTCCCTACAGCTTCCTGGGCTTCTACCTTATCGACGATATCTTGATTTTCGACGCCGGCTTCTTGAACGTTGTCAACCGCAGGCTCGACTCCATTTTCCTCGTATGTACCGATTGCCGGTATAAGCTGCTCCACGTCGAGCAATTACTCTATATAGTTTGTTGACTCTGCCTCGTATCTCACGAGATACCTCTCACGAGTACCCTCTTGGCCCGAGCGTCAAGCTTCCTTGTCAATTGTTTTGGCACGTGTAAAAACGCCTGCAATCCGAAAATTCGCATGTGACTTAGGTTGGGTCGCTTTCCTGTCCACAACTCTTATGGAGTTTTGCTTCCGCCCGTTCTCGAGTGTTCTGCTCGATTCAAGGTACAGACAGCCGTACTACCAGCTTCCGCCCACAACAATTTCGGTAGACTCTTTGCTTCATTCTCGCGCACTCGACGATTGTGCGTTTGTCCCTCTCGGGCTTCCCGTTCTGCTCGGGTGTATACGGGGTTGTATTTCCTACGGTTATTCCTCGGGACACCAAATATTCTCGCATTTTCTCGTTGCAATATTCACACCCATTGTCAGCACGTAGAGTTTTCATTGCTTGACCGAACTTATTCGCGACAACTTGTTCGAACTCTTGGAAATGATCCAGCACGTCAGATTTGTGCCTTATAAAATACATGAAGTTGAAGCTCGTAGCATCATCCTTGAAAGTTACGAAGAACCAAGATCCACCGGGAGACTGTACCGATATCGGCCCACAAACGTCACTGTGCACAAGTTCTCCGGGCAGTCTGATCACTTTTTCGGTTTTGCTCGTGAATGGTAACTTATGCAACTTTCCCAGCTGGCCTACCTTGCAGAAAAAATTTGAGGTGGCTTTTATACTTACACCATCCACTATACCCGTGTTAATCATATTACACGGCGAGATTTGGCTCAAGCCAAATATTTATATTCAGTGTTGACACATTTGCCTCGTTTTGCGAGCTCGGTACATAAAGGAAAATTCGGTACAACTTGTTTGATTGTCTCACGCCCGTCGCTTTGACAATACCTTTTCGTAAAATTCCTATCGTTTCACTCTCAAACCTACAACTCTCTGCCTACATGCGGGTGCGCTTGGTGAAATTTTTTAACCGGTCATATCTTGCGAACGCGACATCGCAGACCACATGTTCCTCGGGTCAATTTACTCAGGTCGACCCCCTCTATACTACCCCTATCATTTTTTGTACTCAATTTTGGGACACCCTGTATATTCTTAAGCTGAGAATATTACAATGCTCGCGATATGATCACCGTCGCCCTAGCGTTATCGCGTACCCATGTTTTCGCTCGCTGTTTGTTCTCCCCGGTCCTATCCGCTGGCATGACTCTCGATCCATTCACCACATCATAAGTCTCGTTTTCCATGAGTATGGAAGTAATCTGGAACTCCCACCCTTGAAAATTTGTCCCATTGAACCGTCTCATCTGCTTCACCGAGAATTCTTCCGACATTTTTCCTGGATTCGAGAACAACGAAAAAATCCCCGCCCACGCGACTACCAGCTTTTCCGCAATATGACCGCTGTGACTCTGACCACCGCACGCTCCTTCTTCATACCACGAGTTGTACTACCACGCTATCTCTGCACGCTAATTCACGCAGTAGAAGCGTGCTGGGCCCCTGTTGAACCATAGCATTGTACGTACTTATTATGGCTTAAAAGAGATATGAGAAGGATAGGTGGATGAAATAACGTTCAACACGTACATAACACAGACACTATGAAGCTTTATTTGTTTAGCGAATATAATATGTGTCTCTTGCTCGGGAGTTTGAGAACGACTACTTTTCAACGCTACATGACCGTTGATCACGAACAAAAGAGGAGAGACATACCTATGTGGGAAGGAGAAACTTCTCGAAGTGACGTGATGCGCACGCACTTTAAATATACGACGCGCGATAGCTAACCTCAACGGAATGCTCTAAAATCTGATAACACGTGAAAGTAGTTTTCAGAATTTATAATAACTATATAAATGTCTCTTAACACTTGGATTATTTTTTTCGAAGGAATTTTCTTTGTTCGTCATACATTTTACTAGCCCGTTGAAGCATTTCACCTCGGCAAAACGCAAAACTGTTGAAAGTTTTGTAATAAATATATTGTATGATTATATAACTATTAATTGATTTTGATAATTAAAATAATTTTATCACGTACGGAAATAATATGAGTGGATAGTTTGATGTTGCGAAATATTCAAGTTCACATGAATTACTGCAACACTCCTAGCAGAAGGCTGTCAGCTGATCGGTTACATCATGAACTGACTGAGTGGTGCCCATCAATAATTCGAAATTTCCGTTGCCAAACGTCCCGTGACTCTACGTTTCTATGTAATCTATCAAAAGCTCATAATTTCGTGAATAAATTGATTATTAAATGAATAAATTCTCCAGTATTTAAGTAGATTCATTTTTTAATGGCACTTGGTGAGATGATTTGTTCGTATATCCTATGTTAAAGCGGTGATTTTGAAATGGAAATGTCTTGCGGCGAAATTCGGCAACACGATCTGAAACATTGATCTAAAAAAAAAAAGTTTCTCAGGAATAAAATTTATCCAACAAATATCTCCAATAGATGGTAAAGTGTAAGACTACCTTAATGCCAGATTCAGAATTCGGTAGGTTCTCATTCAATCAGGATCAAATGCAGATAGAATCCGGATTAGATCTGATTCGAATATGAAGCGTCGAACCATCTGGAGCTGAATTACCTGGATTCAGTCAGTACCGCCCAAAGTTGTAGCTTTACTCTGAAGTCAAATTGGTATTAGCTGCTTGAAGACGAAAATACCAAAGTTCAAAAATACCACAGTCTGCAGTAACTTTCGGGCCCTATACTTATTAATTTACACACACTGTAATTACAGATAGAAAAAACCTTCTAATAATCATTGTGTAATTTAGAAGCATTCCGTACTCCGAAACTTCCAATGCATTATTAAATCTGATATTTGTTGATGCGGGATTACCACTAAAAGCTACTCGCAGCGCATTACACCATTGCTTATTTTGTTTAATACCTTGAACGTCTTTGGGAAAATGCGTGCTTTAAATAAATATGAAACTGTATCCTATACGAATATTATTTATAGAGAAATAAAACTTAAAAATCTCTTGATTCTATTTGGAAATAAATAACGACGCTATGACGATTTTTTCCACTCTTTACTCAGGTAACATGCACTTACCACACAAGAAGATACGGGAATTGCCACCATATAGAGATCCACCTGGTCCTATATCACCATTGAGAACTTTACCCCCGTATCGTGAGCCACCGCCACCGAATTCAAATAGCCCTAGCAGATCACAATTACAAGGGAATCTGAACAGTCCCGGTACGACTCATCACAAGGAAAATCAATCATCACCCAGAAATTCGTCGAGATTAAAGAGAAATCTCGTTCAGGTATTTTATATTATTACTCGAGTTATTTGAAACTAATGCCATATATTCTTCATGCAGAAAACTGTCCTTCTGGAAAAACTAGAAGGAAGTATTGTGAGAGTTTCAATGCACTTTATTTGCTTCTCTTTAGCTTAATAACCTGACTTTTTTCGTTTGTAAGTGGATACGACTTTCCGAAATAATTTAAATTTAATAAAAGCTGCCGCATTCAGTACTCGCCATCTTCAACGTTACGCTTGTACAGGGTGGGGCATTGAAAGTGTCACAGAGCAATAGCACTCAAACTATTGATGATATTCAAAAATGTTTCAGATGAAAGTTATATTGTTCGAAAAGGCCGTCATATTGGACCATCCTATTTTTTTTCGGTGGAGGCGCTGAAGCTACGTTAAGTTCAACTCCACTTTTTTTTAATTGAACCATGTATTTTTTCTTCGATGACATTATTACTGACTTTGAAACAAATTCAGTAACCTATAACACAAGGTCGTTCTAATCACGCAAAGTATGAAAATAGTCGAAAAATTGAATCGTCAAAAATCGATGTAAACAATACCTGTCGATGTGTATTATCATGGATATCGTAAGAACTAAAAACAGCGACTAAATCAGTGCTTACAAGTCGAGGGTCATCACTTCGAGCATCTTCTGTAGGTAGACCCAAACCAAGGTAAGTGAATCCAGGTAAGGAAAGTCATTGTTCCGATTTGATTGGATTTTTCGACTATTTACATACTTTGCGAGACTAGAACGACCTTGTGTTGTAGGTCACTGAATTCGTCTCAAAGTCAGTAATATTATCATCGAAGAAAAAATACATGGTTCTATTTAAAAAAGTGGAGTTGACCTTGACGTAGCTTCAGCGCCTCTACCGACAAAAAAAAAATATAATGGTCCAGTATGAAGGTCTTTTCGAACAATATAACTTTCATCTGAAACATTTTTAAATATCATCAATAGTTTGAGTGCTATTGCTTGGAAACACTTTGAATGCCCCACCCTGTATACGTCTATGCATTTTCCCTCAATTTGACGTACTGACTGTTTGGAAAAATTCAAATTGGTAGCCTAACAAAATTAATTTTTGTTCGCACATACAATAAGCAATACGGTAGAAATTTATATTAGAATAATGTTGTTGAGAATCTTTAGGACGATAACTCGCAACCATCAATAACTAACGTGTGTTCTATTTTCGATTTTTTATTTCGACTGGTTTCTATGATTACTTGTATCTGTTTATTCTGCACTCGATCAGTAAAAACTTGAACTCGTGTTTCTCCCGTTGAACGCTACATTATATATTATAACAATGACAGGTTATGAACCCAAATCTAACGATCATCGGCGTCACTGTAATAGCTAAATGATTATACAATTGAGCGTATGAACCTCCGGAAAATGGCATATTAAAATTTTTGTACCACCAATTGAAGCACATCACGAACATTAAAGCATATAGAAATTTTCAATCTAAACGTACTTTGGGCATGACGAACTCTCGGCATAGATATCAATCAACATTTTTCGACGGCGCCGAGATTACACGGTCAAAGAAATAAGTGTTACTCTGAGTGAGATTGACGAAAAATCGCAAAAGGGGTTTAAATTTTCGAAAATTTTTAAACTTAAAAAAATCTCTAATAATTCTCACTTCCGCAAATTTTTGGCTAATGAACGAAAAGTTTTTTTACACCAATAAACCTAATCACAATAAAGGTTCATGTAAAATAACCGGTGAAATGTCTGGTGAGGATGGAGGAAGGGGTCCAACAAATAAAATACACGATACTTGAGAGACCCGAATAAGTGTAGCACACTAAGGGCCCACTAAATAACCTCTTTATTGATTAGCCGAGGTAGAGATGATACAGTGCCAAAAACTGCGTGTTTGGGAGCAAGCCCAAGAGAAAGCTGCGAAACCGTAATGACCCACCACGTATTACACGATGCCAGCGACCGTGGTAGAGGTGATCGTGATAATCGGCGAGTACCGCGAGAGCAGTTTCGAGATAGTAACCAAGTAATTTCCGTATGGTTCGAGAATCACAAATACCGCGAGAGAGCACTACCGTGAGATAACCGAAAGATCAGAGAAACAAAAATACGTGATAACGAGTTTGCACGTCCGATCTGTGGGCCTCCGTCGGGAATAATGATTAATGGCCGTTTTTGCTTTTGCGTCACATTAGCCCGCCTTCTTACTCGAGAGCGTCCCAAAAAGCCCATAGAGGGAGTCACACACGGCGCGAAGAGAGCTGTCTGAGAAGTACTGCCGCTGGTTGGCTTGAGCGCGAAAATACGAACGGAAAAGAGGTGCTGTTCTGAACAGTTGGTAATGAAGTTGGAAAAAATTGATTTCTACGAAAAATCTCTACGAATTCGTAGGAATTTTCGAAGTTTTCAAATAATTACCGTTATTGTTCCAACTTCCATAAATAAAATTAAGTTTAAAAATGTTATCCATATAAGTAAAATTTTATCCATATATAGAAGATTGTTGATAGTTAGTTTTAATCAAATTCGGTGAGAATTTATAAATAGGTTTAAGTTAATTCATCGAGCTTTCGTAAATGGTGCTATATTGAGGTGAAATTTTATACGTATGAAGAATATAGCTAAAGCTTGGTTGTCATTGAATTTGGCAAGAAACAATAAATACCAAATAAAAAAATCGACCAAAGAAAAAAAATCGTGCCAATTGGAAATTTACATGGGGCATTCCATACCACTTCGACCTGGGTTTTACCCTTGACCTCTCAGATTTGGCGCGCGATTTTTTCTATGACTGTTCTCACTTTTGAAGGTGCTCAGTTTTTTTTTTTTTTTTTTTTTTTTTCGTCTAATTTGAATTTCCTACAATTTTGAAAAACGATTTTATCGACCGACCAAAATTAAAAATTTGAAAAAATTCTAAAAAATCGTGTGTCAGATATTAAAATTTTTAAGCTTTGACCCGGAGTAGGCCGATTTTCCCTTCTTACTGTTTTCAAGCTTTTTCCAAAAAAAAAAAAACGTTAAAAAAATTAGAAGCGGAAGTCCTTTTACTATGGATGGTAGCTGAAACATTTTTATATATGTCACATATGTATGTCACATCGGATTTTTTAAAATTTGTTTAGATTTTTCGGAACCATTTTACCATTTGCAATTTTTTTTTACCTTGTAGCATTTTGAAGATCGTGGTAGAAACAACAAAGATTGTAAGGTTTTTATCAGAAAAAGAATGGAGTATATACCGAACAAAAATGTCGAATATAATCAATTATTAGATGTCGATAAGCGTGCATTTACTTTGATAAATCTCAGCGGAACTGAAAATCCCATTTTTTCTATCATAAGGCCCTTATAAATAACTTGTACAAAAATTTTATTGAATATAAAAATACTTTATAATACGCTAGACATTAGACAAACCTCTACACCACAGGAGAACGAGAGGTAACTGACTCTCGCTAAAATTCGAGAAGTAATTTATGCGAAATCGGACGAAAGATAGGCGCCAGGTGACTGACGAAATTCGACAGTCATCACCGCACGCGAGCGCACGGCTTATTTATTTTCTCTTTCGTCGATTAACAGATTGATAGAGGAACTGTTAGAACGTTCGGCACTGAGACACCGGCTACTCAGCAATTACTCTCGAGGATGGCAGAGGAGCGGGGTATTTGGGTGAATAATAACAACGTGGTGGCACGGGAACGAAATTTTAAATTATTTATTCGATCCCGGAGATCGCCCACTTAATTGGCGAGGATGTACAATCCGATCGTCGTTGTACAAGATCGTGTAATATTTCCAAAGAGGCCACGAGGTCGAAGCATTGTACAGCATATGGTCGATACACACTCGGAAGTTTTAACGAGAAACAATAAGTGAAATGGCAAGGGTCTGACCGAGACGGCGGATTATAACCAATTAAGTAGCCTCAACCAAGGACCAAGGACTTCAAATTAGAAATTAACACACAAACAAAAAAACAAACGCACGAATGACTCGATAAACAAACGCGAAAATTAATTACCTCAAAATAATACACGCCATGAATAAACGGTGGTACAAAAAATTACTTCCACAACGCATGCCAAACAAAATATAATACGCCATATTAAAAAATCAATATTCATGGGTGAGACATTATAAAAAGGATTGTAATAATGCAAA
The DNA here is from genome assembly GCA_963564615.1 of Rhorus exstirpatorius. NCBI lineage: Eukaryota > Metazoa > Arthropoda > Insecta > Hymenoptera > Ichneumonidae > Rhorus > Rhorus exstirpatorius. Next base: position 7,382,452 of record OY751318.1, read on the forward strand.
AAAAAAACAAACTCGAGTGCCTCGCTCACGCGGTCGCGCGAGCGACGCTCGTACATATGAGGCACCTAGCGCACCGAAAGGAAACATACGTCGTACACGAAATACATGAAATTCACCGGAAAACGAAAAAGCATTATCGTACGGGCTACCGGGTGTCCAAAAAAAAAAACAGGTATGTTGTGCCGTGATTTCATCATGTAGAATTATATTCAACTTAGCCATTGATTGTGCAAACACAGCAGTTTGAAGGTGACTTTGCAAGTGTGCAAAGTCAGCGGTTTAAAGGTGACTTTGAGACACACGTCGTCAAGCGACGTTCGTGTGATTCCACCTCTCCAGAAAATTGAACGAAAAGTCATTACAGGAATAATATAAAAAGGCAGACTTTGGTCGGCAACAGGGCTGTTCAATAAAGCGAGCTATCCTTAGCGGAAGCTATGGTCAAATTGCAGTCAGTCGGTCTCAAGGCAAAATAATCAAGAACATTGTAACCAATACTTTATCATCATCGAATAAACTAGACCGTATTTTTGTAACACTCGAGTTGGAGATTTACTCAACCTTGACAATCACCCACAAACCCGTCCTCGACGATTTCATCCCCACGTGAAAAAATTCGCGGGCACAACAGGTAGTTGGGAACGGGAATCGCAGATGCTCAAAGATAACCGTAGGTTATAAGTAAAATAAAGAAGAAAAAGAAAATCTCTTGCGAAAAATCTGAAAAAATTTTCAAAAATCCACCGTGACATATAAAAATGTTTCAGCAATTTTCCATAGTAAAATGACTTTCGCTTCTAATTTTTTTAAAGTTTTTTTTCGGAAAAAGCTTGAAAACAGTAAGAAGGGAAAATCGGCCCACTTCGGGTCAAAGCTCAAAAATTTCGATATCTGACACACGATTTTTCAGAATTTTTTAAAATTTTTCATTTTCGCCGGTCGATAAAATCGTTTTTCAAAATTGTAGAAAATTCAAATCGAGTCGAAAAAAAAAAAAAAACTGAGTACCTTTTAAAGTGAGAACAATTATAGAAAAAATCGCGCGCCAAATCTGAGAGGTCAAGGGTAAAACCCAGGTTGAAGTGGTATGGAATGCCCCATATATAACTGCCTAATTTTTTTCTTAACTTTCTCAAAGACCTCGCTTACGAGCATATCTCCTCGTTTTAATTTTTGCGCATCTACCAAGCTTTCTTTATGGAGAAGCCAAAATTGAAAAATCAACCTGCTCGTGAAGGTAGCCGGAAATAAGCTATGGGTAGCATTATATGCCACTAATGCTAAATATATGACTTCAGCCTCGGTAACACAGTGGTATGAAGCCTGAAGTGGCTGTCAGACGAAATCCATGCTGGTACTAGACAATGTCTAGTAATAATCCAATGCGATAATAAAGAAACTGCCGATTTAGCATTAACGCATGAATACAAGCCAAAAATAAAAGATATTGATCCTAAATACCATCCTGTCCGCGAAAAATCGCAGCAAAAGTAATTTTACTAAGCTGAATATTTATGGTAGCCAAAAATGATACATGTATCAATTCACTGGGATTAACAATATTCGGGTTTACAAGTTCTAGATGAAGCATTGCAAATTCCCACAGCAAAAACTTAGAACTTGAATAATCAATATCGCATCAGATATTTAAGATTTTGTACACACATCGAGAATGGGTATTCTTTCTTTAGTGTTTTTTTTTGCTGACTTTTATCGTTACCTGTGTGAGTGTATTCTCTTCTGATTGATAAAAACCCTACTTCATTATTCCTTTCATCGTTATATTATTTATTTCAAAAACAATACGTTCTATGGTTAAGATTGTAATTTATATCGAAGTCATACATTAAACAACCTACTTATTTATATATTACCCTTGTAAAGAAGGGAAAATTATGGGAAATATCGATTTGTGACATGAGCTTTGTTTCATGTTGGTTGATCTTTTCGGATTGCACGTTATAAATACTTCGTTTTTTCATTGTTTCACTTGCAGGAGTTTCAGGAAACTAAAGGTTCGCCACAATTGGGTTGTTCCGGGTCCGGCCAAACGCCATCTATGGTGACGGTGGCCTATACTCAGCGGTACGTTGAACTCATTCGACTAGTCAACGGACAACGCGATACCCTGAATGCTCAGCAAGCAGATCTTACCAAGGTAACTTGTCAAATGAAGTGAGATGTCTGGTGTTAATAATCTCGCCAGCGTTTTAATTTTTTTAGCGTATCGCAAAATATCGCATTGGTCGAAGTTATAAAATTTTGCGCATGTTACATGCCAAAGGCACCCAGAAAGACTTTTCTGCTGGCACAAAGTCACTCGTTTGACGCACGGGATTCTATTATTTTCTCATGGGCCATATCTACTGCGTCTCATAAGAGCCTGATTTTATTATAATTAGTGGCATAACAGACTGAGGTTGCTTGAGAGAAAGAATAACGGGTCTCTCTCCGAGTTACCGTCTTGAGCAGGTTACCTGCTCGAGTTGCGCTCTTGCTGTTGTCGCCTCGCCCCGAGTAGTTCATCGCTCGGAGAGCTCTCGCAATGTTACCGACTTGAGTGGAGCTTCACACTCGTGCAATGCACTCGCCTGTGCTTCAGCTATCGTTGCGATGTGCGATCGATGTTCTCGAGCCCTTCATTTGGTTGCCCTCGTTTATATGCGTTTCCGTTGACGAATCTATTGTCGTTATCGAATCTATCGTCGGTATCGAATCTATCGTCGTTCTAGTAATTAAGTCGCGCTTGGAAGGACCCATAAGATTAAGTTGGCTAGCGAGCTCGATTAATACTTGCTATGATAGAGTTTTGACGCTTGCTATCGGTTCCTCATACGCCCTTATACGTGAAGCTCTGAGTCACGTGACTCATCATACCGGCCTCAATCATCAATCCAATCATCAATAATCAATCATGTGTGCAAACGCATACACTGAGTTCCGCGAAAACCTGCATGAACACACTGTTTTGGCAGTAATTATGCAAACATAGAAACTCCAATCATGTGTTACGTCCCGCGACTTTCAGAACTTTTACATCGAGTTGAGGTTGCTTATATCTTGCAATTCCCAACCAAATTAAATGCAAAGAAAGGGACCTGGTCACACGAAAAGACCGTTTCTTTTTTTTCCTTCTGGGGACTTGGAATATTAAACTATCGTCAAATTGAGCTGTCAGCACGAACATGGTCTCAAGGGATCATAAATTATTGAGAGGTGACGCCATGGCGGCGTCGATATGGCAGCTCTTCATGACAAAGCGTCCATCGTCAGGCGTGACGAAAAACATCTGTCAATGCTGAAAAAATCTTTAGCTAGGGGATCGGATTATTTGAAAGCAGTGGGGCTTTGTGCACAACGAAAAGCAACGCACATGGGGCACTAACACAGGCCGCAATGCAAAGACTATACCTTCGTGAGAACCATGTGCGATCCCTGCGTGTATGTGCGTGAGGAGAACAGCAAGAATACAAGAAAGAGAGAAGGGGCGTGCATGCCTCATCCAAAGCTAAGTGGTCGGTGATCCTCTTTCCCTTTCCCCGAGTAAAGACTTTACGAATTAACTTCCCGAAGGTACGTGGCTAGTGTAAAATCGAGAATGAGCATGGGTACCTGGGTCAGGACATCAGGGGTGGTGAAGGGAATGGTGGACTGTAGATGACTGCACTTAATTATTTAATTTTATTTTAGACTAGGTCGAGGTTTCCATGGGTCAAAATTGGTCGAAGGGAAGAGATTTCTTCTTTGCATGTTCCTTGTCGTCTTATTTTTGTTTCTCTCCAAATTTATGGGGGGTCTTAGCCTTGTTACGACTCTTTGGGAACAGCGTCTGGAGGAAATCAATGGATGTTCTACATGGAGTTCTGCACGTGGCCAATAAATTAACACAATGGCCGATTCAAGGGGACTCGATGGAAGAAAGACTTTAACGGACCACCCAATCGTCAACGGCAAAAATTAAACAAACTTTTAAGAATATGCTTGGACCGTTATCGGCCGGATATCGTCTCCAATTCATAAGAAATGAGTGTTTATGTAACTTAAAAATACGCTGAGTTCATAGCGAAAGAAAGAGAGTGCGCAGCGGGTTGTCTCAAGGGTTCGTCATCCACAGCGTGAGACAGAGTGAGCAGGGGGTTGTCTCTAGTGTTCGTCATCCACAGCGAGGGAGGCAATCGCTTTTCAGCAGCGTCCTGGGATTCAAAAGACGCATGTCCCATCGACATTTGATTCCGAACTCTCGTCTGTAAAGGAGGGGGGTGACGCCAAAAATTCAACCTCGCGTCCAACGGAGACCCCAAGAGCGTAGCGAGCGCATTACCTAATTAACAATATGACCAATAATTCTATAACGACTGAATTCAAAGATTCATGGAGATTTCGTAATGCATGAACAAATTTTTATGTACAAATGATGTAATGTTGAATGAATGCTTTTTGGTAATAATTGAGAGATTGATGAACAAATGTTTGCATGATAATTGCGTCATTATAGAATAAATGTTTCCTGTAATTATGAGTAAAAAGAATGATAAAGCATGAGTGGAAAAATTGCACCAGATCAGAAGTATAGAGATAGCGTTCTCAATTGTTATAACAAGCCAGTAACGTCAAAAAGATAAAAATCCAAGCGTTAACGTAGAATCTAAATGACCGGTTAATAATTGGTGTCCTTCAATGAATAATCCTGAATTGTTTCAAAATGAGTTACAATGTGTATTTTAAGTAGTTTGGATGTGTTAAGATGATTGTATTAATTTGCAAAGGTTGGATCATTTCATTAAATAAAAATTATTTGAGAATTGTTTCACCGTCAGTAGAATTGTGCCAATTGAGATAGAGTAGCATGGCATATATCATCGCATCGGAAGTTCCGCATGGTAAATAATTATAAAGAAATAGGAATGAATAGAAATTATAAAGAAATGCCATTAAACTTTTAGTACAAGAATAATATGAAAAGGCAGTCTTCGGTTGGCAACAGCACTGTTTAATTAAGCGAGCTATCCTTAGCGGAAACTGTGGTCAAATTGCAGTCAGTCGGTCTCAAGGCAAAATAATCAAGAACTAGGTTGTGACATATATTTCATTATCACGAATAAACTAGACCGTAATTTTGTAATACTCGAGTTGGGGATTTACTCAACCTTGACAATCACCTACAAATCCGTCCTCAACGATTTCTTCCCCACGTGACGAAATTCGCGGGCACAACAAGGTGAACGTACAGAACGTGTAGAAATGATAAAGAAATAGGAATGAAGGAATACACCGTAATTATTTCGAATTAAGAGGAGGAGTTGTCTCCTCTGGTGTACAGTACCCCGAATTGAGGGATATACAGAGTGAGAGAGTAGATACAGAAATATACAAGTATGAGAGAGACAGAATGAGCGTCTTACAAGGGGAGGTCGCAACATGTTAATAACGGATTTTGATGGGTCTCTTGTATATTGAAGGGGGACCTTTCCCGAGTACTAGGCTCAAGGCATTTCACCAGACGAGCCTTAGATTCGGAGAAAATTTTCGGGAGGCCTGCTTATGTACTACATATACCTCTGACATTCAGTGTCTGACGAGCAAGCGAGCGTGGCACAGTGGGTACGGTCGCCGGCTGGCACCCTGACGGCCCGCGTTCAAGTCTCACCGTGTTGTCCTTTTTTTTCTTCGTTTCTTTTTTATTCTAATGTTTATTTTTATTTCAATTTTTTTTTTAACTTTTTTATGTATATTTTTTTCCATCAATAATTAAAATGATCAATAATAATCCATCACGCGTATTTCTGGTACAAAATTATGCTGACGTTGGAACAATTTATCACAGAGAAAGAAGTTACTATACAAAATTCTGCGTATAAGTTTTTATTAATCAAATCGCACACAGTGTATATACATTAGTCACTGTCGGTGCGAAAGTTGAAATTTGGAATGCTTGGGCAACGTTCGTTACCTGCGTTTATTGTTCCTACCAAATTTTGTACCAAAAATACGCCTGATGAATTATTATCGATCATTTTAATTATTGGGGGAAAAAAATATACATAAAAAAGTAAAAAAAAATTGAAATAAAAATAAAAATTGGAATAAAAAAGAAACGATGAAAAAAAAAAGGACAACACGGTGAGACTTGAACCCGGGCCGTCAGGGCGCCAGCCGGCGACCTTACCTACTGTGCCACGCTCGCTTGCTCGTCAGGAATTGAATGTCAAAGGTATATGTAGTACATAAGTAGGCCTTCCGAAAATTTTCTCCGAGACTAAGGCTCGTCTGGTGAAATGCCTTGAGCCTAGTACTCGGGAAGGGTCCCCCTTCAATATACAAGAGACCCATCAAAATCCGTTATTAACATGTTGCGACCTCCCCTTGTTAGTGAAAAAAAGCGTATGTGTGCGAGGAAAATTACATTACTCGTAACTAAATAACGAAATAATTAATATAAAGGGATTCAGGTATGAATGTTTTGGTATGGGGGATAAATTTGTATTAATTCTAAGTATGAATTTGCAATTACATTGAAACGTTTCGAGAAATTCCTTAATTTATTGCGGAAGGAGTTCACGATTTTTCTGTTATTTATTTTATTTGTTATGTTTGTTTTGTGTACTAGTCTATCGTCCCGTTGTTTCATCCGGGCGAACAGATGGTTCGACACAGGCCCGAGGTCAGTGACTTTTGTGTAAGGAGAGAGGTTTGCCAATCTTAAATTTGATAATTATTTTATATTGTTTTTCGAGGATGCCTCAGATCAGGTTACAGAGTTATTTCCCATTGGGTCCGCAAAACCTGGGGATAACGTGACCCTTTATCATAGGCGTGTAAAAGTGGGCCACTTAAGGGGGGGGGGAACCTTGAGAAGCAAGATCTCCTTAAGGATAAGAAAACTCTAATCCAGTGGCAACTGGGCAACAGGGAGCAGAAAGGCTGGTGTGGAAGGTACGATTAATGTGGAGTGCAACGTATGGAAAGTGACTCTTAGATGTTAAGGCTCAGTCCCAGTTCGTAGGTGTGACTCGAATTGCTTAACTTCCTCGTGCGTCCGTCCGTCTTGATTGTCTCAACACGCTCTTTATGAGAATTGCGACAGTACTAAATATTGCGAGACTCAATACGCGAAATGCTTGTATTGAGACGCAATGTCTCTCTGTTATGTTCTGCCTGGTTGCCCGCGTATGAGTGTGTCTGTGTATGTGCGTGTGAGCGTGTGTGTGTGTGTGTTTTTTTTAGATGTCACGATGCTTCCTATCGAAAGGCGACTGGAAGCATAAAAATCATTTGCTTTATACTTCGATAATGATTTCTTATTGTCGGCTGACTGAATTTTATACGTTTAACCAGTGCCCTGGGAGTGGAAGGCCACTCACCCAAATTCCAGTGATGCTAAACGATTCTCAATCGATTTTCAATGTATCATGACGGATGGTCCTAACGACTCAGGAGTTGATGTTAATGTTTCACGAGGATAAGTGAAGCTTATCACTCGTGGAGGGTACTCTCAGCAATGCACCTTCTTCCTTGTTCCCACCCTCAGCCACAGTACTGAGGGTTTTTCCAAGGATTCCGGTTCCCTACCTCGAGGTTTATTTTCTGAGACGTGCACCTCGTCAGCTATCCAACTTCCCGACGCAGTGTGGGGGCTTCAAGCAAACCAGGCTCCCTATCACCTGAAATCTTTTATTGAATAAGTATGAACGAGAGTTGTGATTTGTTTTGTCTTGATAAAGACACAGCAAGTACGTTATAATTGATTCGTCCTAAACAGGACGAGTCAACGATGATCACGAAGAGTCTTGATAAAGACTATTCGAGATAGTTGAAGCTGCAGAGATGTCGTTCGATTTGTAGTCCTCGATGGCCAAAAATGTAATACGAATTCGTTGAGAATCTTGGAGAGTTGGTACACGAAGTGAATATCGAAAAGTGACGAGATTTCGTCGTAAATACGGAATGTCATGAAATCGCTTGACACGAATAATGCTCACAGATAACGTTGATCAAAATGAGGACGAGGCTTGCTCGTCATGCTGTTAAATACTTTTCCATGAACAACCAGCGCCGTGATTTGATTGGTCGAAGGGTTTGTGGTAGGGCAATTTTGCCAAGCTTCTAGAGCTTTTGCACACGGTACGATGGGTACGTCATGGGCTTCTCGGAAGGAGAGATTCTATTTTGGGATTTCGGGGAATCGCGAAATTGATCAAATATGGATATTAACAATGGATGACGAAATATGCTATTGTTGTAATGGTAGAATGCCTAGTCTGTCCCGTTACAATATACCCACCTCCGAAACTATGCCATCCTAGAAGACCCTATACAAGACCGGGTAATGAGCCCGCAGTATGTCAGTCAGAGTCTGGAGAACTTTTCAAAAGCCGAATTGCTGTCCGTCAAAGATATTTTCTTTTGTATCCTCGTTCCATTTTAACTTTATTTTATCTTCATTATATCTGGAATCTTATCTTTGTTTTGCATTCGCGTATTTCGAAGACCTTTTTTTTAACCCATTAGCGCCCAGAGGACGCAATTTTGACATCTGAGTTTGAGCTGTTGCCATGTGATGAATTCGAGCAGAAAAAAATCGAGAACCACTGTTCCCTATGTTTTCGAGTATGCTCTTTCGAATGGTGTTGGTTAAAATTGCGCCAGAAAAAAATTTAACCATCGAAAAATCGAAAATACGCCAAAAAAACGTGATTTTTCGATGACGTTTTTTTTTTTTTAAATGACTTTTCGTTCCCTGTCGATTTTTTTTCATGCCTAAAACCAACTAATATCGCGACCTCGATGTCTGAACTAAAAATGCATGAGGTCATCTTTTTTTTTACGTTTTGGTTAGCCAAAATGGCGGCCGGAATGAATATTTTTTTCCCGAAACTTGGCGAATTTTTTTCTCGAAAACTATGGACTCGAGCAAAAATTGTTTAAGAACAAAAATGTCTTAAAATTAATCAAAGAACACGTTCGATTTTTTTTTGGAAGGATCTTATGAAATTTTGGTTTTTTGAAAAAATTACGAAACGGCAATTTCGACAAACGTCATCAAAAAGTCTCAAACTACGATAAACTTTTATATTTACACAAAATTGAAAAAAAAAACGTCTTTACCCATTATTAAATGTTACCCGATTTTCACCGCGTGAAGGTAGACGTTAATGGCTAATGACGATTAATGGCTAAAATCTAATTAGATTAATGGCTAAAGATGTTTTTTTTTTCAATTTTGTGTGTGGATATAAAAGTTTATCGTAGTTTGAGACTTCAGAGGGATTTATCGGACTCGCGACGTACTTTTCCATAGTCAGATGCTCATAAATAACTTCAAATCTCGGTCCAATTTTTTAAATCTTATCCATGCATCGTTGTTATAAAAATGATAACTTGAATAACAATTGCAGGACCTTGAGGACCGGAGATTTCGATTTTAAAATAATTTTTTCACTTTTCAAATAAAGGCTTTCCCTGTAAAAGCTTCCATGTGGATATGACGGCAAGAATATTATTTTTTATCGAAGAATGGAAAAATTATGTTCACCCCGTTGCTGGAAACCGTCCCCTAATCTCACGCATTTATTTCCAAGTCACCTTCTTAGCTCGTAGCATCTTTAAATAGCTCGAAAATATCTTTTTGTAACACATGCACGATTTCTGCGTTTTTTTGACCTATTAAGTGAGCCTAAAGTGACCTTTTTTTGACCGGTTCGAAAAAGCGGGCGTAAAGTGAGCACTTTGTGCCCGCTTTGTGCCCGACTCAATGGAGATTTTGTCCTAGTCGGGTTGGCCTCGGAGTCGGGGAGACGTCCGGTCTATCACGGCTTCGAGTTGTGGTATGGTTGAAAGTCCCAGACTTTCGTTAAACGGCGAAAAGCGCCGGTAATGAATGTGTTCAACCAAAGCTCAACGCGGAATATGCTCACCTGATGATAATGGCAAAAATGAGAGCGAGGTTTGCTCACGTGGCCCTTAAATAGTTTATCGCGTACTGACCACCGCAGTGATCTGATTGGTGGTCAGTATTCCAGTGGGGCATTGAAGATGTTCGTAACGCGTTTCCGCGAATTGTTTTTCGTTTAATTTTGGTTTTTGAGGAATCGGATTGTTCTACTTTCGGTTGTGACACGTGAGTGAAACACGTGAGTCGCGTGAGTCGCCCATGGTTGTTTTACGATGATGTCCTGGAATTGGTAATTATCATAGATAAATATCGGTGGAGGGGGGAGGGGGCGCTAGGAAGTGTCCCGTCACAATATATATAATATGTATATTAGACCGTTTCATTTTTTATTTCTTTTTTTTTCGTCTCCCATCGGCAAAACGTATAGGGTTTGACCTCATATAATGCCTTGAAGAACAGGGACGCTGAAAAATAATATTTAGTGGTGCCTTAATTAACTTTTGTATTAAAAAAAATAAGGCACCTCTTAGACTTCATTGCCAACGTCTGCCTTGTTTGAGAAGTCTTTGTTAGATGAAAAACTATAGTTTCAGGTGGTGGGAGCTAGATTTTTCACAATATGGTCATTCTGCAAAAAATTATTTAAACAAATAAAAATACAAAACGGACTCCCACCCTCTGAAAGTGTAGGTTTTGATCTGAAATAACATTTTGAAAATGGGGGATGCCGACAAAAATTACTACAAGGTGTCTTACTGGACGTACTATTGTTTACTCGATGTGTAACAGCCTCAGTGGGCAACAATCTATTTTTCTTTGAGACGGTTAATCTGTTTAATGAAAGAAGCATATAATGAACTCTATCTGACCGTACCGCAGCTCATTGTTTCCATCTCTCTTGATCGGAAAATCATCCGTTTTGGAGAAAAGCGCGATGGAAAAATAGACCTCAACAGAAAAAGTATATATGCGAAAGGTTTTTTTATGTGGCGCATATTCCGGAGAAAAATTGTATCAATTAAATGAGTATGAATCAATTCGACAATTAAATGTCGAATCGGATGCTTTAGAGTATTGTGTTGATAATTGAACACTTGTACCACCTGTCTTGATGTTGGTAATTTTCGGCCGTAGAATTCTTCTTTTTGACGACCTATTAAATCGATTTCACTCTCTAGAATTACCCGAGCCATGTTTTATATGAATCCAACTACAATTTATATAAATAAAGAGAAACTGCACGTGAAATAAATATTCGAAACTACAAGAAGACAGGATCTCGCAAAAACACGTACATGTAAATCGTACATCTGCGCACATACTTCACTCCATACATGCACTGCTCGCTCGACACCTAAACAATTTTATCCTTCGTGGTTTCTCGAAGAGGACAAAAACGGCAGCAGCGCCACATGTTATAGCAGTGTATATCTATATGAATTACTTCGCCAGATTTCACCGCATGCCTACGGCGCTGAAGTCGATGTCTTACTGCCGTAAATCGTACATCTGCGCACATACTTCACTCCATACATGCACTGCTCGCTCGACACCTAAACAACTTTATCCTTCGTGGTTTCTCGAAGAGGACAAAAACGACAGCAGCGCCACATGTTATAGAAGTGTATATCTATATGAATTACTTCGCCAGATTTCACCGCATGCCTACGGCGCTGAAGTCGATGTCTTACTGCCGTATAACTTGTATACAAAAAAATATTATATACAAGTTTATATATGAAAATATTTGACTTTTTGGGGCAAAAATTTATTAAAATAACTTATGTGTAAATTGAACATATTTTCCAGTATATTCTCCATATTTTGAGAGAATGTAAAAATAATCATTTAATAGATACAATTTTTCTCTGGAATATGCGCCACATAGAAAAACCTTTCGCATATATACTTTTTCTGCGGAGGTCTATTTTTCCATCGCGCTTTTCTTCAAAACGGATGATTTTCCGATCAAGAGAGATGGAAACAATGAGCTGCGGTACGGTCAGATAGAGTTCATTATATGCTTCTTTCATTAAACAGATTAACCGTCTCAAAGAAAAATAGATTGTTGCCTACTGAGGCTGTTACACATCGAGTAAACGATAATAATACTTCTATTAAGACACCTTGTAGTATTGTTTGTCGGCATCCCCCATTTAAAAAATGTTATTTCAGATCAAAACCTACACTTTCAGAGGGTGGGAGTCCGTTTTGTATTTTTATTTGTTTCAATAATTTTTTTCAAAGTGACCATATTGTGAAAAATTCAGCTCCCACCACCTGAAACTGTAGTTTTTCAGCTAAAAAAACTTCTCAAACAAGGCAGACGTTGGCAATGAAGTCTAAGAGGTGCCTTATTTTTTTAGTACCAAAGTCAATTAAGGCACGTCCCAGATATACATTTTGCGTCAGTATGTTGGCAATAGTACGCCATAGAACAGCAAACTGTGCCAGCAGTATACAACCATCTACCGCCGCATTAAGCTGTATTCTGACAGTACGATATTGCGGTAAAATTCCGACAAAGTGATGTTAATATTGCAGTTTGATATTACAGCTCGTTAACGGCAGTATTAAGGCCTGTGCTGACTGTGCATTCGAAGCATAATTGCGGTAAGCTCTAGCCTTCAGTGATGGCACAATTTAGGAACAGTATTACAGCATTATAACAGCATATTTGCGACATAGTGTATCAGCAGATTGACGGCAGGCTGTGACGTTAAATAGATGGCATCAACGAGGCAACTTGTAACTATGCAGTCACAGCACAATTTAGGCATTGCATTGCAGCATTATAACAACACATTTGCGATATACTGAATCAGCAGATTTATGGCAGATTTACGGCAGGCTGTGAAGTGTCGAAGAAGAAAAAAAAAAATTGAGGACTTCGTACGGGATCGAACCCACGTCCGTGAAATGCTGAAGCAGTCTCGCTACCGCCTGGGCTACGCCGCTTGTTAATATGAGTGAACAGTTTGACGATCATGAAGTCCACATATAACCAGAATCTATTGCTTTGGCCTGAGCATGTCGTCTTTCTGCCATTAATCTGACGTTAGTCTAGAACTTGAAGCATGCCGTATATCTGCCATTAACCTGACGTTGCTCTCTATCTTGATGTTGCCACCACCGAAACGTCTGAGCATGTCGTCATTCTGCCATTAATATGACGTTGGCCTAGAGTTTGACGTTGCGTATATTCGACATTAACCTAAAGTTGCTTTATATCTCGATATTGCCACCACTGAAACGTCTGAGCATGCCGTCTTTCTGCCATTAATTTGCGTTTATAGCGCAAAAATGTCTCGCGTGTCGTCAGTTTGCAGCTTAATATGGAAGCAACTTACTGCACAGTGTCGACAGGATGTGTAGTCTCTTTTCGTCTAAATTCCGCTATTGTGCTGCCATCCATATTGTTGTGCCCGCCAAATTCGTCACGTGGGGATGAAATCGTCGAGGACGGGTTTGTGGGTGATTGTCAAGGTTGAGTAAATCTCCAACTCGAGTATTACAAAATTACGGTCTAGTTTATTCGATGATGATAAAGTATTGATTACAATATTGTTCTTGGTTATTTTGCCTTGAGACCGACTGACTGCAATTTGACCATAGCTTCCGCTATGGATAGCTCGCTTTATTGAACAGCGCTCTTGCCGACCGAAGACTGCCTTTTTATATTATTCTTGTACTAAAGGTTTAATGGCCTTTTGCTTAATTTCCGAGGAGGTTGAATCGTACGATGTCCACTCGACGACATGTGTGTTGCAAAAGTTACCTTCAAACTGCTACGTTTGCACTATTGCTGAATCGTGGTTCATTACCCTTTACACAATCGACGGCTAAGTTGAATATAATTCTAAATGATGAAATCGCGGCACAAGAATATTTTCAGATCACGATTGTTTATCTGGGCTAGCTTTTTCGAACGGTGACACGGCATTTTTCGTAAAAACTTATAGAATATCCCACTATTTTCGTATTTATTCGTAGTAGTTCCTAGTAAATTTTGGAAATTTAAAACTTTTACGAAAGAAAATTCCACAAGTATTATTTTAAAACTTTTTGAAGTTTTGGAATAATTTAACTTAGAAATTCGTAGTCATTGGCGTAGAAAACTACAAATTTTAACAATTTTTTAAAATTAATTACTTCGATATACGATTTCCTACAATTTCCTACTATTTTCTACGAATTTCTATAATTATCTAAAATCGGCACTTTTTCGTAATTTGACGTAGGAATGAAAAATAATTCCTACGTCAAATTAAATTGGGAATTAAAAATAATTCCTACGTCAAATTACGAAAAAGTGCTGATTTTAGATAATTGCAGAAATTCTTGTAGAAACTGTAGAAACTGTAGAAATTGTAGAAACTCATTGAGATGTGACAAGGATTCCCACTGAATTCGGAAAATGCAGATGCGAAATTTGTATATACACACATGTATGGCACTCGAACAATTCTGCGACATTTTCATTAGAGAAACGGTAATTTCGGTGACTTTTTGAGTATTCGTTCAATTTATTTAAGGATATGTTACGTCCTGACCCTCGATTTTTCTCATCTCGGCCAAGAAAAGCGCGGCTTTCCCTTTAACACGTTATTCGAGATAAAATCGGCATTGGCCAGGTTATTGCCCTGTTTTGAGCCTAACCTTGCGGAAAATTGCTCAGGATGGGCGGAGAGTGCATAATTTGGTAACAATGGCAAATTAAAATAAAATCTCACGAACAAACTCTTTAATTTTCGCGAGATACATCGGAAAAGACTAATAAATTGTAATTCGGCAAAATCGGACAAATGAACTCGTAATATAAAGGGACAAAAATTGTATGATCGCATTAAATAAATTCTGAATAAAACGGGAACTAAACTGTCACTGATGCGGAAGGAAATAAACTGCAGGGCCATCCTGAAGATTAACCTCCTGAGGCTTATCCGCGCAAATTGCAAGAACAAACGCAATTATCACGAGGATTAAAATGACCACTGATACAGCGACAGCTATTTTTAACTGGAAGAGGTCCATGGTCAGTAGACGGGACAACCCTCACAGCCAAAATCAACACTGAATTTATTCAACCACGACTTGATTGAGTTTAATCACTTGAAGAAATTCTAAAATGCTCGAAAATGAATTTAACCCCGGAGAAATTATATCAGAAATGGACATCAAATTATAAACACAAAAACTGTTAATTCCTTATTTCCTGGAATAAATCGTAAATACATTTAGCTCGCACATATTTCACGGAAGTTACAGGATGAACACTTCCTAAAAGGAAACAAATTCACAAAGAAAATAATCCTACAGTAGATCGAAATACTACGGATTCCTCCGGAAATAGTTGCTTGGAAACGCCAAAATATTTTTAATGGACCAAGAATAATTCTAAAGGGTCTGAAAATATACTAACACAAGAATCGAGTTTGGACAAAACAACAACAAAAATTAAATTCACAAAATAATGTTTATCGGACATTGGATTTAACACAATAAAAAAAAAAATAAATTACCCTTCCTGGAATCATAACCTTCCGAAAGACCGAGATTGACGCAAATATAAATTTCCAGAAAACTGAATTTAATTCAAAAGGATAACACGGAAAGGGAAAACAACGAAAGAAATTACACCATGGGTTTTACGATACAAACGACCCGAAACCCTCGCCTTCGGTCCTTAAGACGTCATGGGGTGTCGACCGAGATCGGAGACACCGCGCAACACGAGCGAATATATATATATATGAGAAAACATTTCAAAAATACTTACTACTTTGATGATCGAACTGGATGAATATGGAGGATTATAGAATACGATGAATATAACGACGAAGACGATGAACAATTCAGTGCAGATGGGATGATGGTGCGGTGAAAGTGAATGTTCAGCCGAGATTGATAAGCGGTGAAATATTTTTATTCCACAAAAAAAATATGTTCGTTCACAAAAGAAAATAAACCGTTCGTTCACAAAAATAAAATGTTCGTTCGCAAAAATAAAATGTTCGCTCGCAAAAATAAAATGTTCGTATCGAAATCCACGGAGACAGTTTGAATAAAACAAAGTAAAATAAAGAAATTTGGAGATACTGTGGCCAAACGATGAGAAGTATATAAAGAGAAATAGATTAACACGACGGACAGCGATTCGATCTCTTAAAATTTTCTCCCGGCTCTGACAACTCTGACCCCCTGCGGGCTCATTACCCGGTTTTATATAGGGTATTGCAGGATGACTTAGCTTCGGCGGTGGGGAGATACGCCCTTAGCCGCCTAAAACGCTCTAAGCCCCTCCGCCGCCTCCACCTCGCATTCCCAATGACCGCTACGAATCTATATAATTGAAAATCCATACTTCTAATTAATACAAAAACATTCATTTCTGTATTCCTTTTAAATAATTATTCCGTGTTTCAATAATCCGTAAAGCGATTTTTCCCCTCGTACATACGCCGTCTTTTCATCAAGACGTTCATTCTGTCTCTCTCATACTTGCATATACGGTATCTACTCTCTCGCTCACTCTGCCCCTCGTTTCGGAGGTACCACGCAGTAGAGGAGTTCTCCTCTTCGGCTTCTCCTACAGGCCACGCGCTGGTCCACCGTAGCCTCTCGGTGACCCACACACGCACACACACATACAGCCATGCACATTTCCATTCGTCTTTTCGTTCGTGCTCTCGTTCGGTGACGATTTCTCCTCCATTTATTCGTATCTCCCTTGCTCCGCATTGCCTTCGATTTATTCTCTCATTCTATTCATTTCTATTTCTTTTTGATTTCCTTGCCATGCCGAGCCTGTAACGCGATGGTACATGCAAGGCTTTTCAGATTAAAATTATTCCACTGATGGTGAAATAGTTCTCAAACGATTTTTATTTGATTAAGTGACCCGATCTTTCCAATAATCGGGAAAAATCAATAAAGTCATTCTGTAATTATTGATCTACTCAAAATACACAATGCGAAACCATTTTGAAACAATTTAAAATTATTCATTGATGGATATTGATTTTTATCACCCGGTTATCTTGATTCCACGTTAACGCTCGGATTCTGATAATTTCCCTAATTATTCTTTGCTTGTTTGTTATAACATTGAAAACTTTGTCCCTATACTCCAGATCCTGTGTGATTTCCCTAATCATTCTTTATCATTTTTACTACAGGAATAATCTATTTCATAAACCGCGCATTAATCATGCATACATTAGCTCACCATTCTTAATAACTACTAAAAAGGATTCTTTCTCAATTACATCGTTTATGGATAATCCTTGTTAATGCACTATGAAATTTCCATGAATCTTTGAATTTGGTCTTTGTAAAATTATTATTCATTGTTAATTAAATCATGCGCTTGCTACGCCTTTGGGGTCCTTGTTGGATTGCGATGTCGAATTTGCGGCGTCACTTATCGATGAGACATATGTCTCTTGAACCTCGTGATTTTTATTGAAAGGCAATTGCCTTCCACGCGCGCGCTCTCTCTCTCTCTAAACATGTAGTTCCGGTTAATCGGAAGACGATATTCGTAACCAGACGACAGCAGCTCTGGTATAACCACATGTTTCCGAATGTTTATTTAATTCTCATTAGCGACGTGACGGTTGGGTGTCCCGTCGAAGTCTTTCCTCTATCGAGTCCCCTTGACTCGACCACTGCGTCAATTTGTCGATCACGTGCAGAACTCATGTAGATCATCCACGAGAATCATCCGATGACCTTTTCCAGACGCTGTTCCCGAAAAGTTGTAGCAAGGCTAAAATCGCCCATAAATTAAGAGCAAAGAGAAAGAAACAGCAAGCATCTCAACGAAAAAGGAAATCTCCTCTCTTTGACCAATTTTGACTCATGGAAATCTCAAGCTATTCTAAATAATATAATTGAATACTTAAATGCAATAAACTACATACTATTCACCGCCACCTTTGCCATCACCGATGACCTGACCCAGGTACCCATGTTCATTCTTGATTTTACATTTTTACATCCGTTCACTCACGTACTTTCGGGAATTTATTTCATAAAGTATTCATTCGGGGATAAAGAAAAAGAGGATCACCGGTCACTATAGCTTTAGATGAGGCATACTCTCTCTCTCTCTTTCTCTCTCTCTATCCATGCACGCGTGAATCTTCTATAGCCAAGGATTTCTCCGACATCGGCGGTTGTTTATATTCATGTCCGACGATGGACGTCTCGTAATGAGGACCTTTGATATCGATGCCGCTATGGCGTCACCTCTCGATAGCCTATGCTCACTTGAGACGTACTTGTGCAGATGGCTCGATGAATGACAACTCGAACTTTCCGTGTTGCCAGGAGGAAAAATAAAACGTTCCTCTAGTGTGACCGGGTCCCTTTCCTCGTATTTAATTCTATTGAAAATCGCCAGATATAAGCTATTTCAAATCGATGCAAAAAGTCCCGAAAGTCGCGGGACGTAACAGATACATTCGCCAGTTTCCGAACAGTTGAATATCATTGCTGTATTCATGATTCGATAGATGGACATACAGTAATAGAAGTGCTAGACATGGGTACAAAAAATGAAAATAATTTTTAGAATTCATAGTTTTCACTCATTAAGATACTACACCCGCTTTACGACGTAAAGCGGGTGTTAGGACCCGTTACACGCACTTTAACGCCTGCGTTAACTACGCCTAAACTAAACGTACTCCAAGATGCTCCCGATGCGAAATTTCTATATTCATACATATATGGCATCCGATTATTTCGGTGACGGGACATATATCCATGTATCATCGCATATTTCCAGTGTTTATTACGATGTGCTCTGAAACTTACAGATGTATTCTTGAATGATGAAAAAATGCTCAAGTCACCGCAATGACCGTTTTATTATTAAAAACGTCACCGGAATACTCGAATCTGATATATGTATTGAAACGTTTCGAGATATTCCTCGATTTTATTTCGACGGAATTCACGATTTTAATCTGATTTTTTTTGTTTTGTGTGTTCGTCTGTCATCCCGTCGTTTCATCCGGGCGAACAGAAGGTACGACACAGGCCCGAGGTCAGTGACGTATAGTGTAGGAGAGAGGTTTGCCGAATTAATATGATGATTTTTATTGTTTGTTCGAGAATGCCTCAGATTGGTTATTATAGTTATTTCCCATTGGCCATGTATGACCTGGGGATAACGTGACCCTTCATCATAGGCGTGTAAAAAGTGGGCCACTTAAAGGAGAGGAGAGCCTTGAGAAGCAAGGTCTCCTTTAGGGCACGCAAAAGATAAATCCAGCGGCAACTGGGCAATAAGGAGTTGAACGGTTGACGAATAGGTGTGATTAATCGGGACTGCAATATAGGATAAATGAATCTAAGATGTTAAGGAACAGTCTGCGTTCGTATGTCTGACTCGAATCGTCGTATTGTCCTCGTTCGTACGTCAGTCGTTATAGTCTCGATTCGCTATTTATGTGGCGCGAGACTGTACGTAATGTTTCGAGACTCGGTGTGCTTTGAGACGCGACGTCTCTCTATTGTTATGTCTGGTTGCCCGTGTGAATGTTCGTTGGTGTTTGTGTGTGTATGCGCGTGTGTGTGTGTTTTCGCAAGTTTAACGGTGCTTCCAATCGGGAAGCGATTGGAAACACAAAAAATCAATTTTTCGTTATAATTCAAAAAAATGATGTCTTGTTGTCGGCTGACTGAAATCTATGCGTTTTAACCAGCGTCCTGGGAGTGGAAGGCCACTCGCCCAAATTTAAATGATTCTACAAATTCTCAATGCGTTTACACTTGATATAGACAGATGGTCGGAAAGATTCAAGAATTGATGATAATATAACACGAGGATGAGTGAAGCTTATCACTCGTGGAGGGTATTCTCAGCAATGCGCCTTCTTCCTTGTTCCCGCCCTCAGCCACAGTGCTGAGGGTTTTTCCAAGGAATCCGGTTCCCTACCTCGAGGTTATTTTTCTGAGACGATCACCTGGTTAGCTATCCAACTTCCCGACGCAGTGCGGAGGCTTCAAGCAAACCAGGATCCCTATCACCTGAAATCTTTTATTGAATAAGAATGAACGAGAGTTGTGATTTGCTTTGTCTTGAGAAAGACAAGCAAGTACGTTATAATAGATTCGCCCTAAAAAGGACGAATCAACGATGATCACGAAGAGTCTTAGAAAAGACTATTCGAGATAGTTGAAGTTGCCAGATGTCGTTCGATTCGTAGTCCTTGATGCACGATGTAATACGAATTCGTTGAGAGTCTTGGAGAGTGATGACACGAAGTGGATATCGAAAGTAGACGAAATTACGTCGTAGAGAAAGAATGTCAAGAAATCGCATGACGCGAATAATGCTCACCGATAACGTTGATCAAAATAAGGACGAGGCTTGCTCGTCCTGCTCTTAAATACTTTTCCATGAACAACCGGCGCCGTGATTTGATTGGTCGGAGGTTTTGTAGTAGGGCAATTCTGCCAAGCTTCTAGAGCTTTTGCACACGGTACGATGGTGACGTCATGGGCTTCTCGGAAGGAGAGATTCTATTTTGGGATTTCGGGGAATCGCGAAATTGATCAAATATGGATATAAACAATGGACGACGAAATGTGCTATATTGTAACGGTAGACTGCCTAGTCTGTCCCGTTACAGTATGTATTAGCAAAATCACACACAGTGTGCTTTCCAATTAGAGCGCACTGTGTCGCAGAGTGCGGCACGGACACGCACATCAGGATTGAGCAAAACTTTTGCTGAATGTACTCCATACGTGTACTCCATACGTGGAGTACAATATTATTGTACTCCATATTATTGCTCGGTTAAAATATTATTCATTTCAATAATTTATGTGCTCTCAGGATTAATGTGAGTGTGCTCGTGTTAATAAAAAATATTTAAAAAAGACGTGGCTCACGGAGATGAATATAACGAGAATGCATCTGTGCGGGTTTTCATTTTATCGCTTTTTAAAATAATTTCTGTGTAGATTGCTCAAAACTTTTAAGCTCCTTCATAATTATACGGTACGGCGATTTTCTTTTCCACCATTTTGGAATAAATTTTTTACTGCGGAAACAATGAAGGAGAATAGTGAGAAAGAAAGTGAGAGAGAGAGAGAGGAACAGCCTAAGCGACCGACACGGGAGAGAGCGAAAGAAAGATGCGACCAATAGACTTGGAAGAAACGTAAGTCGAAATATTTAATGATGATAATAATAATGGTATCAATTATGAGAGTAAAAAAATAATAACGCAAGGAGGCAGAGAAAGAGGTTGGAATATTGAAAATAATTAATAATAATAGGGAAATTAAAAAATCATAATTATAGACCACAAAGAGAGAGAGAGAGAGAGAGAGAGAGAGAGAGAGAGAGAGAGATGTGAATATTGAAAATAATAATAATAGTGCTACGTCCTGGGCGAGGATAAGAGCGTCTCGCCCGGGTGTTCGATTGACAGTTTGCTTGGAGGGAAATTAAGACCAATTCCCGACCTTAAGGTATCCAAACGTGATTTACCGTACCGTAATAGTCGAACGTGCGCCATCCCAAGGTCGTGAACCCGACCTCCTGACCGCACACAGTTCGCGCATGTGACGGGGCGCAAAATGTCACGTCACAGTTCATAACCTCTTTTAATACTTGATTCTCTTAAATTTCTCATGCCACGCTCGACAATCACGGTGGGACCACCGTCGAGAAGTTCGTTACGTATAAAAGAATGTTCCGCAATTGAGATTGTCAATGTAACAATTGCCTTCGTAAAATATCGACACATTCGAAGCATGAACATCTTCTAACTGTGTCAAAACCAACGTGCTTGGGTCGCTCGCAGGTAACGGTCCCCAAAACTGCACCTGCTTCGGGGTCTAGACTCCGTGGCAGTTGCAGGAGGGGGGGGGGGGGGGGGTATTTGTCATTGGTTGTTTACGTCATTGCACGGGGAATTCCATTGCCAAGGCTTAGAACTTCTGGCTAGACGAAATCTGGCATCGTCTATGCTTGACCCGATCGATTTGTTCGGTCTCTCGAAGTTGGCCCTCGATACCGTCATTGGTACGCCTTGCGCGGACACTTCGAAACACTTTTTTATCTTATTGGTTCATTCTATGTAAAAAATGAATGAAACACTTTCTGTGGTAAATTTTATAATATTTTATTATTATAATTACTTAAATTGGTCTCCGAGCGATCGGAAACGAGATATTCGTGAAAAACCGAATTTCTTGACGTTTGACCTTTAATATTTATCAACACTCGCGCGATCTCGTTCTCGATTGTTAATATGTTTTTAGAAACGTCAAAATAAAGCGATCAAAAAAAAAATTCATCCTACGACTTTTTTGGTACATATTTATCACTAAAATGACTGGACTATATAGTATTTTGGAGGGATACGTTTTCTTACGCCAGAAGTTAAGGTCGGCCCACATACACACACACATGCGCGCGCGCACACACATGCACATACGAGTGCGCCCTCATAGACACGTGCCGACAAGCACGCGTGAATTTATTTTTAAAAAATCAAATAATCACGGCATAGTATATAGGTTTATATAGGTGAAATAGGTATATATAGCTTTATATAGGTGAAAGTAAAATTGTTTTTAATTTTGAAAGGGTCATAAAGATGTTTTATTTTACCTTTTACTGACCCACTGAATAAAACCGATAATCTCTCCGAATTACGACGAATCAGCCTTTCACACATGTATGTTAGAGTGTTTAATTTTCAACATTTTATTTTTTTTTCTTGATGTTCATAATTTAGAAGCATGCACAGTAATTTTAAGATACACCTGGAAGAGGAAGCTCGCTGAAAATTCAGCTGAAAAGGTGTCTCATTAAACTATAGGTATATATGATAGTCACAATATCAACTTCGTTGGTGAGGGTACCGTTGACGGTTAAGGTTTCTGCCGGTTTCTCAACGTAAATTTAAAGTTTTTATGGCATAAAATTGTAGTTGATTTTGAAATGAATACAAGAAAATAAAAATTTATCCATAGCTTTAAAAACATGGAAATAACGGTACTTCGAATTTTGAGGGTTTTGGTATCTATGAAGCTTTCACGAGGTGCATTATGAAGTCTAGACCATGAACATCACGAAAGAAAATAAGAAGTTTAAAATTATACACCCCAATGTATATATATAATTGTTTTTGTCGAATATTATGTGATTTGGATTACTACAGATAAAAACTACCTCTATATCACGTGTTGCAGTTTGATGCTGAAATTCTGTATTGGGAAACTAAATGCCGAGAACAAATACACCAAATGGATTTCATTTCTGAAGAGATGAACCGGATCGAATCAACTGGACATGTTATTGAAGAACAAGTGAGCATATATATTATTTCATTGTTAAGTGGAAATTATCAGGATTTTTCACTATACGCTAGGACCTCGATTTAACGGTCAATGGTGGGACCGGCTCCGCATCGCATCTTGTTTAATCAAGTTGGTGTATGTCCACCCATGCTGTACCTGCGCATCGGCACTCCGTGCTAGGGGTCTCCCCCACTATCTCTCACCACGCCAAAAATGGTTCGATAAATGTGACATGGTGGGGACTGTCGCTTGAATCGAAGACCGTTAAATCGAGGTCCTAGTGTAATACGAATTACAGACGGACGAGGCGATTGGCGAAAAAAATGATCCGAAATATTTTTTTCGAGAAAAATTAAGTTTTTCTCAAAAATCTTTTTTTCCTCGATTTCCTTCACCCCTGATTTTCGCACACTCCGATTCAAACGGCTGCCACAATGATACTGACGGGCGCGTTCAAATAATACCTACCAGGCTCCCTAGTTAAAAGGTAAAACTACCTACAGATGGCGAAACATGTCCCATTATCCTGAGTTTTATGGCAGGTATTCCAGGTCAACAAACGGCTTGGATATATTTCACCCGGTGTGACTGTTAAGGGTTAAGGATGGTAGAAAATATGGTGAATAAAATGGTGGATACACCGCGTAGCAGAGAAAAAGAGTGTTAACGTTTATTGAACTAATTTGCGTGAGTGCACAATGTTCATAATGATTGAGTCTGTTCGCTGAGTGATCATTGTTCTATGAGTTGCACAAATGGATGAGTTAACCGCACAGAAATGTTATTGATCGTTATGCGTTTGAGTGCTCAGTTGCCTGTTGGCTGTGACGCCATTCACACGAGGCCGGCACGCCTCGACATGAGAATGATTTTATATGACGATGCACTTCGTTCCTTATGCAGATTGCCGTGTCCGTACAACAATCGATAATTGAGTTGAGCGATGAGTGAGAAACGAATTAACGCATGAGTTGAACACTGAGCTCTACTAATGAGAGAAAACGCGAGTTTTACAATGAGAAAACGAGATAAGTGAGATGTTGTGCGTAGCACCGAAAATCGAACAATGTGCATCGCTTGCCGGCCGGCCGTTACTAGAGCCTCATGGCCGATTTAAGATCTTCCACAAGACTCCGTTCAGGCGGCAGGTGCGCCCGAGAGGTGCTGCCCCGTAGTAAGTGATGTGAGAAGCCGCTGCCGAGAGACAACGACTATTCGCGAACACATAATCTCTTATGATAATAGTCCTATGACTTCATTTTCTTTGCTGTATGATTTACTCTATAGTAAATCATACAGCAAAGAAAATGATTATTTATGGAAACTTGTTGATGAGAATAATTATCAATAATTGTCACGGAAAACCAAATAACGTATCTATAAATCTAATTTCAATAACATTATATAGTAAAATATCATTGAGGCAAATATTTCCGATAATAATAATACCTAAGCTGTGATTACGGGAGTAATTAGATATCAGTTAAACTGAATCTCGCAATTCGAAAGATTGCTACACCAAATTAATAAAATATATCACTTATATGAATTATGCTCACGCAGGCAAAACCTCATACTACGATCACACGATGTGATTTATGCATAAAAAAACTTCGTAAATTAATCCCTGGGTAGCCAGATCACAACTACATAACGTCATAACGTCAATCATGCGTTGAGGGAATATTACCGGTGAAATTTTTAAAATGATTATTCGTTTCTGCACCAAAAGAATTAAACACAAAACAAAATAATACCTTTGGAATGAAACAAAAAAAGGCGAGATTTGGTTTAGCTATACCTGTTTGAGTAATCCGCGGAAGAAAATGTACCCACTCTTAGAATATCAGTCATTCATTAACAAATAATTTTAAATAATATTTATATTCAAATAATTTATATTTAATAATAGTAATAATTAGACTGTAGGGACCGGGCGAAAAATAAGCGAGACATAATTTCTGGATCGTATATAGCTTTATTGATTATTCACCCAAATCGAGTGCCGGCTCGGTCGCGACTGACTCCGTGAGTCCCGCACAATATAGGTGTCTCCAAAATACCCCCCCACCTATATCGTACGGATAGCTCCCGTGTTCTCTCGTTAATCCTATGCTTACATATACTACATTACTATATTACATATACTACAATAATAATAATAATAATAATAATAATAATAATAATAATAATAATAATAATAATAATAATAATAATAATAATAATAATAATAATAATAATAATAATAATAATAATAATAATAATAATAATAATAATAATAATAATAATAATAATAATAATAATAATAATAATTATAATATTAATATTAATAATAATAGTAGTATAAATGTTTATTTCCCTTGCAGGGTACATTGCGGACTCCCGCTCTTCTCACATGTTTTCCTTATCCTACACTTAACCTATCTTAGCCTACCCTACACTTTGAGAGAGAGAAAGACAGATCATTATCCTTCCTTACTTCATTTATTCCTTAATGCCTTCCTCATTCCTTAACTCCTTCCTCATTCATTGACCTCATCCACTCCGTGACTTCCGTTTCCGCTGCACCACTCTACTCCCCTCATATTCTCCCTACCCCCACTACATCCCTTCCCTCTCTTTCAAGTCTACCCACGTCTCTATCAGTATCATCACATCCCAGCTCCTCAGTCCTTCCCAAAACTCCTCATCCTTGTTTTTCACCCCCGCCACATTCCAGAACCCCACTTTTATTGTGCCCCCTCTTCCTCCCATTCCTTTCCGCCCCTCCCTCTTTTCCCTCTTCTGCCCCTCCTCTCTTTCACTCAGTCTCCGACTTGGCTCTTCCCCCCAACCCTTCCCCCATCACTGCCGTTATTTCCTTCCGCTCCCCCTCCATCTGCCTTCATCCCCCCGTCATCTCGTCCCACCTCTTCCATTCGTTGTCTACCCACATCTTTATATAGCCTACTCGCACGGTCTTCCCCTTTCTCCTTTCCATCTCTGCCTCCCTCTCTATCTTCCACTTCGCCTCTCTCTCCATCCTCGTCAAGTCGTCCTTTATCCAAACTTTCTCTCCTCCCAACCTCCCTTTTGACTTCATCACCTCTATCTTCTTTTCCCTTCCCTCCATCTCCATTAACACCATACTCCTCCTTTCTTCGCTTACCCCTCTAATTGCCGTCATATCTTTTATCCTTCCTATCACTTCCATCTTACTCTATATCCTTTTTATCTCTTTATCCCATTCCGCCCCCTCTTTTCTCATAACCCCTCTCATTACTACATTCCTGGCTCTTTTCTCCCTCTCTCCCCTATCCAATCTTATCTCTCACCTTCCTTGCTACCTCCTCTTCACTTCTACTCCCCACTGTCGTCGTTTTTCCCTGTTCCCTTGACCCTCCACCCCCCTCCCCTTCCCCTAGGCTTTCCACTTTCTTTCCCAGCTTATCAATCCGGCTTCTCAACTCCGTCCTTTCCCCCTCCCATCTCTTTATCAGCTCTTCCCTTTCCACTCTTGCCTCCCTCACTAACACCTCCATTCTCTCCCCCCAACGCTTCGCTATGTCCTCTACTCTTTTCTCCCACCCCTTCGCCATTTCCTCTAACCTTTTCTCCCCCCTCTCTCCTTCCCGCCTCATCACCTCCCCCATACTGCCCGTTACCTTTTTCAGCCATCCTTCCTCCTCTGCTTTTTTCTCCGGCTACCTTCCTACTATTTTATCAGTCCCCTTTCCTCTACTTCCCTCTCCAGTCTCTTTGTCAGTACCGTCGCATATATTTTATACAGCGCCGGCATTAATGTCACTCCCCTATAGTCCTCCACTCTCGTCCCCTCTCCTTTCTTCACTATCGGCACTATTATTCCCTCTTTCCACTATTGCGGCCATCCTTCTCTCCTCCACACTCTTTTACATATCTCCTACGCTATTTCCATCGTCCTCCCCCCCCCCCCCCCCGCACTTCCATGCCTCACTTGGTACCTCGTCCCTCTCATTGCCTTTCTCTTTTTCGTCTTTGTCAGTGTTGCCTGATTTCTTCTTTGCGTAGTTCCCCTTATTCCCCTTCTCGTTTCCACCGCTACCCTATTCTCTACGCGCCCCAGCAGCCCTGTAAAATATATTTTCTAATCCTCCTTATTTATCCTCTCATCCGCTCTCGTTCCCCTTTTCCTCCCCCGATTCACTATCTCCCATACCCTATCTTCCGTTCTGGCCTCCGCCACCTCTCTTATCAGTCTTCCTTGCTCTTCACGCTTTTTCCTCTCGCACACCTCTCTATATTCCTTTTTCCCCTCTCTGTACTTCTCCCTCGTACCTGTTCCCTTTCTCTACTGCCTCAGCTCCCTCCTGGCTTTATGCTTCTTTTCCCTACTCTGCTCGTCCCACAATCCTTCCTTTCTCTGCCTCTTCTCCCTTCTCCCTTCTTCCTCACTCTTTTTCATTGCCTTTTTTATTTCCTCCCTTGTCTTCCGTACCAATTCTTGTATACCTTCTTCCTTCACCTCCACCCCTCCTATCCTTGCCATGTACACTTCCTTCGTTTTGTCCGACCATTTTCCGCTCCCTATCTTTCTTTCCTTCCTTCTCTCCTCTCTCCTCCTCACCTTTCCCGTCTTCATTGACACAATTAGTGGGTGGTGGTCCGACTCTACCGCGTCCCCCACTACCATACTCTCTTTTTCCTCCCGCGTGTCCTCATCTCCCACCACATAGTCTATGACCGTCTCCCCCCTTACTCCCATGTACGTGTATTCCCCTTCTTCATCTCCCTCTATATTCCCATAGAAGATCTCTCATCCTACCTCTTCTATCATCCGCGTTAACTTCCTTCCCTCACTATTTATCTTCTTGTCCTTTGAGAATCTACTCCCCTCCCTCTCCTCTCCCACCAATCCCTCCACTCGTCCCCTCTCCTTCCCCGTCCTCGCATTCCAGTCCCCTCCTACTATCACCCTTTCCGCCATCCTCTGCCCTTCCATCAACTCCCTAACACTTTTTAATTTCCTATCCATATCCCCGTTTACGTAAATTGCTACTACTATCCATACGTCTTCTCCTGCCTTTATCCGTTGCGCCATCAATCCCTCCTCCTCTCTCTCCCCCTCGATCTCCATCCTGATCATTTGTTCCCTCACCCCAATCATCATTCCTCGACTCGCCCTACCCTTCCTGCTCTTTCTCTTTCGCCCATTGCTTCTTCCATTTATATCCTGCCGGCAGCTTCCTTCTTATCCTATTCCAGCCATTCTCCTCCATCCAGGTTTCCATTAGGACTATCGCCTCCCACTGCTTTACGTCTTCCTAAAACTCCTTGTCTTTATTCGTTAGCCCAGCGACATTCCAGGATCCCATTTTCCATCTTTTCTCTTTTCCTGCTCTCTCCTTCCCCTTTCTCCTTCTCCGTGCCGCCCCTACTTGTTTTTTCCCTGTCCATTCCCTCCCTCCTTCTCCTCTTCCTCTACTCTTCCCTTCCTCTTCCATCTCTTAACACCTCTTTTTGCTCATCCCACCACCATACCTCTCCATTCAACTCTATTCTCCCATTGCCAACTTTTACTCTCTACCCCTTGGCCCTCTCCTTCTCTCCAATCCTCCTCATCCGCCATTCTCTTTTTCCACGTCAGATCCTCCTCTATTATCTCCTTCCTTCGTCTTAAGTCTCTCTTATTCCTCATAAACTCCTTTTTTGCCTCTCCACTTTCCATTCTTACCTCCAGCATCCCCTCCTTTCCATCCGTTCTTCTTCCAATCTCTCTTGCCTTCTATTTTTCCCGTCACCCCTATCCCCTCTAGTACCCTCGTTGCCGTCTATTGCTGTTCCTTCTATATCTACTCTTTTTATAATTATATTCCATTTTTCTTTCTTCCCTCTCCGCTCTCTCCATCTTTCGTTCTAGATCCTCCAACCGTTACCTCATTTCCTCCCCCCCCCCCCCTGTTCTGCTCACCCCTACCATTCGCCTCCCTTTCACTCCCTCTATCTCCCGGTCAATTCCATCCATCCTTTCCTTCCACTCTTCCATCCTTCCCTCCGACCCCTCCAGTACCCCCAACTTATTTTCTATTGCCCCTATCCTTCTTCCTATGACCTCACGGTCCTCCCTTCACATTTCCTCCGCCTGTCTCACTTCCTCCCTGATTTTCTCCAATTTCTCTCTCATCTCTCTCTCCTGCTCCTTAATTTCCTGCGCGTCCCTCTTAGCTTCCTCCCTCATCTCTTTTATCGTCCTTTCTATGTTTTCTCCCCTTTTTGCCTCTTTCTTCCGGTGATCTATATACTTTTCTACTCTTCTGGAATACCCACTCTTCCTCATCTTTCTCTTTTTCCTCGCTCTCTAATTGCTCCCTCTTTCTTTTCCACAACTCATTTATCTCTGTCATACCCCCTAGGCTCACGCTTCTCTCTCTCTCTCTCCCCAGCCTCTCCGCATTCGTCCTCCTACCTCTCCTTCCCGTCGCCGCTTCTAATTTCCCCCCCTCCTCTGTCTTTTGTTCCCACTCTTTCATCCTGATCTCCTCCACCTCTGTGTTCCTCTTTTCCTGTTATTTGTCTTCCCGTCTATTCATTCTTTTCCTCTCTTCCCGATTCAAATCGTCCCGCTCACACCTCTATCTCTTTCTACCTGTTACCTTACCCTTCACTTACCTTACCTTACCTTACCTTTCTGCCTTCACCTTACCCGATCCCTTCGTCGCTACCTCTCTCCGTCGTCAGATGACTCTGCCGACCACCTCTCTCTCTCCCTGCTCTCTTCCTTACCTTCCTTCTGCCGTCCCTTCTCACCGCTCGATGCCGCTACGATCGCGCCCGCTTGCCGACACACGTCGTGCCTACTGCTTTTCCCTCCCCGCCCCTCTTCGTCACGCCGCTTCCTACCCCCCTCTTTTCCTGCCCTTTATTTTGCTGTGCCCTTTGCTCTCTCCTCCTCTCCCTTCGGCAGCCAACCCTCTGCCGACCACCTCTCTCTCTCCCTGCTCTCTTCCTTACCTTGCTTCTGCCGTCCCTTCTTACCGCCCGATGTTGCTACGATCGCGCCCGCTTGCCAACTCACGTCGTGCCCCTTTCGACTCCCTTTCCCTCCCGCCCCTCTTCATGCCGCCGCTTCCTAACCTTCTTTTTTCCTGCCCTTTCCCTTCCTGCTCTTTCACTGCGCTTATCGCCCCTTCACCTACCTTTCCCTTTACTTTCCGTCTTTTTTTCCGCCTCTCTACTGCCTTTTTCTGCACTTTTTCACTCACGCTTCGCTCACCCGTCACTATCCATTCACACCGGAAACGGAAGTCCATCTTGTTCGTAATATCTACTGTTGTAAAATATGTAAAATACGTAAAATATTATATGGGGTGAAATCTATAAAATATTGTGTATAGGAGAATAATGAAGTCAAGAAGAATAGGAATTGTATTCCTATTTACATATTTTCACAACCCGATTTTTATTATTTACGAGAAGCCGAATGATAATTATCATAGAAGAAATCAAAACAAAAGACATTTCGGTAATGTGAGCTACAAATAAATGACGGTTGCTTACACGTACATACAAGGAGTTTTGAGAAGGTCTAGCGAAAAGCAGACTTAGTTAACATTTCTGAAATTTTTTTTTTTCGTCCGTAAATTCCGAGGTGAACCAGGCGTATTTTATCATATCAATAAAGATCAGAGATGATAATTAGTGCTGAATGGATTTTATACAATCTTAGCGGGAGTTAATTTCTTTTCCTTTTTCAATCAAAGTGGCTGGAATTTGTACGTGTTTATTAAAATTTTTCACCTGTCTATAAAAGTAAATGGCGCAAGGTTGTACTAGAGGAGTACGCTTTGGTGAAATTACTTTCATAGTGCAGGTAGGTAATTTTTTTTTGTCTTGAGAAGCTTCATCGTACAGTTCGGTCTGCCCCCCCCCCCCCCCCCCAAGTCGATGAGAAGGGGAAACTTGTTTTTACCAACGTAGGGCTTCAGAGATTTGTTAAGAAAGTTCTGGTACAAATTTGGGGTCACCCTCCCCGATTTCGATGTCGTGATAATAACATTCGTATATTTTTCAGCGTATTCATCGATCATCTTCTGAACCCTGGGTCCAAATGTGTTTGTTACCTCCTGCAAGCATACAAATACATGGGTCAACACTCGTCCAGAAAGAGTGATGCCATCTTGCGAGTATTCGGCTTGAGAGGTTCACGCTATTTACTTTTAAGAGGTGGAACAAATCACTAGTGCTGCAATAATAATCACAGTGCATAAGCAATGATATAATAGAAAGGTCCAAAAACAACCCCCAGCCAGATTTGTTCCATTTCTTCGCCTCAGCCAAGAAGCTGGCGTATAGCGAGCATTTTACAACCTCGAGAGGCGAAACAAATCGCCAGTATACCACTAAAAACCGTAAAGTATTTTTAGGGACCAAACAAAAACCCGTGTCTGTATTTGTTAAATTTTTTAGCTTTAGACAATGAACATCATCATACTGAGCTAAGCAGTTTTTAACTTAGAGAGATGAAACAAATCATAAGTGTTGCACGGGAAATCGTGACATTCCATTACATGACAAAAAAACTTGATGACGACACTCGTTTTATTTTGCTACCTTGGATAATGAATATTTCGACTGAAAAGTTTAGGGGAATGATCATAATGGGTATATAGGACATTCAAAAGAACCACTGACCAAAAGATTGGTAACCGCTATCTCCAATTGTTTCAGAGATACAGGCTTTATCAGCCTTTCCTTTCAATTTTTTTTCTGTTTTATAACTTTTCTTTCTTGTACATTTTTTTTCTTTATGTTTTTTGCATTAATAATTTTTTTTTCGTTTTGTAACTTTTATTTTTTTTTCATTTTTCGTCGTTTTATAACTTATATTTTTTCAAATATTTTTTTCTTTCATAACTTTTTTTGTTTTTGTATTTTTTTTCTGGATCATAACTTTTTTTCCCGCTTCCGCCTAATACGCATAACCATCCTGCTTCCGAGGCTGATGGTAACCCGAATTCCGACAATTTAATGAGCTATTTATCAAATTGCAATGAAGGGTTTCGTTAAAGAAAACATACTCCGGGGACAAAAAATAATTTTTCACGCATTATCACAGCAAGGGCAAAAGTTGTCTCGTATTGCCGAGATTATTCATGCATATTTAGATTTCCATGACGAATGTCGAAAAAAAGATGTCCGGAATTTCGAAGAGTTAATTATTTGGCGTAGGGTTCGAGAGCACAAACTGACCACCCCACTCGCGTTCGTGCTTGTGCTTCCCGGTATAAAGCTGGGTCTTACCGGGAGCTAAGTTGATCGTTTTTCAATTGCTCGGCCGCGTTTTTTACATCTAAAGATGTAAAAATATCACTCGAACAAACGGTCATCACGTGTCCTCGTCGCTAGCCACATGCCCAAAGAATACTGTCAAAACATTGTTTGAACCTATCCACGGATCATTGTTTGAACTTATCCACGAATCCGTGTTACAAACATAATAATTTAAAAAACCATTCTATGACCTTAAGGACTGGCAGTATCGAATTGCAAATCATTTGTCCGCTTTTCTCATTAAGGCTTTTCCTATAAAATCTTTTAAGTGAAGATTACGTTGAGAAATAATAATTACAGCCAAGTATGGGAAAATTATTTTTCAGTCTCATTCTTGAAATTGGCTACTCGTTTCGGATAATTTTATTCCAAACTACCAAATAATATCAATAATATTAAAAATTCTCACACAACGAGGGCTATCATTATTTTACCATAATCATTTCTGGGATCTGTTCGACCATCCCTTCTTATCAGTTGTGTAGACGCATTCCGAATGATGTTAATTATTGTAGTTTCATTACAGCAGGAGAAAACAATTTTTATGCTCTATTTCTCGAGAATAATTCTTATTTAATCGGTATGTCAAACCAGTGGTCTCAATGACTCGTAGGATTATTTTAAGCATTCAGAGCTGAAAAAAATTTTGCCGTGCCGTCCAATCATTTCAAGTCTGTTGTCGATTTTTTTCTAATTATAAATGACATTAGGGAAGTTCACTAGGGTTTGAAGGAGGTGAAGAGGGTCGGCGGAAACCCTATGCATAAGCATATATGTATAAGCATATATGTATAAACATAGGCCGACGGCACTGCAGCTAAATGTGAAAATAATTTATCATGGATCGGAAAATCATGGATTTCAGATGAGTAAAGTAACGACAAATGAATACTCAACCCTTTTGAAAGTTAAGGATCGATAAAAGTTATTTAACATTGATATGAATGAAAGAAATTCGATTTTATAGTGTACATAATTCGCAATGAAGTTTGGCAACAAGGCGCATATTTCTTACGGTTTGTACCGTCAAGGGGGAAGGACCGATCCTACAAGTACCAGTCCTACAAGTTCGTTCCTACATGTGGCGATCCAACAAGTTCGTTTTTAGAGATTCGTTCGAGAAGGTTCGATCCTACAAGTGGTGATCCTACAAGTTTGTTCCTACAAGCGGCGGTCCTACAAGTTCGTTTCTCGAGATTAGTTTGAAAAGGTCCGATCCTACAAGTGGCGATATTACAAGTTCGATCCTACAAGCAGCGATCCTACAACTTCGTTCCTCGAGATTCGTATGACAAGGTTCGATCCTATAAGCAGCGGTCCTACAAGTTTGATCCTACAAGTAGCGATCCTACAAGTAACGGTCGTACAAGTTAGATCCTACAAGTAGTAGTCCTAGAAGTTCAATTCCAGAAGCAGCGGTCCAACAGGTTCGGTCCTACAAGCGCCGGTCCTACAAGTTCGTTTCTCGAGATTCGTATGACAAGGTTCGATCCTACAAGCAGCGGTCATACAAGTTCGATCGAAGGGAGGACCGATCCTACAAGTACCAGTCCTATAAGTGATCAGTCCTACGAGATCCTTCCTACATGTGGCGATCCTACAAGTTCGTTTCTAGAGATTCGTTCCAGATGGTTCGATCTTACAAGTGGTGGTCCGACAAGTTAGTTCCTACAAGCGGCGGTCCTTCAAGTTCATTTCTCGAGATTAGTTTGAAAAGGTCCGATCCTAGAAGTTCGATTCTACAAGCAGCAATCCTACAAGTTCGTTTCCCGAGATTCGTATCACACGGTTCGATCCTACACCTTCGTTCCTCGAGATTCGTATGACAAGGTTCGATCCTACAAGCAGCGGTCCTACAAGTTCGATGCTACAAGTGGTGGTCCTACAAGTTTGATCCTACAAGCAGTGGTCCTACAGGTTCGATCCTACAAGTGGCGATCCTACAAGTAGTGGTCTTACACCTTCGATCCTACAAGTAGCGGTCCTACAAGTTCGATCCCACAAGTTCGATCCTACAAGTAGTGGCTCTACAAGTTCAATCCTACAAGTAGCGCTCCTACAAGTTCGTTTCTTTTGCTTAGAACGAATCCGACGTCAGGATTCCAAAAATCAAGATGCCGAATCGAATGTGGCTGGCTGAAAATATAAAAATTAATCCTTTTCGCTTGAAATTTGACACTCGCGGGTTTTCGGGGTCACTGAAAACGAACCCGACGTCCGAATTCCAAAAATCAAGATCGCAAATCGAATATGGTGGACTGAAAATATTAAAATTGATCCTTTTCGCTTGAAATTGGATACTCGCAAGTTTTCGGGGTCGCAGAAAACGAACCTGACGTCAGAATTCCAAGAATCAAAATGGTGAATTGAATATGGAATAAAAATATAGGAATTGATCCTTTTTGCTTGAAATTTGTTACTTGCGGTTTTTCGGGTTCGCTGAAAACGAATCCGACGTCGGGATTCCGAAAATAAAGATGGCAGATCGAATATGGCGGACTGAAAATATAAAAACTAATCCTATACTCTCGAAATTTATTACCTGCGAGTTTTCGGGGTTGCTAAAAACAAACTCGACGTCAAAACTGTAAAATTCACGATGGAAAATCCAATATTGCGGACATAAAATATACAAATTGTATCTGTTCGCTTGAAGTTTGTTACCTGCAGGTTTTCGGGGTTGCTGAAAACGAATCCAACGTCAGAATTACAAAATTAATTTAGCAAAGTGCATTTTGTGTATTTTGCACAAAATGCTGGGATGAGTCTCGCTCTTTGGGTTTTCCGAAACTAACGACGTGGACGTAGCGAGATTCGAGTTGCATCTTTTTGTTTTGTTTTATTTTTTGTCTTTTTTGTTTATCGTCTTTGTTGTTTTTTGTCGTTACCTAGCTTATCTTTTTCTTTACCTAGCTTATCCGAAACTAACGACGTGGATGTAGCGAGATTCCAGTTCCATCTTCGTTTTCTCTTCGTTTTTTTTTCGTTTTTTTCTTCATTTTTGTCTTTTTGTTTTTCGTATTTTTTTGTTTTTTTTTGTCTTTACCTAGCTCATTTTCTAACGAACTGTGAATATAGCCTTCAGTCGTGAATGTTTGCGATTCATGATCACATGATGCCAAACACTAATTGGAAATAAAAATTAAAAATTAAAAAAAAAAACACCCAAAAAGCAGAAAACAAATCCGACAAAAAACAAAAAGACAAAAAACAAAAAAAATCGAAGATGGAACTAGAATCTCGCTAGGTCCTTGTCGTTAGTTCCAAGTAACGCAAAGAGCGAGATTCATCTAAGCATTTTCTGAAAAATGCACAACATTCATTCTGCACATTGAATTTTATAATTTTGATGTTGAATTCATTTTAGACGACCCCGAAAACCTCCGGGTAACAGATTTCAAGCAAATAGGATCAATCTTCATGATTTTATTCTGCTATATTAGATCTGCCATGCTGAAATTTAAAATTCCGACATCGGGTTCGTTTTCGCTGATCCTGAAAACCCGCGAGTAACAAATTTCAAGCAAAAAGGATCAATTTTTATATTTTTAGTCTGCCATATTCGATTCGCCATCTTTGTTTTTGGAATTCTGACGTCAGGTTCTTTTCAGCGACCCCGAAAACTCGCGAGTATCAAATTTGAAGCGAAAAGGATCAATTTTTATATTTTCAGTCAGCCATATTCGATCCACCATCGTTTTTGGAATTCTAACGTCGGATTCGTTTTAAGCAAAAGAAACGAACTTGAAGGACCGCTACTTGTAGGATCGAACTTGTAGGACCGCTACTTGTAGGATCGAACTTGTAGGACCACTACTTGCAGGATTGCCACTTTTAGGATCGAACTTGTAGGACCGCTGCTTATAGGATCGAACTTGTAAGACCGCTACTTGTAGGATCGAACTTGTAGGACCGCTGCTTGAAGGATCGAACTTTGTCATATGAATCTCGAGGAACGAACTTGTAGGATCGCTGCTGGTAGGAACGAACTTGTAGGATCGCTGCTTGTAGGATCGAACTTGTAGGATCGGACCTTTTCAAACTAATCTCAAGAAATGAACTTGTTGGACTGCCGTTTGTAGGAACGAACTTGTAGGAACGAACTTGTAGGACTCATCACTTGTAAAACTGGTACTTGTAGGATCGATACCCTCTCCCGTCAAGTGTCATAGCCACAGGCTCCAGAAAACAGTCAAGTTGTCGAGAAAATTGCGCGCTTAACCTAACCTAACTGCTCCGGCTTTACAGCGATGTTGCCATAATCATTATCATCATAATTATTTCAATAATAAATCTCCCACGACGATGAATCATGTTTTTTCACGATAATTATTGCTCGTCTTTCCGATAATGCTCATGCATCAAGCATGCTTACAAATAATAAAAATAACTATCTGATATTTTAACCATATGAGAAATTCTTGCAAGAATTCATTAATTGAAGTATAAAATAAAATTTATTAAAATCTTTCATTCATGAAAAATTTTTTCTTCGATATCAATTTAATATTTTTCAATCACCCATAATTCTTTTGAATAATATTTATTTTTCTCATTTAGTCGAAAATTAACAGTTAGATTTTATTTTTAACACTCGCAATTAAACGAATGATATATTTTTTTCTACATTTAAATTATATGGAACGACATTTGTAGTTTAAACGTTATTGATTGCGCATATATCTCAGCTATCGAGAATATTCGCTTTTGCTGAATAAACGCAACGCTTTTATTCAGCAAAAGGGGTCCCGCTTTCGCTGATTCAATAAGCACTTTGACTACGTCGTCAGCTCCTCAAACGGCTGAATTTTTTGTCTCCGCTAGATCGCGACCACTGCTGTGACCATCTTCACTTAGCTAAGGCCGCAAACGGGGCGGGGAGGGGGGGGGGGCAAGACGAGTAAAAATTGTAGATCCATGCATTGATGGCCAGCAGTGTATATGAGGTATTAATTCGACCTTGTAATCTCCATTTACCACACCTTGCACAATGCTAATGCAGGTGGTAGGATTTCTGTCGCACATTTTCCATTTGAATAGGTGTTGATTTTTGGGTTAACGTTCACGTCCTTCCCTTACCAAAGTTCGTGCATATGTGCTATTTGAAAACTTCAAACTGGTATTTGCACTGATGCGTGCGTTGAGCATAGCTTTCTCGCGTGGCAGAAGTCTAGGGAGTCGACTGCATCGAAATTGTGGAGAGCGTATGAAGCACTACACGAAGATGAGACGCCGAGAATACGGAAATAGCGTACGGAATTTCCGATAATTTTAAACCGCCATAACTCCCTAATTTTTTCAGCCAGAGCCTTTTTTCGCTGGTTTTGTTTTTTCAAAAATATAAGGACTATTCTATTTCATTTATGTTGTTAAAAGTTACCGCAGTATCTCGTAGAAAACACAATCTGTATCACCATCAATTGTCTCCCTCGAAACTGTAAAAAATGTATAGGAAACATCTATTTGTATGACCTCAACTTTTTGATTCGTTGTAATGCTTTTTTTTTTTTAAATGAGACACTATTTGTTTTTTAATTTTTCCCTACCTTCGTTCATGAAGCATATAAAAAACGTTACATTTCAGAGCATTTTACATGAGCGCGGTGAATCTGAGGTAAAAGCCGAATAACATGGACGCTGCACCTTGTCGGCAGTCCAGGAGGGGGGGGGGGGGGGCGTACGAACAATAAAAGAAATGAGTATGTGGTGCATCCTCAATTAAAGATGGTAATCGAAATGTCAAGTACAATGTATCGCAATATTTATTTGAAGATAAAATATTTAAATTGATGCTGAACAGCTAATAACCGCACACAGTTATAGCAACGATGAAGATTTATATAAATGGCCGAAGAAAGTTATCCAGAATAGTGTAAATGTACGGAGTATAATAGACAGGTGTAGTTATTAGTACGAGCGCAGAGTAATGACTTAGAATTACGATAGTGTAGGAAATTGGTTGCCGAGGAGCACTCCAAAATGTGGGGGGTCGATGGGTATTCCACGAACGTCGCTGCACGGCTTGCTTTTAACGATATAATAGGTATTTTAACAAAAATGCATCCGGTGTTCAATTTAGTCTGGGAACCTTCCTTTACTATCGAAAAGTCATTGAGAATCAAGATAATATAAAGGAGGTTAAGCTTGTTGAAGGGTGGGGGAATGATCGCTTGGCGCACAGTAGTGCGTGGGGTGCGGGATGGGCAGCGCCCGAGAAAGAAGACCTTGCTACGAGAGCCTAAGCGTATACGTTGTTATTGTAAAGCGCGTGCGCAAAAGACTCGTTCCTTAAAAGCCGCTCAGTCAAACTTGTTCCTGTTGATCGCATAATTTGATTTCTTATAACTCGATCTCACAGAAACAATCGAAAATCTTATTGTTTACTGACGTTACCAAAACTGCCTGTTATCGGAGCAAATCTTTGCCAATTTTTGAAGTGAATACTTCTTATGCGACAACGACCCAGCTCTTGGTAACGCTAAAAAGTGTCCGTAAACCAAACAAGAGAATGGAGGAATAGGAGAAGAGAGAGAGGTATAGTTTGTAAGCAAGAGAGTGAGTGCCTCGCCATCCACAGTGCTATGGCTTAGCTTCGTCAACCATATAGTATACCTGGGTATACGTGGATTAGTAAACAGTGGCGGGTACGCATGCTGTTCTATCCGTTGAATGTGTGAGTCCACCCTATGTGTAGGCTCACTGCGCTTCAAGCGGCATGTAGACAATGTTCACCACCATTCGTTAGAACCGGAAATTCGTTTTACCGGAAAGCAGGTATTTGGTATCGGAAAAGTGTTTACGAATGACCCTTTTCATATATACTGTCACGGCTTTTCTAATTAAGCCGGACGATAACCAGGCACACCTGGGCTTTGTATGATGTAAACTCGGGGAAATATAAGAAATAAAAACGAGGTGAAAATAGAAAATAAAAAAATGACAATTTCCAATTTATTCGATAAAAAAAAAATAGTATGATGAAGATCTTGTTTAAATGATTTTGTTGGGCGCCAGCCGTCAGTATGACGACAATTCTCTGATCGATACAAAAAAAAAAAGGAATAATCGCAAACAAATAGAAGAAAAAAAAAGAAAGGAAAAAAAACTAATCTCATTAATCAGGAAAATCTCAGGGACGTGAATTTACCGGCTCGCAGGCCTCTTAATTATTAGCCGTGTCGGGTTATCGGGCAAATGGGGTATTAATCGAACTCAAATACAACACGGAAAAATAATACGCAATTAATAACAAGAAAAAAAAACCCCGATCGGAATAAGGGATCACCACGCGTCACCACACGCACGAAATTATACAATACTAGAGGGGTAATCGTATGACAAAAAACGCTAGAAATGAAAATAACATGGGCAAATTCAATGTAATGGAAACGACTCACTCTAATCGCTGAATGGCTCTTCTCCTCTTCGATCGATCAAGGAACGGTTTGCCGAAGCTCTCGATGCAAAAATGGCGTTTTCACCGTAGCACTCGTCTCGTGTTAAGGATCTCGGGTCTCGTGGTTTTGTGAGCTCTCCTTCCCTCTAATCGGTCAAGAAACGGGTCGCCGAAGCGCGTGATGCAAAAAAACTCGGGGTCGCCGTAGCGCTCATCTCGTAACAATCAGATCGTGGGTCTCGTGGCTCTTCTTTTCCAATCTCTCCATCATTCTTTACAATAATTTTTAGCAATGATGGCTCGATACAAGAAAAACGGGTGGTTCTCGCTATCGCTCGCGTCGAAGTGATTTATCTTCGTCGTCTCTCTGCTTGTGAAAATTTGGGAAAAAAGGGGAATTTGGGAGAAGGGCATGCGCGATGGGAAACTGGTTCAAAGAGGGATTGAGGATCTATTGATCATTGGTGGCTTGGAAGCTGACGTCACGAGCGCGTTGCGCAGGACAGCGGATCGATAATTGATGAGCCGTGCTGTGCCGTCCTCGGCGACCCGTGACGCAACTCCCGCTCTCCTGGCTAGTGACTGTACTCGGACAACGACGAGGGTCCTCTCTCTCGGCAATTATTGGCCGTTGGTGGCACACAGCGTCGGCGATGCTTCGTTTGTTGTATCCTGACACCACGATTCCTCGCCTCGCACGGGATAACTCGTAACGAGGGAGTTCACGGGTGCCAAGCGATGTTTCTGGTGACGGTTGAGGTGAGGGCCACGATCTCGCCCAAACCCGTCGTTTTAATCGAGGGTTCGCTTGATCACGTGGTGAATTCCCTCACCCACCGTCACCTTGCTACTGTTTCCTTATCCTTCCCTGTGGCCACCGCGATGTTGACGGTGTGCCTCCTGGCTCGTCGACCGGGTCCCCGATGATGTATCTTTTCCGATCCTGGGACGGCTGTTCGATGGCGAGGGGTTACGTGCGGCAGAGGGAAAGGGGGAAGGGTACTCGGGGGTCAATGGCATGGGAGAGGGATCAGCTGTGCTGGCTCGTAAGCTATTGCTATGGGACGACGTTGGTAATGGAAGGGGGAGAGAGACGACGATTGACTATGGTGAGGCTGCGTATATGTTTATCGCTTGTTCTAATACGTTGCTGTTAAATTTGATGTACATTGGGATGGTTGCGTGTGGCAACGGACTTCAACGGGCATTTTGTTACTCTCAAATGTGACGCCGTGTCACAATACACACCAAAAAACGTCTTTATTAGTCAAATCAACGGATGACAACTATGAGAAAATTACTGACGGTACAGAATGTTGGAAGAAATATTAAGGTTGATTGATAGGTAGAATATGGAGGTATTTCGAAGCATTAAAAAATGTGCTTTCGCGGAGAAATGCGCTCTCCGGAATTTTCCTCCGTTGGATCGTACGATATTATTTTAACTACCTGAGAATACCTCCATATTTTACCTATCTATCAACCTTAATATTTCTTCCAACATTTTGTACCGTCAGTAATTTTCGCATAGCTGTTATCCCTTGATTTGAACTAATAAAGACGTTTTTTGGTGTGTATATATGAAAAGGGTATTCACTTAAGTGAACACCTTTAATCATCCCGACACGAAATGACCTGTTGTGCCCGCGAATTTCGTTACGTGGGGATGAAATCGTCGAGGACGGGTTTGTGGGTGATTGTCAAGGTTGAGTAAATCTCCAACTCGAGTATTACAAAATTACGGTCTAGTTTATTCGTGATGATAATGAAGTATTTGTTACAATGTAGTTCTTGATTATTTGCCTTGAGACCGATTTGTCTGTAACCAACGACAGCTTCCGCTCGGGACAGCTTGTAATAGTTGACAGCTCCGTTACCAACAGAAGACTGCCTTTTTATATAATTACTTGACCTTATTAATTGATGGTCTTTCGGTTTTATCCCCGAAGCAGTTGCATCGTACGATGTCTACTCAGCAATATGCGTGTTGCATAAGTCACCTTTAAACTGCTACGTTTGTGCAATTGCTGAATCGTTTAATCTCTTTGCACAATCGATTGCTTAACTGTCCTGATTACAATATAACTTTGAATAATGAAATCTGGGGCACAACAGACCAGACTGCATCAGAATCCATAAATCACACTGGAACAGTTTTTTTTAATTTTGTCAGCTCAAGGAGGGGCTTATCAATAGTTTCATTCAATTGTCAAAGCTTGAACGCCCACTCAAATTATCTCATGGATAGAGTGTTTCTGTTAGAAATACCGGTTAGATATCTGGTTAAGGGGGGATCGCGGTGAGGAACGCCGAGAGAAAAATGACCGAGTCCGTGGGTATATTTCCGTCACCTTTGACTGACGGTTCGATTAAACACCGAGTTTATCTTAATCCTTACTTGGTACAGAGATGTGAGCAAATATATTTGATAACGCCTCGCGAACTCAAGCACAATGCTCGAGAGCGAGAATCGATAGAATTCAAGATGGCGATACGAGACGCCACGAGGTTTCTGAGATAGATCCGTCCGAGATAGGGTAACACGAGAATATCGAGCTGTACCGCGCCGCGAGAGTTTTATCCGTAAACTATTGATTGAATGATCGACACGAATAATGAGGGAAACCGAATTCCAATGAGAAAGAGCCGATGGTGAGATTGTAATGGGATAATTTCCGGATTGCTTCAGATGAGCCAAACCACGTGCTTGTACGGCACGAGAGACGAGATAAGAAACACGATTGCCGGCTTCTCTTCGATCGAGTCACCGGAAAATCCCGAGAGAAAGAGCGCATGAGGAGCGCTGACCGAGAGGTGCTGCCGTGGGTAATTTGAGCGCGAGAATTCAACAATGATATTTTCCCAACATTCCGCCCGCCGTGACGACAGAGTCGTCACTTCCGTTGAGGTTGGTCCCGTGCCAAAGGTGAGTCTGCCGTGTCTGAGATCCCAGGTTGAGTAGCAGCCGCTGGTGAGACGTCAACCAGCAGTATGGCCAGTTTGACTATTGGCCGCGTGAAGGTGGTGGTAGCCGTGCAAAGAGTCATGACCCACATGAGTCCGTCTTTCTCAGGGTTA
This sequence comes from Rhorus exstirpatorius, assembly GCA_963564615.1. Taxonomy (NCBI): domain Eukaryota; kingdom Metazoa; phylum Arthropoda; class Insecta; order Hymenoptera; family Ichneumonidae; genus Rhorus; species Rhorus exstirpatorius. The sequence continues at coordinate 7,425,441 of OY751318.1, forward strand.
CTCCCAGGGTTACAAGAGTGGTTACTCGAGCGAGAGGCCACTTCGAGGGAGGGAACCTCTTATCCGTGAGCAGTACGAGAGAGCCGATTTTGATTTCATGAGATGGGTGGTGCCACTTGGTCGTCGAGAGGTACCACTGGAGACATTCCGACGACCATCGAGTCCAAAAGTGTTGAAACCGCTGTTGGATGAGTTGCACCGATTGAGCCGACCTTCAGGTACATCATAGAGAGGTGGTTCCGGGATAGTGGTGAGCGCGTGTCCTACTAAAAGGTGACCCGGGGTGAGTGCTGAGATGTCCTCGGGATCGTCCGACAATGCGCTGAGGGGCCTCGAGTTGAGTACCGCCTCGATTTGAACCAAGAGAGTGGAGAGTTTGCCGAAAGTGAGCAAGGTATCTCGGATTGTCCACCGAAGATGATGTTTGACCGATTTGACGGCCGCCTCCCACTTCCCACCAATGTGTGGTGAAGCACCAACTGTTGGTCGAACGACCAACAGATCCCGCTATTGGCCACGAGTTGACCGAGTTCTCCGAATTCCCGTGAGTTTGCTGTGAATCGCCGCTGCAATTCCGCACACGTGAGTGGAGTGTCACCGAGAGCATTCCACCGATGAGTATCCGCGATGATGAGACTGGTGACCGGAGAGTCCCGAGGCAGAATAACCGGATGCTTGCCCTCAGGCTCAAGAGTCGATTTAGATTGCCGCCCGCCGTTTCGAAGGGTGCCATTGCGATCGAGATAAGGAGTGAGTTCACCCAGGAGATGATTTCTTGATAGAGAAATGCCGTTTGAGAGAGTGTGTAAGTTCGAGGAGAACCGTACCGATTGAAATGTCCGATCCAGTGAGCTCGCTCCTGTTCCAGGTCGACGACGGTGATTGATGAGATAAGGTTGCCCCATGAGCCACCATTGAGAATCCTACTTGCCTGAAACCCGAGAGTTGTAACGTGGAGGTGCTTCTTCAGAGTCGGATAGCATGAAAAATGATCCCAGTGAGTACGCAAGACCGGAGTGGAGGGATGGAGCATTACGTCGAATTGTTCCTCGAGTACAACCGGAGAATCGGAACACGGCGCGATGGCTGTCCCGTGGTCCGCTGATTGAGCTTCCCATAGTGGTTCGGTCCACCAGCGAGGATAAACCGTGAGTTGCGCCGCAGTGAGGCCATGAGAAACGCCATTCGCGTGGTTTTCATGAATCGCCATTCCGCCTTCGGTACGTTTCCCAGTCCAATTGTATGTTGAACATAGGGAACGAGCCGAGTCAGGAGGACCGCTGCCGATAATTCCAACTGAGGACTCATACGCCGGTTGAAAGGAGCGACCTTTATCTTGGAGTCGGAGAGGGTGACCGATGAGATAGGTTCCCAGGAGTAGTAGTCGAAGTACACTACCGCTGATTTCGAGAATCCGTGACTGTCTACCGTGCGTGATGAAGTCAGAGGTAACCCCCGTGATATCGAGATGTGGGTGAACTCTGAGAACTCCGCCCGAGATTTTTGCCACTGTTGAGAGGGTTAAGCAGTCGAGAGATCGTCATATCCGAATTCTTCGACCCAGGGTTCTTGGAGAAGTGCGTTCGCCCGAATGATCACCAGTGAGAGGCGACCGAGGGAACCGTAAAAGTAAGCTACCTCCGAGAGAATGGTCCGATCAGTGACCCTGAACCTGAGAGCGATCCGAATCGAGACCTTAAAGCAGTCTGCCCGAGGCTGCCAAAGCAATCCGCGAATTTCGTCCCGGAAATCCGCTGGTGAGTGGGTTTCCGAGAGAGCCCTGTCTGCCATGACGTGAGAGGGTACACCCGGATGAGTTGAGTACCATTTTCGGAACAGGAGGCCGCCCGCCACGCGAAGTCTCACGAGAATTGTCGAGACAGCAATGAGTTGATCCAGTGTATCCACTCCACCGTATATATTGCCCGCATAACGTCCATTGAGGTGTAGGAGAATTGCAAGAGGAAATTTTTTGCCTTCGTTGACGACGAGTTGGAGCCGTACCCGTCCTGAGAGCAATGAAGTTGACCGGAATCTGTCGGTCACCGTGATGAGAAGAACTGGAACCGAATTGAGGGGGCTGTCGGCCGAGAGCGTCCACTGGAGGTTCCAGCCCTCGTGATTAGCCCGAGCTTTTCGAAACCTCTTCGTGATGTCAGACGCGAAGAGATACCATTGCCGCCGAATCCGGAGTAACACATCCGAAATGTCGAGTTGCATGTTAGCACCCGTGTGCAGCACATTGTTAAGACAGATCCCAACGCTGATCACGCTGGAGCCATTGAGCGAGACCCTGAGATTGTTGGACCCTGAGATGAAGGAGATAATGCACCAGATAGAGTTCTGGCGTATTCAAGGAGAAACACCGCAGGTGATCAAGTTGCACATCCCGCCGGTAAGGATGGGCGGAATTAACTTTAAAAAAAAAAAAAAAAAAAGACAAATGGTTTTTCATTCCTCATTTATTGTAAATTTAAGTGAAGAGTGGATTTCCACTCGTCATTTACTTTAGGTGAGAATGGCGAATGAATTTCCACTCGCCAATCGTTTCGCGTTCGAGTGACGAGTGGATTCCCACTCGGCACTCTTTCTCTTATTCTCTCTCAATCTCTCTCATTCTCTCTCATTCTCTCTCAATCTCTCTTATTCTCTATCATTCTCTCTTAATCTCCCTCATTCTTTCTCAATGTCTCTCAATCCCTCTTAGTCTCTCTCATTCTCTCTCAATCTCTCTCATTCTTTTTTAATCTCTCTCAATCTCTCTTATTCTCTCTCAATCTCTGTTTTGAGAGAACTCCAAGATCCCCGTGAAAATGCTGTTAGTCAGGTGAAGGAGTTAAAATAAGTCTGCTCGTGTCAAAAAACTGATTGCTACAAACGAATTTTGGTAGCCGTTTATTGAAAACTATAAGAGAACAAGATATTATAACGTGTGACATCTCTCACGCTGGATGGTTGACGAACAACTGTCGAATTTTCAAACAATATATGAGAAAAACGTAGTAATGTGAGAGTAGTAGTTACAGTAGTGTGTGAGAGGCGAGGTGTACATAGATTTGCGCGCTCCGTGTCCGTGAAGGAATTTTCGTGTTTACAATACAAAATGAAAGGGAATGTATACTTTGCCGCAACATACCGCCCGCCTTGAGAATCTCACAAAGATTGTCAACAAAGGATAGTATTAGAGGAGATACTTAGCTTCAAGACCTGGGTTCATTTTGATTTAGAATTGGTAAAATGCACAATTTGACAATTGGGCGCTTGAGAACAGAAGTCTGTGTTTTCACGGTTACGACGCGCACAAGACCATCGCCGCCAGGATGTAATTCGATAACGCGACCGAGAGCCCACTTTGTCGGTGGATAGCGCTCATCTTTCACGAGCACGAGAGTACCGGTTGCGATATTGTCCTTTTTGCTTTGCCACTTTGAGGTCACCTGTAGTTGCTGGATATATTCGAGCCTCCATCGGGCCCAAAAGTGCTCGAGCATTTGGCGAAGTAGTTGCCAGCGCGATAACCTTGAAGCTGGCAATTCGATGAGAGAAGGTTCAGGAACTGCGTTGAGCGCTGAACCGATCAGGAAGTGTCCAGGTGTCAAAGCCGAGAGATTTGATAGGTCATCAGATATCGCGCAAAGTGGTCGAGAGTTTAAAACTGCTTCGACTTGAGCGAGAAATGTTGAGTATTCCTCGTACGTCAACCCGGTATCACCAATAACGCGTTTAAGATGAAATTTTACGGACTTTACCGCGGCCTCCCATTTTCCACCAAAGTGAGGCGCTAATAGGGGATTAAATTTCCAAAGTACTCCGTCGTTGGCGAGAGTACCCGCGAGTTGTTCGAATTCTTTAGTCGAGGCGCGAAAAAGACGCTGAAGTTCCGAGGCTGCTCCGATTAGATTCGTTTTGCAGTCGCTTGTTATGGTTTCGCGAAGTCCACGTCGGCTTGTACAGCGCTTGAATGGTGCAAGGAATGCTTACGTTGAATAGTCCGTGACGAGCTCCAGGTGCACGGCCGAGGAGGAGAAACAAACGAAAACGACGATGTACCCTTTTTACGTTTTCGCCCTTCTCCCGCGAAAAGTACGAAGGGTTATCGGTCCTGCGAGGTCCACCCCTGTCTTGAGGAATGGTCGTGCGCGTGTAAGTCGAGACGGCGGAAGTTGCCCCATAAGCTGTTGCCCGAGCTTAGCGCGTTGCCGGGTACAGATGACGCATCGATGAATAAAAGATCTAATCGGGACTCGACCTCCAACGATCCAGTATTGACGTCGAAGCGTTGAGAGCGTGACTTGATTACCGCCATGCAGCGTCGATCGATGTGCGTGATCGATGACGAGTGTCGTTCATGCAGATTCCTTTGGCAGAATAAAAGGATGCTTTTCGTCATGCGCGTAGAAGGAATTTCGTAGCCGTCTGCCGACGCGAACGAAACCAGCGTGGTCGACGAATGGCGATAGACGGAGGAGGTTGCTCGATCGTGAGATCTGTGCCTTGTTTTGAAGAGCGCGTATTTCTCGGTCGAAATACGCCCGTTGCGTTGCTTGCACCCAAAATAGACGAGCCTTTTCCAAGTCCGCGGGGGTGAGACGAGAGCTGAAGCTCTCTTTTTGTTGAAATCGGAGAGAAGCGCGAAAAACCCAAGCCGTTATTCGTAACAGCGTGTTAAGATTTGAGAACCGTTCTATCAAATCCCACATTCGTGTAATATTTCCGTGATTGGTGAGATTAGCGTGCTTTTTTCGAATTTCGAATTCCGTTTCAGGATCGACTGAGGGTATTGACGATGGCCAACAGGTGGAATGCTTGGAGAGCCACGCGGGGCCCTTCCACCACAGCTTATCGTTTGCGAGTTAGAGGGGAGATATTCCGCGCGAGGCTATGTCCACTGGGTTCTCCTTTCCTGGCACGTGATGCCAGCGCGAATTTTTAAGTTCGTTGATTTCGGTGACTCGATTTTGTACAAATTCTGCCCATCGGTGGGCGTCTCCGTGGAGATAAGCAAGAGTTACTGTAGAATATGTCCACATGTGAGCACGCACGTCTGAAAGATTGAGCGATTCTCTCACGTGAGAGATGAGACGCGAGAGCAGCAAAGCTGCCGAAAGTTCGAGTCTAGGAATTGTTACCTTCTCCGCTTACTTTATCCGCGAAAACAAAGGTAGCTCCGCTGAAGACAGCGGAGCTACCTTTTTTTTCGCGGATACGAGTGATACTCGAATATCGTCGAAATTGGAAAACGCGCGGATGTACACGATCACGCCGAGAGCGACCTGAGAGGCATCAGAGAATCCGTGCAATTCGATGACGGAATGACTTGCGTGTACCCCAAATCATCGCGGCACGGTGATGCGTGAAAGATCATCGAGACTTGTTTCGAAGCTCATCCACTGATGCGCAAGCTTCTCTGGTACGGGCTGATCCCAGTCAAGCCCGGCTTTCCACAGTTTTTGAATGAATACTTTTCCTCGAATGATCACCGGGGCGATCCATCCGAGCGGATCGAATAATTGCGCGACTCGCGCGAGAATGCTGCGTTTTGTCAATCGCGGCGATCGTTTGACGCGCGGCGCTGAGGAGAGAAACGAATCGTCTTGTGGCTGCCAGAGAATTCCGAGTGTACGAAGGGGTGAGTCATCTTCGAGTGAGATCACTCCCTTCTCTCTTTCACCTAACGGGATAGTCGAGAGTAGATCCTTGCTGTTTGAGGCCCATTTTTGAAGCGCGAAACCACCCGCCATCAGGCAGTCTCGAATTTGTCGAATCTTATCTTCCGCTTCCGAAATATCGTCAGCGCCTGATAGCACGTCGTCCACGTAAATCTCTCGTTCGATGATTCGTGACGCGCGAGGATACCGATCGCGCTCGTGGTGCGCAAGCTGCCGGAGAACCCGAAGTGCGAGATAAGGGGCACTAGTCAGTTCGTATGTAACTTGTGAGGATTGGAGCGCCCACAAATAAAAATCATTCTTACGCCCCTGGTCGTTCTTCCGAATTCGAGAACATTCTTATTCGCGTGGGAGGAATAATCATAATTTGACGCGCCGAATCAGTAGATCGATCGACGGATCTATAAATTCGCCGCTCTCGGTACAAAGGGTCTCTTTCGCTCCGGGGACATCATCGTGGTCAGTCGCTGTATATCATTATTCGTCGGGTGCACTGATCAAGCCAAAAGGAATCAAACGTATCGTATTTTATATTGTGTTATTTCGTGAATTGTATTATATTGTCTGAACATTCGATTATATTGGCATCCTGTTCCCCGGAGGCACACGAGAGAGCTTCGTTTCGTATATTTACGTTTTTAAGCTAAGTAAACCGAAAATCATTTTTCTTTTGACCGTTACATATTTATATATGTGTGTGTTTGCGAAAGGAAATTATTTAATTCTTTCATCTGTATATTATCGCACGATCTCTTGTACCGCAGACCGAGAAATATTTACCGAATAATTTAAACCGATATGCGTGATTTTGGTCGTATCTAATAATCTATTTGAAGATCTATACTTGTCAATTTGGCTTTCTATTTTCGACATAATTCACCGTTATATTTATCTGTAAATCGTCGATCGCTCAAGGTTATAAGCTCGCATTGTCATATTGAAACCTATTTTCGAATATATACGCAAATTCGCTATTCCATTTTCATTAATTTCATCGCTTATTTTATCCCTTCATTCGCCATCGAACTCGAAAACACTTCCACTCCAAAAATACTCATAAACTGTACAAAGGCGGAATGATGAAAGGGCTTCCCTCGGATCCTTTCTCCACAAGATGCGCTGGAGATCCCAGTCATCTGGATGAACGCGAATTTGTCGATACATTTTTTGAATGTCCGCTACGAATACGAACGCGTACAGACGCCATCGTGAGATCACATCCGCAATATCTAACTGAAGTTTTCGCCCAGTTAGTTGCAAGTCGTTGATCGAAATGTTGAGGTTCGTCCGATGCGAACTATTGAAAACAACGCGCACTTTCGTAGTCGAACTGCTTTCGCGTACAACCGCATGATGGGGTAAATAAAACACACGACGCGGTTCCGTTTCCGTTTGTGTGACTCGGGTCATGTGCCCGAGAGATTCGTATTCCAACAAAAAATTCGAGTATGCTTCCTTAAGATTTGGGTTTGTCGTGAATCGGCTTTCTTGTCGAGAGAGCGCGAAAAGAGCGGGCTTGCCGGAGTCGCCGAGATCGTTCGGTAGTTGTTTGAGTGGGAGTCCGTACCATGCATCGACCATCCGATGCGCGTGAATGAGTTTCGACGAAGTGTCGTTCGCACTAAGAGTCTTCTTCTGACAGCGCGACTTTCCGAGGAACTGCTGTTTCTTCTTGAGCCCAAAATTGCTGTAGAAGCTCTTTGAGTTCGTGATCTACGGAACACTGTAATCCGTAAGCATGATTCCGTGGAGACGTAGGCTCAATTTGAGCGGAGATCGACCCTGATAGGATCCATCCAAGGGCTGTCTTTTGCATGATAGGACTGTCAGAATCTCCTTTTATCAGGCCGTCTTCGAAAATCGCGGCGTACACTTCCGCGCCAAGTACCAAGTCGATCGGTTTTGAGTTTAAGAATTTTGGATCCGCAAGTGCGAGCCCTTCGAGGTGCGGCCAGGTTTGGGAGAGAATTAGAGACGGGGGGGCATACGAAGTTAATTTACTAAGAACGGACGTGCCAACGGAGAGAGAAAACGCGGAGTTTACGCGCGACTTGATACGCAGCATAACGCGTCCACGGCACACGCTGGCTTGTTTCCCTCCAATCCCGGTAATTGGAAGAAAAACACGTTGACGCGGATAGTTTAGTTTCTGAGCAAGAGATTCGGAGACAAATGATACTTCCGATCCTTGATCCAAAAGCGCGCGAACTTCGAAATCGAAAGCGTGTTGCGACGTAACTCGAACGAGCGCGGTCGCGAGGAGAACCGCGGTTCTCTTGAGAGGACGTGAAAGAGCGATGTTACTCGAAACCGAGGCTTCGCGCCCTTCTCCGGCACTAGTTTGAGGCAGACTTACCGACTGAAACTGTGACGTCGAAGGCGCGCTTACCGCTATGCTGCTCTTCTCGCTCGAAGGCAGTTCGATGCGATGAATCGACGTATGGTGTGGTCCAGCGCACAATTGACAACGTTTCGCTGATTTGCAATTCCGAAAATGATGAGCTCCCAGACAATTAAAACAGAGCCCTTTTTTTACCAGAATTTCACGGCGCTGGTCGATTGATTTATTCCGATACTCTGGGCACGAAGAGATATAATGCGCAGCTTGACAATTCGCACAGGTTGTCGATTTTTTTCTTTTTTCCGAAGTGTTTTCGTTCGGAGTTCCGATGTTTACTTGATGAACGTTCGCTTTCGAAAAGGATTGTCCTCCTGTTTTCGCGGTGTTTTTTGATTTATGCAAACCTGTGTGACGTTCGACAGCTTCGAGTGCACGCGCGCGGCTGAGCAAAAATTGCTCCATTTTTCCAAATGTAGGCGGTTCGATTTCCGCACCAATCGCGAGTTCCCAGTCTTTCAGTGATTCTGAATCAAGTTTTTGCACTGTGAGATAAACGATTATGTGATCCCATGAATCCACCGGACTTCCGAGATTCGCGAGCGCTTCGAGAGGGTCCTTTGTTTCATTGAGAAGCACTTTTAGATCTGAAGCTGATTCATTTATCGATCGCCGCACCGAAAGTAACGAAGCGAGGTGGGACTCGATGAGAATGCGTTTATTTTTGTAACGCGTGACGAGAGTCTGCCATGCTCTTGCAAAATTATCGCCGGTAACCGACATGTTTTTTAGTAAGAGAGCAGCCTCACCTGTTAAACACATTTTGAGGTATTGTAGTTTCTCTACAGCCGAGATCTCATCTTTTGATCCGACCATTGGCGTAAATAAATCGCTAAACTCTGCCCACTCGTTGGACGACCCTGAAAACTTAGGCAAGTTGATGCGAGGTAACTGTCGAGACTGAGGAACTTGACTCGTGACGTCATGAAGAGAGAGAGTATTTTTTTTTGAGGGGTTCCACTTCTCGATTAATTGTAGCATTTCGGCCTTGCTGTCACAGTACGCTTCTTCGCACTGAGAATAGATATCGTCTCGAAAATATGACCATTTTTTTTCTTCGTTCCCAAGTGAAGAAAGATGATCGTGATACGTTTGAAATTTTTTCCAATTTGCATCCAGCGCGTCTACACGCATTTGTCCGTGTGTCGCCGTCCGTTTACGAACTTCGAGTTTCTCGAGATTTGCCCGAGCTCGTAGTAAGAGTCCGTACAACTCTTCTTGATTTGAAATGACAGCTTCGATTTTATCGGACATGATTTCGTCGTGCGAGAGACCTTGAGAGCGCACAAACACACGTGAACACGAGACTCGAAGCACACGTTAATCCGAGAGAATATAAAAGAATTTCGTTCGATACTTTGCTATTTGCAAATCCACACCAAAAAGGCGAACGCGAACCCGAGAGCCTCTCTCTTATTCTCTCTCAATCTCTCTCAATCTCTCTTATTCTCTCTCAATCTCTCTCATTCTCTCTCAATCTCTCTTATTCTCTCTCAATCTCTCTCATTCTCTCGCATTCTTTCTCAATCTCTCTCATGCTCTTTTAATCTCTCTCATTCTCTCTCATTCTCCCTCATTCTCCCTCAATCTCTCTCAATCTCTCTCATTCTCTCGCAATCTTTCTTATTCTCTCTCAATCTCTCTCAATCTCTCTCATTCTCTCTCATTCGTTCTCATTTTCTCTCAATCTCTCTCATTCTCTCTCAATCTCTCTCATTCTCTCTCAATCTCTCTTATTCTCTCTCAATCTCTCTCAATCGCTCTCATTCTCTCTTAATCTCTCTCATTCCCTCTTAATCTCTCTCAATCTCTCTTATTCTCTCTCATTCTCTCTCAATTTCTCTCATTCTCTCTTATTCTCTCGCAATCTCTCTTATTCTCTCTGATTCTCTCTCGATCTCTCTCATCCTCTCTTATTCTCTCGCAATCTCTCTTATTCTCTCTCAATCTCTCTCATTCTCTCTTAATCTCTTTCATTTTCTCTCAATCTCTCTCAATCTTTCTTATTCTCTCTCAATCTGTCTCATTCTCTCTCATTATTTCTCAATCTCTCTCATTCTCTTTCAATCTCTCCTATTCTCTCTCAATCTCTTTCACTCTCTTATTCTCTCTCAATCTCTCTCATTCTCTCTCAATCTCTCTCAATCTCTCTTATTCTCTCTCAATCTCTCTCATTCTCTCTCATTCTTTCTCAATCTCTCTCATTCTCTCTCAATCTCTCTCAATCTCTCTCATTCTTTCACAATGTCTCTCATCCTCTCTTAATCTCTCTCACTCTCTCTGATTCTCTCTCAATCTCTCTCATTCTCTCTCAATCTCTCTCATTCTTTCACAATCTCTCTCATCCTCTCTTAATCTCTCTCACTCTCATTCTTTCTCAATCTCTCTTATTCTCTCTCAATCTCACTCATTCTCTCTCAATCTCTCTCAATCTCTCTTATCCTCTCTCAATCTCTCTCATTTTCTCACAATCTGTCTCATCCTCTCGTAATCTCTCTCACTCTCTCTGATTCTCTCTCAATTTCTCTCATTCTGTCTCATTCTCTCTCAATCTCTCTTAATCTCTCTTATATTCTCTCAATCTCTCTCATTCTCTCTCAGTCTCTCTCAATCTCTCTCATTCTCTCTCAATCTCTCTCATTCTCTCTCAATATCTCTTATTCTCTCTCAATCTCTCTCATTCTTTCTCAATCTCTCTTATTCTCTCTCCATCTCTCTTATTCTCTCCCATTCTCTCTCAATCTCTCTCATTCTCTCTTAATCTCTCTCATTCTCTCTCATTCTTTCTCATTCTCTCGCATTCTTTCTCAATCTCTCTCATGCTCTATTAATCTCTCTTATTCTCTCTCATTTTTCCTCAATCTCTCTCATTCTCTCTCATTCTCCCGCAATCTCTCTTATTCTCTCTCAATCTTTCTCACTCTCTCTCAATCTCTCTCATTCTCTCTCATTCTTTCTCATTCTCTCTTAATCTCTATCATTCTCTCTCAATCTCTTTCATTCCCTCTTAATCTCTCTCATTCTCTCTCAATCTTTCTTATTCTCTATCATTCTCTCTTAATCTCCCTCATTATTTCTCAATGTCTCTCAATCCCTCTTAGTCTCTCTCATTCCCTCTCAATCTCTCTCATTCTTTCTTAATCTCTCTCAATCTCTCTTATTCTCTATCAATCTCTCTCATTCTCTCTTATTCTTTCTCAATCTCTCTCATGCTCTCTCAATCCCTCTCATTCTCTCTCATTCATTCTCAATCTCCCCCATTCTCTCTCAATCTCGCTCATTCTCTCTCAATCTCTCTTATTCTCTCTCAATCTCTCTCATTCTCCCTCAATCTCTCTCATTCTCTCTCAATCTCTCTTATTCTCTCTCAATCTCTCTTATTCTCTCTCAATCTCTCTCATTCTCTCTCAGTCTCTCTCATTCTCTTTCAATCTCTCTCATTCTCTCTCAATCTCTTTCATTCTCTCTCAATCTCTCTTATTCTCCTCAATCGGCACGAGAGGCAACGATAGATGCCACATTTGCAAAAAATATCGAATAGCCCTGAAGAATTTTATGTCATATTTGAGTTATCATAATTTCATTGTTGGTATTGTAGAATTAGACGATTTTATAAATAACAGACACGAGAGCAATGAAAATAGTATAGAATAAGAGATCAGAATTAATTTATCCCAATTTTTTACTTACAGAGACAAATACTTATGTGCACAAATAAAATTGATTTCATATCCATTACTAATTCCTACTTCTTTGCTCACCCTATCAATTCTCCCCCCCCCCCCCCCTTCTATACAAATAAAATTTGTAATGTCAACGTCAACACGAGGTATGAAGACACAGTAAATTCAGCTGTAAACTTATACATACAAGGGATAGAACAGTGTCAAATAAGGACAATCCTGTCATTTCGTGTTTTTCTGCATGTCAATCTCTCCTCTTTCCCTCTTACTATTCTTTCATCTGATGAGAATAATAAGCGAGTTCCGTCGATCACATACGAGTATTCACTTCTGACACGCGTACCGTGTGTACACGGACCCGGTTTTTTTTTCTCAGAATTCGCATAGGAAAAAGTTCTGAAGAAATCTGATGGAGGAGAGCCGAACATAAATTATAAAAATATCAACGTAACGGTATATGTTGTCCAGATGTACTAAACTTTCTTAAGTATGAATAAAATTATACGTGAGAAAGAATGTCACGGTGTAAAAAAAAAAAAACGATAACGGTGTGAACCAGGCAAAAAATCCAATATATTTTTGGCAAAAGTATCAAGCTTAGAACGCTTACAGGACTTTTAATAATTTTTCTACGATTTCTCAAAGATTTTTCTAGTCATTAAAATAAATCTATTTTCGAGGCGACACTCGAAGTTACAAATGAAGAATCAAATTATTTCTTCTCTGATGTATATGGTGCATGGTCCATTTACATATACATGTACATCAATGTACCCATGTAGTCGATGTTGTATTCTCGAACACACGAAACACAAACCCATTACTGGCTGCATCAAGCCAGGTTTTTTCGCATATTTTCCTAAGCTCTCACTCAATGCGATATAGTGGAGTAAAATGGTTGATTTGCATTGGGGAGGATCAGTTAGTGACTCATGCTGACCTTGGGTTTCGGAGGAAACTGATATTGGGTTCCGTGAAAAGTGTGAGTAATAAGGATCAAGACAGAGAATTGAGAAAATATATGTGAAAGAGAAAACGATACATATTTTGCATAGTGGACTGTATGATAGAGTATTGACAATCGATGAGAGCCCGGTCGTGTCCGTAACTTGACCGACTAAATATACAAAGACGAGCCGGATCGAAGGTACCGAGAGCATGATTGTATGTATGCGCATATCAGTCATATTCAGGAGCAGCTGAGCTGTCCAAGACAATACCGAGATCGAAATAAGTTCGAATTTTGAAAGACGTAATTAATATAGACTGTTGAATCGCTCTCGATTCAACTCGAGAACCTTCGATTAGAGAGAGAAAGGAAAGATATGTATCGACGAATGAGTTGGCCGGAATATCCCGCCCGCCGTGGGAATCTTAACTAGATTGTCAAAGATTTAAAAAAAATCAAAACAAAAAATTGAGGTTTATCAAGACCAAACTAAAGTCCTTTAGGATTGTTCCCTTTTGAGTTCAGTTCCGAGGCAGTACCGAGGCACTGGTAGAATGCACAATTTCACGATAGGCCGCTTGAGCGTGAAACTCTGAGTCGGGACACACCGGACCCTTCCACCAGAGGTTTTTACTAGCGAGCTGCCGAGGGAAAACTCCTCTTGATACGGGATCAGCGGGATTTTTACTTCTCGGCATATGATGCCACCGCAAGTTCTGTTCTTTTATTACCGTTACACGATTTTGTACGAACTCGGCCGATCGGTGCGCGTCTCCGTGAATATAAGCGAGTGTGACTGTGGAATCAGTCCACAAATGCGTCGGGTAACCGGTGAGGTTAAGTACCTCCCGTACGTGAGAGATTTCACGCGTGAGAAGCACGGCAGTGGAGAGTCCGAGTCGAGGTATCGTCAGTTTTTTTAGAGGGGCAACTTTCTTTTTTGCCGAAACGAGAGAGACGAAAATATTGTCATTGTCCGAAAATATTTGAAGATAGATTACTGCTTCGAGAGCAGCTTGTGATGCGTCCGAAAACCCATGGATCTCGAGAAACGAGCTGTTTGCGTGAGATCCGAACCATCGTGGGATGGAAATTAATGCAAAATCCTTGAGACTTTCTTTGCAGGTGTTCCATTCTTTGGCGAACTTTCCCCGGATCGGCTCATCCCAGTCGATACCGGATTTTCATAGTTCCTGAATAAATATTTTGCCGCGGATGACGACTGGCGTGATCCAGTCGAGAGGGTAAAAAAGTTTCGCAGCGTTCGAGAGCACTGTACGTTTCGTTACGTGAAGGTGTTTCGAGGGGCGTGGGGATGAGAAGAGAAATAAGTTCGATTGCGGTTGCCACAAAATCCCGAGAGTGTGTAGCGGGGACTCGTTGATTGACACGACAGATGACTTTTCTTTGACTCCTGGTGAGATTTCCGAAAGCAATTCATCGTCGTTCGATGCCCATTTTTCAAGAACGAACCCGCCTGCCCTGAGACACTCGCTAATTTGTCGGATTTTTTCCTTTGCTTCCGAGATTTTGTGTGCTCCGGAAAGTACGTTGTCTACGTAAATCTCTTGTTGAATAATTTTCGTAGCGAGAGGATACCGTTGCTGTTCGTCCGTTGAGAGTTGCCAAAGTTTACGAAGTGCGAGATATGGTGCGCTCGTAAATCCGTTCGTTACCGTGCACAGATGATAGGACGAAAGTGGATTGTCGGGGTCGTCTCTCCTCAAAATTTGTTGCAAATCCTCATCTACGGGATGTACTTGAATCTGGCGATACATCTTTTCGATGTTTGCAATTAAGACATGTCCGTAGAGACGCCAACGTGTTATTAGATCCGCAATATCGATTTGAAGCTTTGGCTCGATGTATTGCAAGTCGTTAACAGAGATCCCCATATACGTCCTAGATGATCCGTTGGAAACGACGCGAACATTCGTTGTTAAGTTGCTTTTTCGCAAGACGGCGTGATGCGGGAGTACACGACGCGATTGGAGTGAAGACGGTGAGATGAGCTGCATGTGTCCGAGTTCCTCATATCGGCGAGAAATTCCGAGTATGCGGCTTTGAGGGTTTGATTTAAAGTAAATCTTCTCTTTTGTCGCAAAAGCATGAGTTGAGCGGGGTTCTGAGAGTCTCCGAGCTCTTCCGGGAGATTTTTTTTATCTGTAAACGAATGACGTATCGGCCGTCCGAAGTGCGAGAGTGCGTATCAGTGAAATGCCGTTCGCATTGAGTGTCGTCTTCTGAGACACGAGACCTTTGAGATAGTTTGGTTGGTAAATCTTGCGAATCAGGGCACCAGCCCAAAACGGCTCCAAATTTTTTTCTGGCAATTTTTATCATTAAAAAATAATATCCTATGTAATATTAAGGACGGGGGAAGACTTCCAACGTCATAAAAAATATAAAAAATTCGCAATATTAAGTAATGCCAATATTAACAGATAATAGCAAGTATCGGATATAAAAAAATAATATAATCTTACTATATTATAAAATAGTTTCCCTCCGGGTCCTGATCATTGTTTGGGTCAGCCGTTTGGGTCAGCAATTCGGATTTTAAGTAAACTATCGTCCTATATCGACCCAATGACGTTCCCTCTTCTTTTCCCATCTGGCGATTTACGGTGGAGTCCAGAAATGAAGCAGACGAATAACCTTAAGCGTCTATCCATATTACAATTTTATTCTTATCGTTTAGCCTATAGACCAGACGACCACTTTAATCCAATCTTGAAAGGTGGTCGCTTAACGCAACAATACGTTCTTCATGCATATATAATGGTTGAAAGTACACGCTTAGATTTTTTCGCAGAAACCAACAACAGTTACGAATTGAATGTTATCATGGTTTAGTAGACCATGTTAAAAAAAGTGTTTTGAACAAGTCCGAAACATTTCAGTCAGAGGACAGATTAGGGAACATTTTTATATTACCGTCATCTTCCATTGGAAGTCCACGTCATGTGTATCAAAATTATCAAGACGGAATGGCTATAATAAGAGCTAAAGGTAAACCCGATTACTTTATCACCATGACATGCAATCCCAATTGGCCCGAATTAAAACGCGTGTTGGAAAAATTTCCAAAAGGAACAACAGTTAATGATGTACCTACAATTGTATGTCGCCTATTTCATATTAAGGTTAGATCTTTGTTAAGTGATATTTTCAGTGGGAAAGTATTCGGTCAAGTATTGGCATACATATATACTATTGAATTTCAAAAGCGCGGATTGCCTCACATACATTTATTATTAATAGTACATCCAAAATTTAAATTGAAAACTCCAGAAGACGTAGATACGTATATTCGAGCTGAAATTCCGAGAAAAGGTGAAGATGATCGATTGCGCTATTTGGTAATCAAACATATGTTGCACGGTCCTCATAAAGCCACAAGTTTGTGTGTAAAGGCTGGTAACGTTCATGAAGTGTGCACAAAAAAATTTCCAAAACCTTTTTGTATCGCAACCGCATTTCATAAAAACGGATACCCTATATATAAAAGAACCGATAATCGAGAAGAGAACGTGTATTACAACAGTAAAGTAAATGGCCATTTGAAATCGGTTGATAATCGATGGGTTGTGCCTTATAATCCATATCTATTGAAACGATACGGTTGCCATATTAATGTAGAGAGTTGTAATTCAGTGATGTGTATCAAGTATATTAATAAATATATGTATAAAGGTCACGATAGGGCTCTGATGGGAATAAAAGAGTATGGATTGAACGATGAGGTACATGATGAAATCTCTACATTTCTTGACTCCCGGTATGTCGGTCCAATGGAAGCGGCTTGGAGATTATTAGAACTTCCACTTTCAGGCCGATCACACGCTGTTGTTCGTTTAGCGGTTCATTTGGAATTTCAACAAAATGTCATATTTCTTGAAGGTCGCGAACGAGATATAATAAAAGACGAGAAAAAGAGTAAAACTACATTAACTGCTTGGTTTGATTTAAATAAGAAAGATCTTCACGCTCAAGATATATTGTATCGTAATATTCCATACCATTATACATTCAATCAAAATAAAAAAGAATGGATTAGGCGTCAAAATTTTTCACAAACAATTGGACGTGTTTGTTCCGTAAGTCCAGTAGATAGTGAACGTTTCCACTTAAAATTAATACTAAATCGTAAAACCAGAGCAACGTGTTACAACGATTTAAAAACATTTGAACATATAAAATATAAGACATTCCGAGAAACTGCGCTGGTAATGGGATTAATATCAATTAATCCCATTACCAGCGCAGTTTCTCGGAATGTCTTATATTTTATATGTTCAAATGTTTTTAAATCGTTGTAACACGTTGCTCTGGTTTTACGATTTAGTATTAATTTTAAGTGGAAACGTTCACTATCTACTGGACTTACGGAACCGACTTACCGAGGAAGAAATTTTTAAGATATTCGAAGAAGCATGTAGCGTCATGATGCCAAAGCAGTTTCGTCAATTTTTTGCATTATTTTTAATCGGTGATTCCACACCAAATGGTTTACAATTATGGGAAAAGTTCAAATCTTATTTTTGCGAAGAATATTCAGATAAAAATGAATACCGAGCATTGAAAGAGATCCAAAAAATATTGCAGTCCGAACATTTTTCTTGTGAGAATTTCAATTTACCTCTTCCTGATGTAGACCTAACATTCGCTGACGATCCAGATGAGTTAGAGGCGGAAAGATTAAATTATGAAATTATAGGCATGGACATGAAGGAAAAATTAAACTCCGAACAGTTAAATGTTTTTGAAAAAGTAATAAATGCTGTAAATTACACTGAAAGTTCTCACAAATATTATTTCGTGGACGGACCTGGAGGAACAGGAAAAACGTTTTTATACAAAGCAATAATTAACACACTTTTAGGCCAGAATAAGAAAGTTTTATCTGTTGCATGGACAGGAATCGCCTCTATTTTATTACCAAATGGAAGTACATCACATCGTGCTTTTAAATTTCCATTAAATTTTGAGGAAGAATATAAAACGTGTTTTATTAAAGAAAAAAATGATCGCCATTACTTATCAAATATAGATCTTATAATATGGGATGAAGCTTCAATGATTCCTAAAAAGGCTTTGGAAATGGTAGATGAAACGTTGAAAGACTTATGCAGATCTGCAAATCCATTTGGTGATAAAGTAGTAATTTTAGGTGGCGATTTTCGACAAGTACTTCCAGTTATAAAAAATAGTAGTAAAAATGCAGTAATCGAACAAACGATTAAATTCTCATACCTATGGCATTACTTCAAAATATTGCATTTAAAAATTAACATGCGTACTTCACACAAAACACATTGTGAATTATTACTTAAAATCGGTGATGGATCCATAGAAAAATTACGTATCCCCGATAATTGGAAATCTCAGGATGTGTGCAAAGATATTGATGGAACCACTATTGCAAATACACAGAATTTGTCCCATAACGCAATATTAGCGTGCCACAACAATGATGTCAATCTTTTGAATGAAAAAATATTGAGAAAATTGGAAAACACAGAGCATGTTTATTACAGCATTGATGCTGCTACACATAAAGGAGCAGATCAGACAGACCAAGACGTTCAATTGCAATACCCGATTGAATATTTAAATTCTATAACGTTACCTGGTTTTCCGAATTACAAACTAAAATTAAAAATTGGAGCTATTGTGATGCTATTAAGAAATTTAAGTGTAAGTAACGGATTGTGCAATGGAACTCGACTAAAAATTATCAAATTATTCAAAAATAACATTGAAGCCGAAATGATAACGGGACAACATGCTAAGAAGACCGTATATATTCCAAGAATAAAATTACAAACGAATGAACACGACAAACTCCCATTCATTTTGCATCGGCGACAGTTTCCAATAACTTTGTCTTTTGCAATGACTATAAATAAATCGCAAGGACAAAGTTTCAATAATATTGGAATATATATTAATAAACCATTATTCAGTCACGGACAGCTCTATGTAGCATTATCCAGATGTACTTCTCCAGCTGGCATAAAAATAGAAAATAAACTGAATGACTCGGATGAAATTGAAAATGTTGTATGGAAAGATGTGTATAACAACCCCCTATAGCATACGTACGGAATGAGTTTGTTGAAACAAACATCCGTAAATCAAGTTTTTTGGGAATAACCGATGGCCGATATAAATTGGAAGTAACGATATTACAGTAACGAAGTAACGAATTATGATAAAGAAAGTTCATTGAAAGAGGCTGCAAAATTGAACTGATAGACAAAACATAATAGAAAACAACGGGAATACTTCAGAACTTTTTTATATACTCTTTTTTACTATTAGTACATTTCGATCATTTTATTCCAGCAAACGAAACCGGAATGAAATGCAAGATCATTCCACGGGCCTCTCATGCCACGGAACGTTTCCATACAATTCTTCATCTGTTCTCCATTACTCGAATCGAGTAATTTTTTCAACGTAATTAAAGATTAATGTTGTAAGGGAGCAAGAGGGGGGTGGGTGCGCGAAGCGCGCAGGGGGGCGCAGCCCCCCTAGTATAATATAATATAATATAAAAAAATAATATCCTATGTAATATTAAGGCGGGCGAAGACTTCCAACGTCATAAAAAAAATAAAAAATTGGCAATATTAAGTAATGCCAATATTAACAGATAATACCAAGTATCGGATCGGTACTAACACACACACACACACACACACACACACACACACACACACACACACACACACACACACACACACACACACACACCCACACACACACACACACACACTAAAGTATGTACCGATTGAACTAAACGTATCAATGTAAATATCGGACAGTAACATTGTAAGAATGAATGAAAACAGGGACACCGAACATTGTCAAAATGTAAAGTATATTTGTAATCTCAGTATCCACGTAACTATGAATTGTGACGGGTGTATAATTTCGCTTACCGATGCTATTATAAAATTTCAAAACCGAAAAGACAGTATTGCTTTTTTACAAAATCACGGTGTGTTAAAACGCGAAGTGATTTGTGTAACTTGTGGAAATCCTGCTACTCTCAATGAAAGTAGTCTTACCTGGTGCTGTCATAGACGACACCAACAACGAATCGGGAAGACAGTTGTTCGTAAAGTGTGTAATTTTAAACAATCTTTACGGATGAAGTCGCGGCTCCACAATAGTAACTTGGCACCAGAAAGATGCTGTACATTTATTGCGTATTATATCCTTTTGCACCCACCGCATCATGATTTTTCTAATAGACGAACTAAAAATGGGTTCAAACACTGTGTGTGATTGGACCAATTTTATTCGTAAAGTACTGGAGCATTGGGCAATTCACAATTTGGCACCTCAGATTGGCGGCCCAGACAAAATTGTTGAAATTGATTCTTTATTTACGGCAATCAAGAATTTCTTTGACGACATTGATTCTGACACTGAATAAAATTTCTTTTGTAATAATAAATTTATACATAATAATAATAAATTAATATGGCGTTAAAAGTCTTCCTGCTCCTCAATATTATATGAGATATTATTTTTGGATAATGTTCTGTGTGTGTGTGTGTGTGTGTGTGTGTGTGTGTGTGTGTGTGTGTGCGTGTGCGTGTGCGTGTGCGTGTGCGTGTGCGTGTGCGTGTGCGTGTGCGTGTGCGTGTGCGTGTGTGTGTGTGTGTGTGTTAGTACCGAGAGTCGGTTCCTGCTCTTATCTGTTAATATTTCTAGTACTTGATATTGCCAATTTTTTATATTTTTTATGACGTTAGAAGTCTTCCCCCTCCTTAACATTACATGGGATATTATTTTATAATGATGACAAATGCCAGAAAAAATTTGAAGCCGTTTTGGGTGAGTGCCCTGATTCGCAAAACTTACCACGTTTGGTCTCTTCTTGCAGCAAAAAACGCTGAAGAAGATCAAAGAGTTCATGGTGGATGGAACACTGCAATCTGTTTGCGAACACTAGATTGTTTTCCGTTTGCAATGCGAGCAAATTCATTAACCTGGACACTGAAACGTACCAGTGAAAAACGTTTGCCTTTCAATCTTTGCATTCAATAAAATATGTTTTCAGTTAAAAGACTTGGCACACGCAGAAGAGGAGGGCGAAATCGTTCGACAACAAGAAAAAACGCTGAAATCAGAAGTAACATTACTGAGATCAAAACTAGCAAATTGTGAAACTGAATTGCTGCAGTGCAAGAATAAAATAAGGTGAGTCGAAAATGTTCATTACATACTTGGATATTGAGAAGTATATTGGCGATATACAGTCATATCACGTCAGAATATATTTGAGCTTGGCTTTAAAGGGATAGCGTTAAGGGGGGCACTCCCTATAGAACTCCAAATCAGTCGATTTTCATGATTTTTTTTTTGGAGTGTAAAGAATGTATTGTAACGGGAATCTCGCGATTCGCGTGACCTTCGGCCGATCCCGCCATCCTCGACGCGGGGAGAACCGTTGAGCGCCAGGTGATCTTTGAATAAATTCAACGGCGGGAATCACCAAACCCGCTAAACGTAATCTTACGCGAAATGAACTAAAACGAAACGTTATCTAAAATGGATGCCGGCGCGTCGGATGGCGAGAATGGTAACGGTATACCCAATTCGCTCAGTGTGCAGGTTGTGGAGAGAGGGCATGGACGGCTGGCTTACTTTCGAGTGCCCTCGAAACTTAAACGGAAATGATAAAACTCAACTCGAAAAATACTATATGCACGGAGAAACTTTTTCGCGCACTGCCGTCGCAGTCTCTATTTCAAGCGGTACGGCTGCACGCTCAGAAGCCCGAGCGCGCCACCATCGCAGTTTTAGAGCTGCAGCGTCTCAAGACCTACAGCGTGCGGCGATCGCAGGTTCTGCGCGCTGGGTGATCGCAGAGAGTGAGAGCGCGTGCTTCCATGATACAGTATATGAGCTCTGAGCGTGCTGTCATCGCAAGAGAGTTAGACCAAACGTCTGCATGCCGAGCGTATTAATTTTTGCATGAATATATGCACGGATAAATAATGTTTTTTTAGCTTATCTATCTTTTTAGGTTAATAAGCTTATATAGAAGTATGAAACTAATTATTTTTAACTTTATTCTATCACCTCAAAAGAAACTGGATTGCAATGAAACCATGTTAATAGTGGGCAGTATTTTAAATACAAAAATACCTATATATGGGACATTCCACGTCAACTCAGCCACCGCGTTTTTTTCATTGTCTCGAAAAAATTATTCAGTATGGGCATTTCAAAGTACAATATATACATGAAATTTTACCAAAATTTCGTCCCCCCACTATTGTTGGTTCTCGAGATAATGATTAATAAATTCTCAATTTTGTGAAAATCATAACTTTGTAACGGCTGATCGGATTTTAACGACTAAAAAACGAATCTTTTTTATTTTTTTTGCCTTTTTTGAAAAAAAATATGCTGTCATTGGAGAAAAGTTCATTAGACAGTTTTCGGGGAAATTTTTCGATTTTTTTTTTTTCCACGAAAGGGCCAATCGGAATTCTACTCAGTATTTTTTTTTCTGATAGAGGGAGGCGATACACAACTCCGCAAAATTTTTTCAAAATGGAACAAGGCATCAGTGACGAGGAAAAAATTGTTTTTTTGTTAATTTACCCCGAAAACTGTCTAATGAGCTTTTATCCGATGATGATATATTTTTTTCGAAAAGGGCAAAAAAAATAAAAAAGATTCTTTTTTTAATCGTTTAAATCCGATCAGTAGTTACGAAGTTATGATTTTTACAAAATTGAGACTTCATCAATCATTATCTCGAGAACCAACAATAGTGGGGGGATGAAATTTTGGTAAAATGTCGTGGATATATTGTCCTTTGAAATGCCCATACTGAATCATTTTTTCGAGACAATAAAAAAACGGGGTGGCTGAGTTGACGTGGAATGCGAGAGATATATATAACCTGTAAAAGAGATTTAAAAAAGGTTGAAATAAATAATGAGGCATAGTTTCCAAATTAATAATGTGATTTATTTTTCTATAATACGCAATGGTGTATTTAAACAGTTTCATAGAGCGCAATGTGGAATAATGCACAGAAAACGGTCAAATATTATGGTGTATATTTCGTGCACGCGTATTATAACTCGCATCGGTTATTGATATACATAGGATCGACGCTATGCTGCGCAGTGACGCTGCATGTACTGTGCACGCGCGAGCCGAGACGCCGACGCTCCCGCATAAACAGGGCCCTGCCTTACCATACCCGTGAGATGGCTCTGTTCGCACTGTGCGAAGCCCGGGCTCTCGTGCTGCGAGCTGGGTGCGCGCACAAAGCTGAGATTGTAGTCGTCCCACTTTTTCGACTACGGCGCTCGCATGTGCGACGGCAGGGCTCGAAAAAGTTTCTCCGTGTGGGGCCATGGTTCAGGCTAAAGGCGCGAACGCTTATTTGAAACCCGAAAACGCCGGAAAATTCAAATGATAACGCAAAGATTAAACACTAAATAACATTTCCTTAATTCACTAATCCAAATACGCTGAACTGTTCCGATGGCGTGTGGGTCCTGTTGTTGCGTTAATCGTCCTTTAAGTGGTATTCTTCTGGTATGGGAAGGCTCGGGACTACCTAAAACTAAATCTACGATAACAGTGTGATCGTGCAATCCGTAGCGGCTGGGTGATCGCAGTTCCAGCCGACAACGGCCTTCCAAACGTAAACGTAACTCAAAACGTAACCACCCTTCTTTTCTCTATACCTTGTTACGAAGCGTCGAGAATCGCACTCGAACCTTTATACTCACTAAAATTACTCTTCATGAAAGAGTACCGGGTGGCTCATTAATTTGGCCCTGATCCACGGTAACTCAGTATCTCGACCGCGCAAGGAGCCAACAGAAAACTAAACTCAATACCAAAAACGTACGATAACGCAAAAATAAAGAAACAGAAGCGGGAACAGTCGCAAAATACAGATTTCGAGAATAGATTTATAATCTACGCCCTAAAAATAACTGAATTTATCAAAATATTGACCAAAAAACTATGGCTGGGACGACCTGTGACGTTATAACCAAAAAATTGCGTCACAGTATATATCTTTTCAGCGTCATAGATACTTTTTAACATATAACAACATATAATTTTCAAAACGATTTTTGTTGCTTAAAAAAGTGAAAAATGAGGGAGATATAACT
Source organism: Rhorus exstirpatorius (assembly GCA_963564615.1). NCBI lineage: Eukaryota > Metazoa > Arthropoda > Insecta > Hymenoptera > Ichneumonidae > Rhorus > Rhorus exstirpatorius. Next base: position 7,449,314 of record OY751318.1, read on the forward strand.
AATCACCGTGAAGCTGTCCGGAAGGGAGGCCGAATGCGGTGTACACTTCAGCACCTCGAAGGATTATCTGAAACAGTCTGCTCAAAAAAATTTATTAGTATATATATGTGGTCGCTTGATCAACTAATAATATAGGAAAAATAATGGAAATTGGCTAAAGGGGAGGCCTTAGAACAAAAAAGTTGATTTTTTCGGAAAAAAATTCAAACGTTGACCCAGCTAAAAACATGTTTATTTCGATAATTTTTTGTCAGTCTTAGGTTCATCAACTGGACATAAGTATCATAAAAACACGTGCTAAATATGAGCTTGATCAGTCAAATAGTTTTTGAGTTATCATTTACACCGATTTTCAACTTATTGAAAAAATAAGTTTCGAGATCATCGCGTTTGAAGTTTTGCCAAGGGAAAAACGTATGATTCTGTGACTTACCGACTATTCAGCTATTCCAGCACCATATAATAGTCCTTCAGCTTCCTCGTAATACTCATTTTGCCCGTCCATCTCCTCTCTGCGTGATTTATTGGCCTCTTTTGTCGTTAAGGAGCTGCGCTTCTTGCAAACTTTTGCATAATATGCAATACCGAAGAAAATCCTCCATTGAGCAAGCTGCCAGCTATATATGCCGAAATTTCCACTATTTTTAGTCCAGAATTCAGATGCTTTGGGGAGAAATCTCAGATGGTAGAGTGGTAGCTCTAGTTTGCGTTCTGTGTATAACCACCTAAACATCTCTGCAATTACTCGTTATTCGATAAATCTTGGGAAATTGAAAGGAGATGCTTCTGTGCATCAGAGTGAAGAGGTTGAAGGTGCTTCAATTTGGCATGATCCTCTTCGAGTGCTTCAGATTTTTTACTTGCACCAGCTATCTTTTTCCTTAGGACAAAGCTCGTGTTTTAAATTTTCATCTGTTGAGCAAAAATGGTAGTAGGGAGCTATTATGACATTTTTCATATCATTCACACTGTTCACGTTTCTTCTGATAGCTAATCCATAGTAAGTTTGAAGTTTCTTTATAAGAGCGTCTGTCTACCTCCAAGATTATTCACTTTTTCAGTATTTCGGGACACAGTACCCATTTTTTTTCTCAACATATCCAATGCCCTCACTTTTTGTAATTGGGAATTTCGTACCATATGGTTTCACATCCAAGATTGCTTTAAATGTTTTAGCTTCCCCGTCTCGAATGTAATTGCTATACTTCACTCCGTACTTTTCCTCAGATCTCAAAAACATTTCCGTGACTGCAGAAACCTCCATATTTCCTGAAGAGCCCTCGTAATGATTTGAACACACTTCCACGTGCTACTCTTACCATTCATCATATTCCTCGGTATTTTGCTTATTTTTCCATGAAATACACGCTTGGCAGTAACTACTTTTTACTATTAAGTCAATTTCTTTGCCACTGTAATAACCGTCTAGCGTTGTCACGCCATATAATAACTTGAACCCCCGTCTTTTCCAAGAACCGTCGCCTGACACCTTAGAATCATTGATCGGTCTTTCGTGTTTTTCGTTCTCCTTCTTTTCTTCTTCAACAGCTTTCAGCATGGCTACCCAGGCCGTCACAGATATCCATTAAGTTGGCGAATAAGTGTATCCCCTGTCTGGCAACACCCTGGAGACGCATAACGAATACAATCCTGCGGTTCATTTCATAACCATTATTGATGTATGGACCTGGATTTATTTATTTATGGCCACATCGACACACAACAAGATCTTAAAGTCGAATCCTCGATTTCCACTTTCCTGGAATTTTACTGGGTTTTTACACTTATGACATATGAGAATCTCAGATAAACCAGTGTTACGTCCTGACCCTCGATTTTTCTCATCTCGGCCAAGAAAAGCGTGGATTACCCTTGAACATGTTACTCAAGATAAAATCGGCATTGGCCAGGTTATTGCCCTGTTTTGAGCCTAACCTTGTGGAAAATTGCTCAGAATGGGCGGAGAGTTCATAATTTGGTAACAATGGCAAATTCAAATAAAATCCCGCGAACAGAATTCCTTAATTTTTGCGAGACACTTCGGGGAAAATTATTAAATTAGAAATCGGTAAAATCGGACAAAAAACGCATATTGTAAAGGGAGAAAAATGGTGTGATCGCATTAAATAAATTCCTGTCAATAATACGTGATTTCAACTTTTACTGACGCGGGAGGAACTAAACCACAAGGCGATCCTCAGGATCAGCCTCCTAGGACTTATCCTCACGAATTATAAGGACAAACAAAATTACCGCAAGGATCAACATGACCGCAATTATGACGATAGCTATTTTCAACTGGAAAACGTCCATGATCAATCGACGGGAACACTCTCACAAAGAAAACCAAACACAGAATTTATTCGACCACAACTCGATTGAGTTTAATTACTCGAAGGATTTTAAATTGGCCGAAAATAAATTTCACCACAGATAATTCATAAAAATCATCAGAAATGAATATCAAATTATAAACCCAAGCAACACTATTGATCAATTCTTTCCCGGAATAAAATGTAAATTACTCAAATCAATTTAACTCGCACATATCTCACTGAATTTACGAACAATGACCACTTCCCAGAAGAAAACAATTTCACAAGAAAAACAGTCTTACAGCAGATTTAAATACGAACAGATTCATCTGGAATGATTTACTTGGAACATCAAAATAATCTAAATGTGCATGATATATTTTTAAAGGGACTGGAAATAAATTTACACAAGAATTGAATTTAAACAAGAGGAAATTCCAATTGGAAAAACAAATTTAGTTACACACTGCATTTAACACGAAAAAAACCCTTTAGGAAATCTGAATTTAACATATCATAACTTTTCACAAAACTGAATTTAAGCCGACATAACCTTTATGCAAAACTGAATTCAACACAAATCTAAATTTTCCACAAAATTGAATTTTAACACAAAATGATAGCGTGAAAAGGGAAAAAACGGAAGAAAATATATCATAGCCTTTTAAAGGGCGAGTAACCCGGAAGCTAGGGTTTCGGGCCTCGAGACATCATGGGGTGTCGACCGGGGTCGGAGACACGGCGCAACACGAACGAATATATATGAGCCATTCGCTCAAAGAATGACCTAAGTCAATTTAGGTCGTTTTTCGGATTTAGTTCCCAGTGCGTACGTATGAGTCCTAAAAGTATGGTTCTAACGTATGGTATGGTATAATTCTAACGTATGGTATGGTAAACGTATGAGTCCTAAAAGTATGGAGTCCTAAAGGTATGGTATGAACTGCGCGCTTACAGTATTGTCGTTGTAAGTCGTCGCCGCGCCGCTGCGTCTGTAGTCTCGCGCTCCAGCTGTTGATGTGCGTTTTGGTACCCGCGCGGTACACTGAAGGGCATTAATGCCTGGTCTGACAATTTAAGGGGGCTTGGCACCTTTTTTTACGGCCCTGGCCAAGTGACGATCGTTGGAGCGGTGGTCGCGATCTCGTATAGATGACACATTCAAGCGACAGATTGAAATGACAGATCGTGACCGAGCTTAATTTTGAGGTTTCGCGGTGCGTTTCTTCAGCAGAAGCGAATGTCACAGCTGAGATGTCTATAATATTTGACAGATCGCGATCGAGATTGATTTTGAGGTTTCACGATACGGTTATTCGGAGAAAGCGAATATATGCGACAGCTGAGCTATATGCATAATCCATAACATTTCAATTACGAATGTGAATAACGAAATTAAAACGTTGAAAAAAACGAAAATATATTTTCTAACGAAGAAAAAAAATTATCTTTAAAAACAATTAATTATGATTGAAAAATATTCAAATGACATCAAAGGAAGGGTTTTTCATCATTGGATAATTTTTTGAATAAATTCTAGTTTATACTTCAACGGAAAAGTTTTGAAAAAAATCGACGTATTAGTGAAAATTTCCGACAATTTTTGTTTCAAATTTGTGAGTCATTTCTGATGCATGAGCATTATCGAAAATGAACCAGAAATTATTTTCGTGTAAAACGTTCTTCCTCGTCGTGTGAGATAATTAATATTATCGTATTAATATTAATAATAATAATTATATAAATAATAATTATTATTCTTATTCTAATTATTATGATCATAGTTGTGATAATGAAAACAATTATTACTGATATTCTTTTCTCATGATGATTCCTATTATTACTAGTATTACTCGATCGGCATTAATGCACAAGAGCATGTTGACATTTATTCCACTTCTGGTTGCTTGAAATTATATTACTGATGATTAATTTTGTCTGAGAGTCGATTTTCCCATAGATTAAAAATTATGTCACGAATTGGAGTGCGAAGTTTTTTTTTCATAATTGATAAAAACTATGAACACTAGCATTTCTCGAAATATGTCGACATAACTGACAGAGATGAGTGGTCAAGGAGACCCCAAAGACGGTTAGAGTAAAAAAAACCGAATCCTTGTTGGGAGACGACTATCATTATTGATGTGACTTGTAATTGAAATAGGTCAGCACCACGGTTGAAATGATTGGACTAGGGCTTTAGACTAAAATAATAATTATTAAAAAGGTGATAGTTTAAAAATCATTGTGAAAAAATCGACGATCGGGAATGAACGCTGCTGGTGGTTCTTTTGCCATTGCGAACTATTCTTTAGCGGGAATTGTGAGGGTTCGTGTTTTACTACACATGATCAAAATGACGACCAAATGTCCTATAATGATCAATGAGCAAAATAAAATTTGTGTCCAATTGAAAGATTCCGATCTACTCAATATTTGATTAATTACGATACTCTTGTCATGTTTAATGGAATCTCATGCGGTAGTAGTGAACATGCATGGCTAACCACGAGAAAAAGGACTCATCTTCCACTGCGAGCTCAATCGTTATTTTTGCCCAATGGCTGCTCCAGTTTCATTTCCTAACATCGGATAACGAGCAGCCCATCCTAGAGATTCATATTTGGTCACCCTGACAGGTGAAACAAATCCTGAGTGTTGTATTAAAAATCGTGATATATGATTAAAGACTTGAAAACTCCCACAGCGATGTTCATTACCTTTATTAGCTTTTGATAACGTGCATACGTGTATTGAGATTTCCACTTTTCACCTTTAGGAGGTAAAACTAGTGGCAAGTGAAGGGCGAAAAATTATAAAATAACTTCAGGGACCAGATGAAACCAATAACCATGCTTGTTTCATTTCCTAGGTTCGGATTACAAGCAGCCCGATCTCGAGATACACATTTGGACGCCCTAATAGGTGAAACAAATGGCACGAATAGCACGAAAAATTGTAAAACAATGTCAGGGTTTCATTTCCAAGGTCAAGGTTTCATTCCTATCATCGGATTACGATCAGCCCGATCTCAAGATTAACACCTTAAGAGGTGAAACAAATGGCAAGTATGTGCGCAAAAAAGAATTAAATTAATCCAAAGTCCATGCTTTTTTTATTTCCTCACATCGGGCTGCTCGTTATCTGATGTTCAGAAATCAAACAAAAATAGCTTTTGATTGGCCCAGAATTTCACGGATAAGCTTTGGAACAGTGCGTAAGCGGTCACCTACCAAACAAAGGGCAGCCTTGGTGTCCCGGGTCAACTGAAGCCTTCAAATCGAGTCTGAGACGTAGAGAGAATAGAGTTGTGAGAAAAGATACGATTTAGTTTTTTGGAGTTTTTTGATGCGAGCATTAATGAATTTAGAAACGCTATTAGTTAGAAAATTTAGCGACCGTCCGAGCGATAGAAGCGACGATTGATGCGTTGAGGCTAGAAATGATAGAGTAAATTTCCGCAATGGAAAGGTTGCGGGAACAGGAACTACGAATGTCTCCTCGAAAATATCAGAAAATCTAGCCAAGTTGGTAGATTTATAGTTATATCTTAAAATCGGATCAACATGTGCAGGGAAGGCAAGGTCATGGGTTTCGCAGTCAAACGAAAAATTTAGCGCAGCGTGATCACTATCGTAAGGAAGGGTGTCGAGTCGGCCATCAACAGCATTGGTAAGGCACAGTCTGGAATCGTGTAAGCAAATGTCGAGAAACGTGTAAGCAGAATGATAAGTAGGATGGAGCGGAGTTGAAATATTTAATTTATATCTGATACCCTGTTTGACCTCCCACTGGTTGAGGTATCGGCCGTGCTGATTATTGGATCTATCTCCCCATGCCTTGCGGCGGACATTAAAACCTTCCGCATCGTTATAGTAATAGTCACTTAAATTTAGTTTAAGTCGGTCAAACAGGGAATCGAGCTCTGCGGAGAACAGAGTTCAGTTGTCGTAAGTCGCATAAAGGCTCACAATAAAGAGTTTCTTAGATGAGCGTATTGTGAGCTTGATAATGGTGAATTCAACAATTTCATTATTCGCAGAGGACGGAAAAGTGACAAGTTCAAACGGCAATGATTTTATTTAAAGCGATGGCAGTGCCACCACCCCGGATTGAGCCAGGGCGGTCGGTGCGGATAAAATTATAGTATTTGAAACTATTGCTATAATTCGGATTGTAAAATTAGACTTGAAAATGGCAAAATGGATTGAAAAGCCAAATATTTTAGGACAAGTAGCGGGTCATAAGAGATGCCCAAAACCACCAGAATTTAACCAAATTTCCTTGTGGATCGGCCGCCATCTTGAAAAACAGCTAATCCTCGATATCTCGGCTCCTATTGGTTGAATTTTCGATTTTTTTTTAGTTTTGCAGAGAAAAATATCGTCTACAACTTTTATTCGAAGTATTTTTTGCTATCTGTGAAGGAAAAAAGGTTACGATAAGAAAAGTGCCGTTTATTCATGATTAAGAATGTTTATTGTCGATGATATTGTCCCCCTTTGATTTTATCAAAAAAAAATTTGTATAAAACTTGTAAAGGACTCAATTTTCAATCATTTTTGTATAAATGATTTTGCGATAACTTCAATATTACCTGAGATAGAAAGCGTCAAAGTTGTCTGTCCGCATTCTACCTGTAAAGAATCCGAACATAATAGTCGACGGAGCAGCTGTATATAATCCTCGATATCTCGGCTCATACTAATTGGATTTTCATTTTTTTTTAGTTTTGCAGAGAAAAACATTGTCTACAACTTTTATTGGAAGTATTTTCTGATAGTTGGATAGGAAAAAAGGTTACGATAAGAAAAAGTATCATTAATTCATGATTTAAAATGTTTATTGTCGATTATATTGATCCCCTTTGATTCAATCAAACAAAATTTGAAATAAAACTTGTAGAAGACTCAATTCTCAATAATTTTTGTATAAACGATTTTGCGATAACTTCAATATTACTTGAGACAGAAAGCGTCCGCATTCTACCTGTAAAGAATCCGAACACAATAGTGGACGGAGGAGCTGTATATAATCCTCGATATCTTGGCTCCTATTAATTTGATTTTGTTTTTTTTTAGTCTTATACAAACAAAGCTTCACCATTCCATCGCTAAGAGAAAAAAAAACATAAAGCTCAATATTATGAACAGACTATCGAAAAGCGATGCTTATGATTTTATATCTCAGCGATGGTGCATTGTATAAAAAATCAAATACTTAAAGTTGTTCGCATAGGTCATGCGAGGATTCTGCGTTTGACATATTTTTGTAAGAATAGACAAAACGATGCAAGGAAATGTATACTTGTCTCAACTTTTTGTACACCATTTATGGTGTTTTTTGGGGGGATTCGGCTTTTTTTTTGCAAAGCATTATACATATGTACGTCCATTTTTACCGTGTAAGTTCTATTTGAAAGCTTTAAATGGTGACTGCTAGCTTTAAATGGTGAGGCAAGAATTAAACAATTTTTGACAGGATAAATTTTGTCTAGCCGAAACATTTCGTACAATTATGAGATGGTTTCATTATTTTAGAATTTCAGAGGCCCCAATCTAGCAACTAGGACATGAAATATCCTTCGCATTTCTTTTATTAAATCCTTAAGGGGGTCAAGTATCGAAAATTTTACATCCAGAACCGCTAACGGTACAGACTCGCTGATTTTTGTTGTGATATTATTTCTCATATCAAAATACCTCACATTAATGAAATTTGGAAAAATTAATTTCCCTCTAAAAACAAGCTAGCAGATGGGATTTTCGATATCTCAACGGTTTCGAAAAACATTTTTTTGAAAACAAGGAAAAAATTAATTTTTCAAAATTTCATGAATGTGAGATATTTTGATATGTGAAATAATATCAAGACAAAAATCAGCTAGTCTCTACCGTTAGCGGTTCTAGGTGTGAAATTTTCGGTGCCTGACCCCCTTAGCAAGCTTAGCAAACTCCAAAATGTTCCATGCGTACAAAATGTTATTAATGAGGTCTCCCGATTTTTAAGAATCGTCGCATGACCTATGCGAACAACTTTAAGTATTTGATTCTTGATACAATGCACCATCGCAGAGATATAAAATCATAAGCATTGCTTTTCGATAGTCTGTTCATAACATTGAGCTTTATGTTTTTTTTTTCTTAGCGATGGAATGGTAAAGCTTTGTTTGTACGAAACTAAAAAAAAAAAAAATCCAATCAATAGCAGCCGAGATTTCGAGGATTATATACAGATCCTCCGTCTACTATTGTGTTCGGATTCTTTACAGGTAGAATGCGGATGCTTTCTATCTCAAGTAATATTGAAGTTATCGCAAAATCGTTCATACAAGAATTATTGAGAAATGAGTCCTCTGCAAGTTTTATTTCAAATTTTTTTTGATAAAATCAAATGGGGGCAATATAATCGACAATATACATTCTTAATCACGAATTAATGACACTTTTTTTGATCGTAACCTTTTTTCCTTTTCAACTATTAAAATTAGACTGGATTAACAACGACGCTAACGATCCTAGTTATCAGCTTCTAGATGATGACGAAATTGTATCTTCGATAAAAAGCCCAAACGAGGAAAATGACAGTAACGACAGCGGTAGCGACGAAAATTCGGGTACGTGCAAGAAACCTTCAAATGCTGAAGCGTTTGCAGCTTTCGAGACGGGTCTTGAGTGGTTTGAACAACAAGAAGAATGTTGCCCAACACAGCTCCTTCTTCTCAAACGTTTGCGGGATTTAGCCGCAAAAAAACGGGTAACAAACGTACGGCAACCAAAAATTTTGGATTTTCTTATGCAGAAGTCGTATAATGTGCATTATATAACGAGATTTCATTGTTTGGTACTGTTTTCCTACTGTTTTGTGTTTCAAATATGTATTGTGTGACGTATTAAATCGTTTCATTATTTGTTATTTAGACATTCGATAGGTATTGTAACGAGAATTTCGCAATTCGCGTTACCTTCGGCCCATCTCACCATCCTTGACGCCGGGAGAGCCGTTGAGCGCCAGGTAATCTTTTTATTCACGGCGGGAATTACCAAACCCGCTAAACGTAATCTGAACTAAAGTAAACGGAAACGAAACGAAACAAAAAGGGACGCCGGCGTGTCGGATGGCGAGATCGGTGACGGTAGACCCAATTCGCTCAGTGTGTAGGTTGTGGTGAGAGGGCGTGGACGGCTGGCTAACTTTCGAGTGCCTTCGAAACTCAAACAGAAATAATGAAACTCAACGCAAAAGTCATAATGTATGGGGCCTTGGTTCAGGCTAATTTATTCATTTTCTTTCAATAGCACACGCAAATTATTCCAGAGCATTTTTTTTCAGAGTAGACCCGCAAAATTCGAAGAAATACAAAAACGAAAAATAAGTAGACTCGGGAATACAATAAATCAAATAATAACGCGAAGAGTCTATCCGATAACGAAAATGCAAACACGATAATGAAAGGGACTAAATTATAAAATAAATCTAATTTTTCCGAAGACGATAGCTAAAGCGTAGACGAGAACGGGAACCAAAGTATATTCGATAACATGATGTGGGCTCCAAGCGGAGAACCGCTCGGATCGAGAGCTGAAGCGCAAGAGAGCGATTCGAGCAGGTAATCTGCCCGAAAAGCTAATGTGGAGAGAGAGACCCATAAGCGCACGCGAACGAAAGCTCGAAATCCTCTCTTCTCCTGACGTCACACGGAACGCGAACGCCTTATCGAAAACCGGAAAATGCCAGGAAATTCAAATAATACCCAAAATTAACATCAAATAATATTTCCTTAATTACTAATCGAAATACGCCGAATTTCTTCGACGGCGTGTGGGTCCTTCTGTTGCGATGATCGTCCTTCAAGTGGTATTCTTCTGGTATGAGAAGATCCGGGACTAACTATAACTAAAACTACGATAACGGTGTGATCAGGCAATCCGTGGCGCCGAGGTGATCACAGGTCTCTTCGCCAACGGCCTTCCAAACGTGAACGTAACTCAAAACGTAACTCAACCCGCAAAACGCCCTTCTCTTCTCTATACCCTGTAACGAAGCGTCGAGACTCCCACTCGAACCTTTATACTCACTAAAATTACTATTCCTGAAAAACCGAGTGTACCGGGTGGCTCAGTAAATTCGGCCCTAATCTACGACAACTCGGCATCTCGAACACGCAAGGACCCGACAAAAGCTAAACTTAATAGGAAAACGTACGATAACGCGAAAAATAAAGAAATCGAGGCGAAACGGTCGCCAATACTGATTTCGAGAACAGACTAATTTTCACACAACGAAATTAACTGAAGTTATCGCAATATTAACCAAAAAAAAAAAACCCTGGTCGGAACGACCTGTGACGCTAAATCAGAAAATTGCGTCACAGTATGTACTTAAAAAAAAAACTTTAAACCATACGTTAAATGTTTATAAATGTTATTAAATGATATATATAATATATATATTATAACATATGTGCATGTTACATATTTCTTGATAATTTCCCAGCGCTAAATATCGGCACCCAACATTACTATTCCATTATCCGAATTTTCGATTATCCGAACTAGGCCTGGTCCCAATTGGTTCGGATAATCGAGTTTTTACTGTATAAACTCTTGTGCCTCGCACAAGGGATTTACTTGGCTAGACGTGCAACAACGCCCTGCACGTCACACTACCAACTGAGCTATGCGTCCCGTTGAGATGTACGTTGCGTCTGGTGGACGTAACTCATCAAGTAGATCATTAAAGTCGATTATCTCGGAAATTTATTAATATTTCGTTGCAAAACTTTGGGAAATTCTTATTCAAGCTCCCAACTACACGTACCATAAAAACCAAAAATTAAACAAATCTGATTACCTTGCCACCTCCTTGTTAGAAGGAATCCTCCATTTTGAAGAATTTGCATCAACATTGATATCAATCGGACTTTGTTTTTATCATTTAACAAAAACTTTTCTTGAGGGACAGTAGCCATCATACTTTCATTAAAGAGAATTTCTGCACAGTGACTGTTCAGGTATCGTCGTTGCTGCTCAGCTTTTTTTAGTACACCAGTCATTTTCATAGCCATCAAATACGATTACTGAATTTTGCCAAAATTTATTTTGGATGTAGTTGACATACGTCGCACAAATGTCTTCAAAAGTTTTATTTGTCTGTCATATTACTCGATGCAATAAAAACCCACCATTGATTACATAAATTTCATTAGAGCCCAGTTAACTATCATCAATAGGTTGAAATATCTTATGAATACCAGACTTTTTCTCTTTCTGCTAATAGCATTGAAGAGTGAAAGCGCATATGGTGCGAGTTCCTATTCAAAAAATTCCACGATATCATCATCGTGTTTTTTTTGGATATTAGCATTCTTTTTAAAATAATCAATTAATCGATTGGAAACACTTTGTCGTAAACTTTTACTGAAGAATTTATCGTTTCAAGAGACAAAACTGCGTCAGAGCGTTTTAGTTTGATATCTTGTAACGGGAATCTCGCGATTCGCGTCACCTTCACCCTATCTCACTATCCTCGACGCCGGGAGGGCCGTTGAGCGCCAGGTGATCTTTTTATTCAATGGTGGGAATCACCAAACCCCTTGAACGTAATTTTAACTGAAATGATAACTGAAACGAAACTTAACCTAAACTGGACGCTGGCGTGTCGGATGGCGAGAATGGTGACGGTATACCCGATTCGCTCAGGATGTAGGTGTTGGAGAGAGGGCGTGGACGGCTGGCTAACTCTTGAGTGCCTTCGAAACGTAATCTGTAAATAGCTGAACTCAACACGAAAGTAATATATGGGACCTTGGTTCAGGCTAATTTATTCACTCATTTTCGATAACGTACAATAATATCAGAAACCTCACCAAATCACACAAAAAAAAAATCCATGACAATAGCTACGAGAACTGACGACGCAGTAACTCTCGGTAACACGAAAAATGTGACGACTGAACCGAAAGTTGGTCACGACGATAGAATTCGATCGCCGGGAGTGCGTACGGTAACGACGACAAATTAAATTAGATAATTCAAGATAAATTCGATAGCAGCAATAGATTCGGTAGCGGAGACGAATTCTTCCAGACATGGAAGAAATTCTTAAAACCGTTACTCCCATTTTCGGGAAGAATCACGGCGGTAAATTACCTTAAGACGACAGCTCGAAGACCAACGTACCCTGGAGTTCCTCTGAAATTATAACGTTAGTAGCGAGAGCAATGATCAGAGCGATAGCGGAGAAAATGACACAGAATTACGAAAAAACGAGAGAAAATTCGGTAGCATGACGGGAGCTTCCCGAGTGGTTCACCGCTTGGGTCAAGAGCAGCGCAGCAAGAGAGAGCTCCGTGCGGCGAACCGCTTGGATCGAGAGCTGGATCGCAAGAGAGTGAATCGAACAGGCAAATTGATCAAAAGGATAATGAGGAGAAAGAGGGACAAGTATGCGCACGCGTAACGAGAATTCGAGATCCTCTCGGCTCCTGACCTCACTCACACCCGAACGTCTCATCTCGAGCGCAAACCCGGGAAATTTAAACGGTAACACGAAACGCGAACGATAAAATATTTCCTAGTAACCGATGACTGAAAAATGACAAGATATTATCGCGTGAGGTACTTTTTACTTCGATGGTTGTCCTCCAAGGGGTATTCCTCGGGTATGGGAAGATCTGGAACTACCTCAAACTAAACCTAACGATAACGATGCGATCGGGTGGCTGGGTGATGGCGGTCCCAACCGACAACGGCCTTCCATACGTAAACGGAACTCAAACGTAGCCGCCCTTTTCCCCCTTACCACTTACGCGAAGCGTCGAGGTTCCACTCAAACCTTTATCCCTCGATTACTTTTCCACGGAAAGCCGAGTATACCGGGTGGCTCGTTATCTCGGCCCTTTTCCAACGATAATTTCCACGCGATTGACCCCAAAAAGCAAACAGAACTCTATAACCGAAACGTACGATAACGCGAAAACTGGCAAAACGGTAACGAACCTAGACGCTTAATATTACAATTACCCGGATTTATTTAAATATCGTAAACCAAGGTCGGGACGACCTGTGACGCTAAATTAAAAAATTGCGTCACAATCTCTAAACAGCTTTCCAACAATTCCTGCCGTACACTGTTCACCAATTTGCTTTACTTTATGGTAACTTATATTCTCGTCGCCTTTTATGCCAAAACTACGGGACATTATTGTTCTGGCCGGAACTTATTAATTAACCAATTATCAAGTTTTTGGAGATCAGCATCATTTCTTTTTATGCGAGATTCTCTTGACTCAACATACAGTCCAGACGTGCCACAATCGGTGCCACAAAATTATTAAAGTGCTTCACAAATATTTTAAAGAGTAGGGCTAGCAACAACATGACCTATGAGGATATCATGTATGAATCGTCGATGGATTACGCCACCTTTCACTTTGAAACCTTTGTTGGCAGTTTGTTCAATACACATATCAGTCTAAGTCCTAGAAAAAAATTTGACATTGCGTTTCGTTGTTAAGTAGCCGTTTTGAACAAAGTTATGCTCAAAGATTTTCTCTTCCAATCTCGATATACTTTCCAAATAAATTTGATAAGACTTTGCGTAAGCCCACTAGTGTGAAAATAATGGTTCTTTAATTTTATGGTATACATGTGTTTTTCCCAGCTTCCAGTCGTTTTAGCTTCCATGAATTTTTTTACTAAAGATACTGTTGGGAAAATATCCGATCATATTCTCGCGCGCGATTAACCGGCGGCAGCACCTCTCGGGCAGTTCTCCTCACGCGCGCCCTCATGGATTTTTCGGTCAACACATTATCACGAGTGACGGTTACTCTCATTACTCCCACCGGAACCGATCATCTCGGACGTATATTTTGCAATTATTCTCGGACAATTAATCTGATGTTATCGGTTCATCCTCGGTTAGACTCTTTTCTCTAGTTTTCGCTCACGATATCTAAAGCCCTCGGAATTATCTCGTGTTAACTCGTGGTTGTTATCTCACCGAAACAGAACGACTCGCGAGCTTGTCTACGGATAAGCTCGCGAGTGCCGGCTTCTCCTCACACGTGGTCGGACTTAACTCTCATCGAACAGATCATTGCGTTTACACGTATTATTCAAAGTTATCTGGCCATCCTCAACGTATATATTTATAATCGGTAATTGTCGTGTTCGGTGCGAAATTGGAAACGGCGAGACTCACGCGGCATAACGCTCTTTTCGCGGCTTGTTACACATAAGAAATCTCATCTTGGATTTTCTTTCAGCGTCGGAGACGATCTCGCGAGACGCAAAAGGCTAGCCTCGTGGTATCGTCGTCGGCCATCTTGGACTCGGCATCGCGCTAACGGTGTTTCTCTGATTAAAACTACCCATTTTACGTTAGTACTCTTAAGCATATTGTTACGTCCTGACCCTTGATTTTTCTCATCTCGGCCAAGAAAAGCGTGGCTTTCCCTTCAACACGTTCTTCGAGATAAAATCGGCATTGGCCAGGTTATTGCCCTGTTTTGAGCACCTTGCGGAAAATTGCTCAGAATGGGCGGAGAGTGCATAATTTGGTAACAATGGCAAATTAAAATAAAATCTCGCGAGCAAAACTCTTTAATTTTCGCGAGACACATCGAACAAGACTACTAAATTGTAACTCGGAAAAATCGGACAAATAAAACTCATAATGTAAAGGGAGAAAAATGGTGCGATAACATTAAATAAATTCTGATAAAAATACGTGAACTCGACTTTCACTGACGTGGGAGGAAATAGACTACAGGGCCATTCTCAACATAAGGCTCGGCTCCTGGGGCTTATCCGCGCAAACTGCAAAGACAAACGAAATTATCGCGAGCACTAAAATGACCGCTACTACAACGACAGCTATTTTTAACTGGAAAAGGTCCATGGTCAATAGATAGGACAACTCTCACAAACAAAATCAACACAGAATTTATTCGACCACGACTCGATTGGGTTTAATCACTTGAAGAAATTTTAAATTGCTCAAAAATGAATTTGACCGTAGATAATTCATAAAAATTATATTAGAAATAAATATCCAATTATAAATACAAAAACTATTGATCCATTGTTCCCGGAACAAAACGTGAATTCCTCAAATGAATTTAACTCGCACATATTACACTGAATTGACGAACATGAGCACTTCCTAAGAGAAAACAATTTCACGAGAAAAATAGTCTTACAACAGATCGAACTTCTACAGATTCATCTGGAATAATTTACTGGGAACATCAAAATAATTTAATTGCACAAAAGAAAATAAAAATAATTTTAACGGACGGGAAATAAATCGGAAAAAGAATTGAATTTGAACACGAAGAGATTTCCATCGAAAAATAATTTAAGTGTGACACTGCTTTTAACACAGAAATAACCCTTTAGGAAAAATAAATTCAATATAACATAACTCTTCACTAAATTGAATTTGAATCGACATAACCTTTTCACAAAACTGAATTGAAACACAAATCTGAATTTGCACAAAATTGAATTCACCACAAAAATCTGAATTTCACACAAACTGAATTTAATACAAGAAATAACGCGAAAAGGGAAAACAACGACGAAAATATTTCATAGGCTTTGAACGGTGAGTAACCCGGTAGCTTCGGTCACGGGCCTCGAGACGTCATGGGGTGTCGACCGGGGTCGGATACACCGCGCAAATCGAACGTGTGTGTACGAATGTGTGTAACACGAATATGTGTATACATGCGAGCAAACATTTTTAAACACTTACTACTTTGATGATTTCTTTGACGAAAAATGAATTTGGTGATATCGATGATGCAAGTGAATTTGTCGGTGAAGATGGACTGAACTGCAGATGGGGCCTAGTTCGGCGTTTCCGATTAAGATGGGTGAATGGATGAAGAATGAAACGAAATTCGCAACTCGAAAATTCGAAGACTTCAAAAAATAAATCCGCACTCACGGAAGTAAGATTATTGACAAAAGGAAAATTTTCACACAAACAAAAATATATTGTTTGTCAAAAAAAAAAATAATGTTCGCACGTAAAGAAATAAATGTTCGTTCACAACAAAAATAATTAAAAAAATAAAAATGCTCGGTTCGCCACGGAGACTTAGGCTGTATTCGTCTTGGGCGCTTATGCGCTTTGAGCGCTCACGTTTATATGCACCGACTATTAGTTGAAAGCGCTGAAAGCGTGTAAAGCGCCCAAGACGAATGCAGCCTCAAACGGTTGAATGAGAATACAAATATAAACTGGAAAAACTGTGACAGAAACTATGGAAAATATATAACGAAAATAAAAATGGACACGACGGAGAGCGTCTACTTAAAATGTCTTTCGACTCAGACATACCGCGGGCTCATTACCCGGCCTTATATAGGGTCTCGAATATAGGGTCTTCCAGGATGGCTTAGTTTCGGTGGTGGGGAGGTACGCCCTGAGACGCCGAAAACGCTCCAGGCTCCTCCGCCGCCTCCACCTCGCACACCTGATGACCACCGAGAATCTATATAATCGCAAATTTATACTTATAATCAATACAAAATTATCCTTATGGAAACATTTACTCCTGCATTCATTTATAATAATTATTCCATTATTACCTAATAATCAGAAAACGAATTTCTCGTACATACGCCGTCTTTTCATGAAGACGCTCACTCTGTCTCTCTCATACTTACATATTTCGTATTTACTTTCTCACTCACTCTATCCCTCGTTTTGGAGGTACCACACAGCGGAGCAGTCAACCCCTCCTCTTCATTCTGGTCACTCTCTCTCTCTCTCTCTCTCTCTCATTCCTGCATACTCGCATTGGACTTATCCTATCGGCCACGAGCTGACCGGTCATAGGCCCTCGATGTCACACACACATACAAGTACATGCCCACGCATTTCCATTCGTCTTTTCTCATTCGTACTTTCTTTCTTTCCATGACAATTTCTCAACTGTTTCTCTGTATCTTTCTCGCTCTGAATGTCGTTCGATCTTTTCTCTCATTCTATTCATTCCTATTTTTTTTTGAATTATTTACCATGCGGAGGTTCTGATGCAATGGTATATGACATGCAATTTCTTTTGGAATATAATTAGTTTAATATTCCAACCTTTCCAATAATTATGCGACAGAAAATCGTTTTAGCGTATCCAAACTACTCAAAATTCTCATAATTATTAAGCAGTTATTGAGATTCTACATTTGTTACAACAATTGAAAATTCTATCTATATACTTCGGATCCTGTGCAATTTTATAATTCCGGCTTTATCATTTCTCTTACTTGTCATTACAGGAAGAACATACTTTATAATTATGTAATTATCACACAAACATTTGTTCATCAATCTCTCAATTATTATATTAGGAAAAAGGATTCGTTCACAATTTTCATTTTCACATAAACCTTTATCCATGCATTACGAAATCTCCTTTGAATTTGTTCGTTGTTAATTAAAAGAAAAACGTTAATTAAATAATGCGCTTGCTACGCTTTTGGGGTCTTTGTTGGACTTGATGTTGAATTTTGGTGTCGCCCCTCCTTCGTAGGCGAGAGCTCGGAATCGGACGTCGATGGGACACACGTTATCTGAATCCCAGGACTTGAGACAAAGCGCTGCTTGCTCTCTTGCTTTGGCTATAGACTCGGCATCCTTTTCGTGCAGCATAAGCATTCAGTTATTATTAAATTCGAGTCCAATAACAGTCCAAGCATAAACAGACATTCTCAAAAGTTTCTTTAATTTTGGTCGTCGATGATTGGGTGCTTCGTCGAAATCTTTCTTCCATCGAGTCTCCTTGACTCGACCACTGCGTTAATTTATCGATCACGTGCAGAGCTCATGTAGACCACCCATGAGAATTACCCGATGACTTTTTCCAGACGCCGTTCCAAAAAAGTCGTAACGAGGCTAAAACCTTCCTTAATTTCTGAGCAAGAAAAAAAAAAAGGAAAACAACAAAGATTCAAAGAAGAATTCGCTTCTCTTCGACCAATTTCGATTCATAAAAATCCCGACCTAGTCTAAAATAAAATTGAACATTTAAATGCAATAATCTGCAATCCACCGCCACCTTTTCCATCACCGATGACCTGACCCAGGTATCCATGCTCATTCTTGATTCTACATTTTTAAATTCGTTCACTCACGTACTTTCGGGAATTCAGTTCATAAAGTCTTCATTCGGGGATGAGGAAAAAGAGGATTACCGGTCACTTAGCTTTAGATAAGGCATACACTCTCTGTCTCTCTGTCTCTCTTGCTCTTCTTCTCACGCACACCCAAAGAGACCGCCTGTGGCTCTCACGAAGGCAAAGACTTTGCACTCGGCCTGTATTAGTGTCCTATGCACATTGCTTTTCGTTGTGCACAAAGGCCCACCACTTCCGAGTAATCTTATGCCATGGCCAAAGATTTCTTTAGCCTCGACGGATGTTTTTCTTCGCGCCCGACGATGGACGTTTTGTTATTAAAGAGCTGTGATATCGACGCCGCCATGGCGTCACCTCTCGATAATTTATGCTTACTTGAGACCATATTCGTGTCGACGGCTTGATTAGAAGACAGCTCGAACTATCCGAGTTCTCCAGAGGAAAAAAAAAACGTTTCTCTCGTGTGACCGGGTCCCTTTCCTCGTATCAAATTTTGTTGAGAATTACAAGATATAAGTAATTTCAGATCGGTGCAAAAGTCCCGAAAGTCGTGGGACGTAACAATATCAATAAAGAATATCTCTCAGAGTTCCCTCAGGGCCCATTACATTCGGGTTATCTCAAGTGGTTTTAATACAACTTTTGTAAAAGATAATTGCACTAATAAATGGCCTCCATTGGCTCGAAAATAAGTCTGTCCTGTTAAAATTTTATTAACTGAATTCGGTGCGGTAATTCTTTCAATCCACTACCGTTCATTATAAAACCAATGCAACCCAAAAACGACATCAACAAATGAAATCTTTCGAGCTTGATTATAACATTACTTACTTCGGAATCTGGCCCCGCGGAAATCACTGTGTCAACAGTAGTCATATACAGACTGGACACTCGAAGTGGGACAAGATTTTTTTGGCCGATTTTGACAAAACTTTGGCCGATTTCAAAAAATACGTTCGAGTAAATTTAGTTACCTTTCAAATCAGACTAGTTTTATTGCGATCGGTTAAAAATTGTCCGTGTGCGAGGCAATAGCGTCGGGGCGTGAAAATCGAGGTTGTGCGAGCACTCCTCGAAATGGTACTAGTCAACACCAAATCATGTGCTAACCGATACCAATCGAAAAGGCATCTCAAAATGTGAAGAAAAAAAAAAATGGGCTCGATCCGTCAATTCCAGGAGAAGATATGGCCCCAGGAAGTGAGTATAGTTTTTTGACGATATCTTGAAAACGCCTGAATTGATTCAGTTGAAATTGATCGTGGAGTCGTATTTCCTCATGCTAGAAAACTTGGTATGAGTGATATTGCCACAATTTTTCTCGTGGACGAGATTCAGGGTATTCCTGACTGAACGGTCTCATTTATCGATATTTTTCGCATCGAAAGAGTCTCGTGCGATAATCGAGAGTTGGCGGATGTTGTAGCGGATGTATCAACGGTGAAAATGCGTGGTCATTCAATACCAGAAATGACCTGGTTTATGAGCGGCAATCCGTCGAAAAACGAGTTCGAAATTGCGTAATCGTGAAATTCTGGGTTCGGAGTGGTAAGACGATGCTCGCTTGTTTCGGCATGCGCTGGCTGAATGGATGCGGTGGTATGGGCTACTCAATTAAAATTGATTGGTACCTGATGGAATAATGACTTTCAATTACGCATTAGAAAGAAATGTTAATTGATAATTGTTCTTTATTAATTAGTAACGATAAAATGTTATTCGATTTTGTAACTTTCTACATAGGGATAATCATTATTTTGTTCACCCACGTATTTCGGAAAAATTACGAATGCATCGAATCGATAGACCGGTTGGTTCTCAGAGCTTTTTCAAACGTACGAAAAAATCGACTATAATTTTATTCATCTGTGCGCTTCGTAAAAATTACAAAAGCAATGAAACCATCACTAAAAATAATAATGGATGCAACATTTAAAATTGTAAATAATAATTAATTCGTTATTTACAGGGTCATACTTTTATTTACAGGATTATACTAGAACCGTGGTGTGTTTTCGCGGGTGCGTACACTAGAAAAATGCGTGAGCTCAAAATTAAACCTTGAGCAACAATTTTACAAAACCTTCCATCCTTTAGCCGGTGAGTTCTATCATTCTACAAGGACGAACCCACCACAAAATTGTTGCTCAAGGTTCAATTTTGAGCTCACGAATTTTTCTAGTGTGTGGCAAGTAATAATTAGAACTTGACGAAGATAATTGGGGATATATTATATTTATTTGTCCGATACATAAATCACGTCGTCGCGCGTTCCCTTGTTTTCGCCATATTGCCTTTCTTCCCCCGCTCCGCGCTCATCATACATTCCGCTCCCATGCCATTCCGTTCCCATATCATTCGGCTCGATCGACACGCGATCTCTCAATTCGTAATTTTTCCGAAATACGTGGGTGAACAAAATAATCATTATTCCCATGTAGAAAGTTACAGAATCGAATAACATTTTATTGTTACTAATTAATAAAGAACAATTATTAATTAACAATCATTCTTTTCTAATGCGTAATTGAAAGTCATTATTCCATCAGGTATCAATCAATTTTAATTGAGTAGCCCATACCACCGCATTCATTCAGTCAGCGCATGCCGAAACAAGCAAGCATCGTCTTACCACTGAGAACCCAGAATTTCACGATTACGCAATTTTGAACTCGTTTTTCGACGGATTGCCGCTCATGAACCAGGTCATTTCTGGTGTTGAATGACCACGCATTTTCACCGTTGATACATTCGCTTCAACATCCGCCAACTCTCGATTATCGCACGAGACTCTTTCGATGCGAAAAATATCGATAAATGAGACCGTTCAGTCAGGAATACCCTGGATCTCGTCCACGAGAAAAATTGTGGCAATATCACTCATACCAAGTTTTCACGCATGAGGAAATACGGCTCCACGATCAATTTTAACTGAATCAATTCAGGCGTTTTCAAGATATCGTCAAAAAACTATTCTCACTTCCTGGGGCCATATCTTCTCCTGGAATTGACGGATCGAGCCCATTTTTTTTTATTCTTCACATTTTGAGATGCCTTTTCGATTGGTATCGGTTAGCACATGATTTGGTGTTGGCTAGTACCATTTCGAGGAGTGCTCGCACAACCTCGATTTTCACGCCCCGACGCTATTGCCTCGCACACGGACAATTTTCAACCGATCGCAATAAAACTAGTCTGATTTAAAAGGTAACTAAATTTACTCGAATGTGTTTTTTTGGTTTTTTGAAATCGGCCAAAGTTTCGTCAAAATCGGCCAAAAAAATCTTGTCCCACTTCGAGTGTCCAGTACTGTATATTGTGAGACAGGAAAATAAAGTCCGTTCCTCGACGTCAACGCTCGACTCGACTCCTCGGGTGCTATCCGACCGAGATCATACAATACAATGTCTTTGTGATCATATGTTTATACAATATGATCATATGTTTATACAATAAGGCGACCTAACGATAGATCATTATAAGGATTTGTCGAAACAAGACTCCTCACACTGTTCAGAATAAAAAGCGGCAAAAGCGCGTCTCAATCGATTGGTCATCAATGCCTTGGCATCGAGGCCTTGGCAATTTTCGTCTTACGAACCGAGAGCGAGCCGGCTAACGAATACTTTGCTTAGTCCGTCTTCGGAGAAGCATTGTCATCTAGACTTTGTTTCTATCTTTCGTCAAGCACTGTCAGCTCTCGAGGCGTCTTGTCGCGTCTGTCGACCGTATTTATTAAGCCATTTTGTTAAACGAATCGCGAATCTCGTACGTCTGTTGACGAAATTGCATTAGTCGAATATAGCGTGAACTGAGTATTTCCTTAATTAAGGGTGAGATTGTCTTTGTCGAGCCAAAAGAGAGAGCGCAACAAGAGCGTTGTCGAAAGAGTTTTTCGTGGTAAATATCCGAATCGTCTTGCCGGATCATTACTACACGGAAATTTTGTCAAAGGGACCTCTACCCGGGACGATACGAGGAAGCCCGTAAAAGTCAACAGAATTATGTAAGTCAATAAAGTGAATTTGTATTCACTTTATTCAATTCAAGAATTCAAGACAAAGGTCTTGAATATTCTCCGCTGCACTTAAAATTTGTGTCTTTGGTCCGCCAACTGTACCCTTCCTTGCGATTGTCTCATTGTCAAGGGAGCTAGTCAGAATCGTAATTAACGTATATTGATAGTTTATTAATTTCCTAAGAACTAATTGGCACCCCATTATTAAAATCGAGTGATAAAAGAATTGAATCAGAGCCCTGCCAGCCGACGAACCACGGCCGCGGCAGTTGAAGGCGTTTTGACGCAGTATTTTTTTTTTCATAAAAAATAGCCGGTCTCAATCATAACGGTAGGTTTTTGTTGATACGATGATTTTTCACGCTACGCGTGAATTTGGACCTCGTTTGTAAACGGAGCAGGTACAAAGAATATGAAATGAACTTTTTTATGTTAATTTTCTGTATATATTTTCCAATTTTCTTCTTAAATTTCGTTTTAGAGTATCTTTTCGTATCCGTGAATACTCGTAGAGCACCAATTCATGTCTTTTTAAAATAATTTACCCTTAAAGGTTATGGTTAAGAATATTTTTGGGAGTGATGAGCCCAGTTGCGGGATTTCGAGGTCTCCCAAAAAATCCGTCACTGGCACTCGGAATAAAGTTGGACGATTGTAGGTCGAGCCCAGTTGCGGGAATCCAAGGTCTCCCGAAAAATCCGTCACTGGCACTCGGAAATAAGTTTGGACGATTTTTAGGTAGAGCCCAGTTGCGGGATTCCAAGGTCTGCCGAGAAATCCGTCACTGGCGCTCGGAATAAATTTGGACTATGTTTGGTAGAGCCCAGTTGCGGAATTCCAAGGACTCCCGATAAATCCGTCACTGGTACTCAGAAATAAGCATGGGACAAGGAGGGTCTTGTTTCTAATTCTTTATAATTTGTTCACTATAAATTTGTGCTGTGTTGGAATTTATATAATTTTAAATATGACTCGAAGATTTTTGTCTGTATTGTCGTGTGGATGTCGGACAGAGTAACAGTCTGTGACTGTGATGACTTCGGGGGTTTCTCCGAGCGAAAGTAAAGTTGGTTGGTCAGGGCTCTCGGCTCTACTCCGGACGGAAGCGAAGTGCCTCCAGTGGCCGAAATCCTTCTTTATATACCCGTCCGTGGCCGGCTCCCGGAATCCTCTACACGTGAGAACCCTCGCTTCTGACGTCGCAGAACTCAAGCGGCATTTTCATCGCGCCGATCTTTTCCCCTCTTCCTTGTTTCACCCGATTCTCATGACGCGTCACGTTTAGCGCGCTCGCCTCAGTCGTCGAAATGTAGCAGAAAAGTGAGGGGGTGGGGCTTGCGATATCGTTACAATATTGGTTGATGGAGGCCCCGCCAAGATGGCGAACAGGACAGTTGTGTGCTTGGTCGGTGTGCAGAAAAGTGAGAGATGAGACGGTGGAAAATGGAGAGATAAGTGAGAAAAGGGGTGAAAGAACAGAGTGAAGTGGTTAGAGTTGAGGGAGATGGAAAGAAAAAGGGAAAAGTGCGGTGTGGGTGAAAGTGAAAAAGTGCCAAGGCTGGTGAAGCGAGAAGGGAGGAGATGGACGAAGGGCAAAAAAGTGGGAGAGTGTAGAGCGGTGGTGACGGTGAAGGGATCGATAAGGCAGTGAGGGCGGAGGCAGGATGACAGGAGAGGGCAGCACGGGTCGGACAGCGGCGAGCGACGAGTGGTGGGGAGGGAGAGGAAGGAAGGGAACCCGAGTCTGCGCACGGGACGAGTATTGAGGGCTGGCGAGAAAAGGGGGGGGGGGAGAGAAGCTGCGAGAGAAGTAGCGGAAAGACAACGGTGTACGAAGCAGCGTGCGTAGAGAGCAGTTGAAAGGCTGGCGGAGTGTGGTGAAGATGTTCTGCGAAAAGGGCACGAGGTATGGAAAAGGAGAGGTGACGAGAAGCAGTGGCGAGAGAAGTGAAAGTGAGACGGACAATAGGCTGGAGACTGAGGTAGGCATAAGTGAAAGGGAGGGAGCAATGATAAGCAGGGAGTAGAAGGAAAGTGAGAAAGAAGACAGAGTGAAAAAGGGAAAAATGTCCGGGGTAAGGCAATGGCAAGGTGATGAGGAGAGGGTGAAGGGCAGGGAGTGGGACATGGACGGGGGATGGCAGAAAGTGAGTGATAATAAAAAGATGAAAGGGAGAAGTGAGGTGGGCAACGGGGCGCGGAGAAGAAACGGGAGAATTAAGGTAAAAGGGGAAAGGACGGTGGAAAACAGAGAGGAGAAAGCGTGGGAGGAGTACGTGATGAAGGGCAAAGGACAACGTGAGGTAGAGAGTGGGGGAGGAAAAACGAGGCGTAAGGAAAACAATAAGATAAGAAAAAAAGAGAAGACGGGGAGGACAGGAGGGGCGAGTGAAGAGAAAGAAAAAACGGCGACGAGTACGGAAGAAGAGGAAGAGAAGGAAAAAGCCAGAGAGAGCGAAGAGGTGAAAAAGGAGACAAGGAGAGAGGGGAAAAGGGGTGACAGCAAAGAAGAACGGAGAATAAAAAAAGAAGAGAGAGAGGGCAGAGGGGCGGTGGAAGGAGAAGAGAGGAAAGAGGGAAGAGGATGAAAACAGAGAAAAGGAAAAGAAATGGGAAGCGGAATCAGTGGAAAGATGGAAAATGAGCAAAAACGTGCAGATAAAAGGCAGGGGGGGGGGGGGGTAGAGGGAGATAGAAGTGAGAGAGTTGGAGAAGGTGGTAAGGCAAGATCTGGGAAAAGAAATGAGGGTGAGGAAGATAAGGGAGAAAAAACAACGAGGAAAAGAAGGGTGGCTGGTGGTACGGATAGCAGAGAAAGCGGATAAAGAAGAGCTAATGAGGAGAAAAGGAGAGATAGGATTTCGAAGTAAGCGAGGACTTGACGTTGACTTGAATTGTAATCATTAACATTGGAATCACAGGTATCGAAATCAAATTGGCAGAATGCTCTAGGTTCAATTTTTTCTGGTGGGGCCATTATTATTGATGCTTTTCAAATTGAAACGTCATAACTGGAGCTCTTGGAAATAATTTGCACTAAATTTTTTGGACCAATTTTTTAAATAAATAAACGAAGCAGTACTTGTTAGTTGTAAAGGTGAATAGAAAAAGCGGGGTTTAGCAGGAGGCATTATAGATTGATCTACCGTGATAAATTTTTTTAGTGACTGCGGATTATATTTGCGTTTATCCGTGATGACTTTAAAAAAAAAAATTTTAAGAATTCAGGAATGCAATCTCAAATTTTATTCAAAAGGTCGTTACTCTGGGGATAAGATGTATCTTCGTAAATAAAATCTGCAATGTCACATTTTATGGTTTCAGCTGCTGTTTGAATGGTTCTGAGTTTTTCTTCCGAGCTCATCGACGTTCCTTGAAATGTACCAGTTGTCACTTATGATTGCATATCCAATATTTCGGAAACAGATAATAGGAACTTTTTTCTGATTTACTGTTATGATAATATCATCTCTATATTTTTCTTTTAATTTTAGTTTTAAAATGCTTTCATGTGGTACATAACCATGTGTTCTATTAATTCTTTTAACGTGAATTGGCAATCGTCGCTATTATCCTTGTCATTATAAATTATTGCCATAGCAGATGTTAAGTCATTTTATTGAGGGTGCCCAGGCGTGATACTTTTCCTGTCTCGCTTTAAAAAAAAAAGGTCTTTGTAACATTTATCAAGATATGCGGGTTTTCCAGGGGCTAAATCTATTGCGCTACTTAGACGCCCCTTAACGTCTCTACTCCACTTGTCATTCCTCTCATCAGCATATTTCATAATATTATTTTGAATTTTTCAACTATTAACAGCAGTAATTGGATTTCTTCCGTTTACCGGTAATTCTTTCTGTTTCTCTTGAAAATCTTCATCTATATTTTTCGTAAAAAAGAAACATGCATTTTTGAAATAAATTAATAATCTGGATCATAATTTTTTTTAAATTGATAATACTTTCAACCTGCATGCTTCGTCATCGCGTTTTCTCTTCTTATATTACGAGGTCTTGTATAATTTTTCCTACAACTTCTATTGACAGCTATCGAATCTCTTCCTGTTAGTAATTGATGTATGCCATCTTCTCGTTCTTTAGTACAATTCCTTCAAGTTTCTATTGCTTCTTGACTAATTGTTACTGCATCATCCGAAATAGTTTTGTCACCAATTAAACACTCATTTTTTTCAATCATTTAAAAAAATTTTCATATACAGACACATAATTACGTTAGAAGAATGTTCAATTATACACAATAATTAACTTTAAATTATTAATACTGTCAAGAAAAAACTCAATAAACGGTATTCAAATCATACGATACTATATGCAAAGTATCTATGACAAAACTGGTCCAACGAGCAGTTGTTTGTAGACTAGCAGCGACTATTACGCCGGTAGGGAGCGTAAGGGTTTTTATACCTGGAATTTAGGGTCGGGCACACTTTGTAATGCTAAGGACTCGTCGGATTCTTGGAATATATATTGTGACGGGACAAGCCGTAAGTCATCCCACCACAACGTAAATCCAACATTAAGAAAAACCTTTTAAAAGGCCGAATCCGGACCAATAGTACCCTTCCCCTAAGCGAAACACCTCTGGCACCCAAAACGGTAGGAAAACGGGAGAATGATAAGGACATGAAGGGCCATGAGTCTCTCTCACAGTACACTCTCCGTACGAGAGAGTACAGGAAGGAGGGTACAGGCCTTGGTAAACGGGCACGAGACTATCACATGCTCGAGCACGTGAGGTAAAAAAAACATCAACAATGGCTTAATCCTCGCGTCCGAACCGATCGACAATTTCAAAATTCATGTACCAAGAATTTTAACGAGACAGATTTATGACTTCGGGGAATCCGTGCCGCAGTACCACGGGACGGGTGAAAAAGCTGTCGCGAGTATAGAAAATCCTCGACGATTGTCAAAAATCCCCCACCCGAGACTGACCACCCAATCAAATCGCGGCGGTGGTCAGTATCGGAAAAGGTATTTAAGATCCGCGCAGACAGGCCTCACTCTCATTTCGATTATCAAAATTGGTGAGCATTACCCGCGTCAAGCTTATTCTTGATAATTATTCTCGACGAGATTTCGTCATTTCGTACTCTGCGTTCATACCGCTCTACGAGATCTCCAAGATTCTTCGTGGTACTATCATCACCGCTCTTGGACCTCGAGAAAGACCATCTACGATTTCTTCAGCTATCTCGATTCGTGCGTACTCTTTGTCAAGTCTTTCTCAATACTCCTCTATAAGTTCTTTGTTGAATTGTTGTTTTCAAGACGTACTTGACTCGTCTTTTTAAATACGAGTCAACTCTCAACTCTGCAACTCATTCTCAATAAAAATTACAGGTGCTAGGGAGCCTGATTCGCATGAAGCCCCAGAATTGCGTCTGGAAGTTGGATTGCGGATTAGGTGTTCGTCTCAGCATTTCCATCCCAAAGTAGGAACCCTGAAACCTTGGAAAAGCACTCAGCACTGTGGCTGAGTACGGGAACAAGGTGGAAGGCTCATTTGCCGAGAAAACCCTACACGAGAGATCAGCGTATCTTGTTCCTCGCTAAAATCATATCTAATTTATAGTCCTTCCGACTTATCTAGCTTCAGATTATCGCTGAAAACAACGAGTCTATTATGTAACGATTTTCTTTATTTTAGAAGAAATAAAGACAGGATTATCATGAAAGCGTATAATTTTATTACATCTCGAATTTACCGAGACTACCGAAAAACACCACTTCTCCTTAATATATGAATAAATGAGCACGACAGCCGATAAATTATAATAGTCATACAAAAATACAAAAAAAAGACCAAAGAAAAACAACACGAGAAATCTCGGGCGAAGAGTGAACGTTATTCGATCAAATAATACTCCAGCTATCCAGATTTTCTTTTGATTATTATTATTGCGGAGCCGAGAATTATGACTAAGCAATGTAAATACACGCGGTTTATATACGCGATAATAACGAGATCCGTCGAAAACGGGGCCTTGACCTTCGAGTCACACGAGCGATATTCATCGACAAACAATCGAGGTAGGGATTATACAC
The DNA here is from genome assembly GCA_963564615.1 of Rhorus exstirpatorius. Classification (NCBI taxonomy): domain Eukaryota; kingdom Metazoa; phylum Arthropoda; class Insecta; order Hymenoptera; family Ichneumonidae; genus Rhorus; species Rhorus exstirpatorius. The sequence goes on from OY751318.1 coordinate 7,477,869, forward strand.
GCTATAATCCTTATACTCGCACTCTTTCACTCTATAACAACAGCTTTGATATATAAAAAAAAAGAATAATGATGACGAGAACAAAGAAATTTATGAGACGTGTCGGATCACCGACAAGAACCGCGATCCTTTTTAATACTTTGTGTCTGCAATAAATAATATTTGTACGAATATAGAGTCTTTAATGCCCGACACGGCGGCAACGAATTTACGAGAAAAATATCACAGTTAACGGAAAGCTGTGAAATCGCCGTACAATAATCGGCACAGGGTACTTAGCTGTCGAGGGTCTCCAAGTGAGGCGAGGAGTCCGCCGAAGCGTGGCTAAGATAGCGGGCGTCGCGCGACGTGAGCGTCGCAATATCGTATCGCCTTGTTTCGATGTCCTTTTTTCTTTCTCTCTCTCTCTCTCTCGTTCTCTCGCTCGTAGCGACCTTATGTCGATTTACCGTATCTGGGCGAATTACGACGTGTTGCCGGCGAAGATATTGTCAGCCGCAGCGTGACAAATTGAATATTAGACTCGTTCCCACGGGACGATGTCCAAGACGACGAAAATGACCCACTCGGGGGTTTAATTCGAGACACTCTCTCGAGTTATGGCGAAGAGGCTCGTTGAGTCGATTCTGACTAGGTAACGCTTGAAATCGCACGTATTTAAGCGGCCCAGTTACACACGGTGCTGCAAAGTTTTTTATATGAACTATGTTTTTATATGGACTAAGTTTTTTATATGGACTTTTTTATATGGAGAATGACGCTACGCATCACACACGTCGGATTCACCCTTTCTTTTCCTTAATTAGAATATCGACACCCTACCTTCGAATGAGCGGCACTCTCGCGTGTCACGGTGATCGCAATTAATACAAAGAACATACTATACAATAACAACGATGAAATATGACGAGTGGTCACCGTGACGACTCCGGGTGGACTGGGACGAGGGCTTATGCTTACTCTATCGGATCACTTCGCAGGGGGGGGGGGGGATGCTCACGTGATAGACGCTGGCCGGCGAGGCATCGCCGGAGAGTCGTCACATGAAGGCTAATAGATCTTTGGATCGATAGGTGTCATGACGAGCTCCGATGAGCCTCGTCACCGTTACAATTACTTCATCAAATCTAGCATAATAGAATCATTTCAATTTCAGCGAATAACTCATCCATTCCCCGAGTGCGGGTAAAAACATAAACTTTAAGCCAGCTGGTAATTATCTTAATTAATCTTCAACGATCAAATAATATCGAAATAATCGTCCAACAGCTTCCCTGTATGGAGAAAAATTGTCAAGGGAAAGCATCGCGTGATATCGTAACACTCGAGTTATTTTTAGATCCTACAAATTCAGTCAGCTGACACAGCCGTTCGAACCGATCCTAGATTGAATGAACGAAAGCGTGCTCCCGAGAGCTTCTCGATCGGGAGCTTCTCGTACACACACCGGGCAAATAATAACAAGGAAGACTCGGCTCTCCACGTCCCGAAGCGTCACGTATAGTCGCACTTCGCGCTACTCACAACATCGAGTCAACACAGAAGAACGTATGGACGAACAAGAGTTACGGGAATTCACACACAGAGTCTCACATACGACACGACAGAATCCGTAACACGTTAGCGTCACTCATCCCTACAGTCAATCCCATCTAACAAGACCTACCACAATAGCCTGTCGTTCCCTATTGCCCAGTTGCCGCTGGAGTAGAGTTTTTGTGTCCTAAAAAGGAGACCTTGCTTCTCAAGGTACTCTTCACCTGTAAAGTGGCTCATTTTCCACCACGCTGATGATGAAGGGTCACGTTATCCCCAGGTTCTCTATTACCAATGGGGACTAACTCTAGTATCTGATATGAGGCACCCTCGAAAAACCCACAGTATACTGTGCGGGAATAAATAAATTAAATTCGGCGAACCCATCTCCTTAGGACAAGACAGTCACTGACCTCGGGCCCGTCTCGAACCTTCCGTTTGCCCGACAGAAACACGGGACGAACGGACAAACAAAACATACATAAAAATCACTTTCACTCAAGAATTCGCCTCTTCCATTAAATTCCAAGAGGACGAATTCGAAAAATCGTTTCATCTCAAAAAAGAATTCGTGTCTTTGTTAAATTCAAAGAGGACGAATTCTAAAAACGTTTCAATATATCAGGATGGTTCATTTTCAACTTTGATATTTTTTCGTCTCTCGCCTGAAAACTTGGTGCCAAATTCAGAAAAAAAAATTCTCGTTGAAGCGCAGAGCATAAAAAAGAATATTTAGAGGTCGCTACCGAAGGTCAAAAGAGAGAAAAATTTTAATAATTGCTGTGAATGAGTCAATTAACTTTTTAAGGGTAGTCCATTTGGAATAAGTTATTTTTTCGTCTCCCACCCGACATAACGATGTCTAATAGTCAGAATGAAATTCTCTTGAAAGACCAGGCCATATTCGCTTTCTTCTATTATATTCGGTAGCGACCCCTAAATATTTTTTGTCAGTACCCATCTTTCAGAAAAATCTTTTTTGAAGTATATTGTAGCACTTACTCTGATGGGCGAAAAAAATAAAATTCAATTTCTATATAAACCATCCGAGCCAATGTCAGCACAGAAATCGCGGAAAATAATGTATCCCTATTAATATTGAACTATCGGTAGCCATCTTCAAATAAGCTGTTCATTGCCTGGTCTTTCAAGAGAATTTCTTTCTGACTATTAGACATCATTGTGTCGGGTGAGAGACAAAAAAAAAATTATTCTAAATGATCTACCCTTAAGGTTGTTTAGAAGCAAATCACGCTTTATGAAAAAAATTTGAAATTTTTACAGTGAATAGTCGAACATGTGAACTATGTCTCTGTAAAATTTCAAGTTGATTTGGAGCTTGTTTATGGAGAAAAAAAAATCACAAAGTTGTGTACATTCGAGTGGCTGACTACAATCTCCAATGGACAGAGCCGTGCGTGACCTCAGTAATCTTACAATAAATATGATCGTGCCATTGAACTTTTTTTGAAAAACCAACAAACTATTCTCTGAAGTATTCCGCGTCGATCAATACCAAAATGATTAGCCTTTGGAGATTTTCCTCTAAAATAATACAACAAATGCATGACAAATCGGGTCAACACTCACTCGGAGCGGCCGAGTATCTGCTAGGCACGGCGACACCGGACTTTCGAGACAGAGAGAAGGGGCGGAAGGACTGAGCTAGCGTTGATATTGAATCCACGCGCGAAATTTGAAAAATTAACAGCATGCGTGACGCTTCAGCACAGAATAATTATAAACATACCGAAAAATAAATTGAATTTATTTTGTTTATGTTTTCATGATCGTTTGAAGTTTGGAAAATGTTGGGAAACATGACGTTCAAAAAATAAGATAAAATGAAATTGGTATTATTAAATTCGGATTCAGACGACAAATTGTCACTCGTTGATTGTTGGCGTATCCGAATATTTTCTTGCTGCTTCAATCGCAGATTGTAGACAGCCTCCGTCACATATTTATTTTTCCACATGATACGTTTCTTTTTCTCATTGTCTTTATCGCAATCATCCCTCCCGGTCTCACTCGTCTTTTCATCTCGCTCACTATTCATTATGATGTCGTTACAATAATCAATTCGTCAATCGAAACATTTCACCGCTGTGTACTTTTTTGCGGTTATGTCACTCACATCAGCAGGAAACGAACTTTGAGCCTACGTTACTGGAAACGCGGGCGACAAAAGGGGCCCCAATGTTGCCGCGATTATTTGTGATTTCAAAATTTTTTATTATCGATATGTTTAACCATTTAAGAATGAAAAAAAATAAAATATCATGATAACTTTGATAAAATCACCAACTTATGCGAATTTAAATAATAATTGCCGAATAAAAAAAATAATAATAATAGATGGAAGGCTACAGGGCACAAAAAAAATTGCTACGGCGCCCAATGTATGAGCATAGGAAAATCTCCCCCACTCTGATCCATCCCCATCATGCTTCTAAACAACCTTAAAAAGGTAATTGACTCATTCACAGCACATTTGACCTCTGGTAGCGACCTCTAAATATTTTTTTTTGCTCTGCGCTTCAACGAGAATTTTTTTTTTCTGAATTTGGTATCAAGATTCGAGGCGAGAGACAAAAAAATCTAAGTTTAAAATGAACCTAAATTGATAAATTGAACCATCATTGATTCATATATGTGTGGTTTGAGTCAGGTCAACTCGCGTGATTCTCGGCCTGACCTCCTCGGATTCAGTTGACGATTTTTTTTCAAATTAGACACGTGTTATAAGCTCGATTCCTGAAATAGTGGCGGCGGCGACAGCGGCAATATATATTTATCTTTATATTATAGAGAGATATATCGTCCATATGTATGTGTGCGTGGAAAGTGTTCGTAGTGGATACTTCGGATTATGAGACTGAAAGAGAAAAAAAAACTACACGTAGACACCCGAAACGAAAGCGAGAATGGGACATCGGTACAAAAGTGGTTTAGGTTGTCATCAGACATACAGTAGGCGGCAATTGAAGTGGGCCAATGTTTTTTTTTTTGTTGATTTTGACGAAACTTGGACCGATTTCGAAAAATAAAAAATATTCATTCGAGTAAATTTAATAATCTTTCGAATGAGACTAGTGTCGTCGTGATCGATTGAAAATTGGCTGCCTGCGAGTAGATTTTCTGGATCGATGTAAATCGGGGTCTGGCGTTGGCGGGTTGTGCACACCGAGATTGATATTTGCCGATACCAAACAGCTCGGTTACCCATATCAGTCGAAAGGTGGTCTCACGGCGTGCTCAAAACCCCCCAGATAAGCCAAAATCGGATCACTCCCGGAGGAGATATGGACCCAGAAAGTCAGAACGGTTTTTTGAGTGCTACGCTGGAACGCCTCGATCGATTCCGTGGAAACTTTTCGCACAATCGTTTTTTATCATGACCTCACAACTCTCGTAACAGTTATTGCGATAAGTGTTCTCGTAGATGAGATCCAGGTATTTGGCGAGTGCACGCCCACGTTTATCGGCATTTTTTACATTGAGAGAATTGGGCGACAGAGTTGGGACTTAGGTAATATTGAAGGGGAAGGCTCAACGATTAAAATGCGTGGTCGTACAATATCGCAAATGACCTCAATTAAAAATGACACGCCGTTGAAAAGTGCGAAGGAAATCGCCAAATCCCGTGATCTCAGTTCAAAGTTGCCCGTCGATAGTCATTTGTCTCAATGTCGGATCACACGCTGATTTCAGCTACTCTTTATCGCTTATCCATTGCTGTGACTGCATCAAAACGTTTCGTAAAAATTATTAATTAATAACAATTTATTGATGAATAAACAATAATCAATGGATTAAATAATTGTTATGAATTGAACTTTTTCTTTAAATGAGGAAACGAATTATGAATTATTAATAATTACAAATTTTTCGGTGATCAATAGCTTGTTTCCACTCTCAAGTTTCACAAGTCACGGAGAATAATTTTTACATCACAAAAAGTGCCAGTGCAATAAATCAATAATACGGGCAATTTTGCGAGAGTAACTGACCATGAGATAAGTGATAATTATTTTTTTTTTCGTAATTTAAAAACCTCGTCAAAATTACCAATGCAGCCAATGAACAGCCTGGTCAATTTGACGAAAAATACTGACCATGAAAATAATGATGATTATTTTTTTCTAAAATCGTTCGACTTGTCAACATTACGAATGCGATAAAACGGTAGCCTGGTTGATTTGGCGATGGAGACTCATCATGAGCACAATAAATTATTTACTTTTTCATGACTCGGCAATCTCGTAAAAACTACGAATGCAATAAGGCATTCGTTCACTAAGTCTAGTGACGTCCACTGACGACGGAAAAATGATTATTTTTTCACGGACTCCATTAAAAATACCTGGTCAGTTATTGACTCGAGAAGCTCGTAAAAACTTCGAACGTTACGAATCGGTAGCTTGGTCAATATTTAACGAACGAACGAACGAACGAACGAACGAACGAACGAACGAACGAACGAACGAACGAACGAACGAACGAACGAACGAACGAGCGAACGAACGAACGAGCGAACGAACGAACGAGCGAACGAGCGAACGAGCGAACGAGCGAACGAGCGAACGAGCGAACGAGCGAACGAACGAACGAACGAACGAACGAACTAAAGAACAAACGAACGAATGAAGGAATGAAGGAGCGAGGGAAAGAACGAAGGAACCAAAGAACGAACGAATGAAGGAACGAACGATGAGAGGGCGTTTCTAATGAAATTTTCGTTTCTCAAACATTTTTTCGAAAGTTTTTCAAGTAAAGTTATTGTGACACAAACGGTAACAGCGATACGGAAAGCCGATACGCGCGAATAACTAGAGCGAATTACCAATAAAGTTGTTTGTTACTCAAACATTTGTTCTAAAAATTAATAAACCATGATCGATATGAGCAAATAATATGAACGATACGTACGAATGATACGAACGAGCGATACGGATCAACGCAACGAACGATAATAGCAAGTGTCCAATCAATATTAATTAAATTTATTACCAAAATACTTTTTCCAAACAAATAAATTTTGTCTCAACGTCGTTTTTTCTTTGAAAAAATATTTCCAAGTAGAATTATTATGACACGATCGATACGAACAGTACTAACGAACGAGGGGAACGAGTTTTCAATAAATTTTTTGTTTCTCAAAAATTTTTTCGAAATTTTACGAATGAACGAAACGAATGAACGAGCGGTACGAACGAACGACGATAGTGCGTTTCCAATCGATTTTATTTAATTATTATCAAAATGGTTTTCTTCGAAAAAAGTTCTTCCACTAAAATTATTATAACACGAACGATATGAGCCAGCAATACGAATGACAGCGTGGGTTTCCAATACAAATTTTATTTCCCAAACATTTTTCAAAAAAAAAAATTTCCGAACAAGTTTTTTAAGTAAAATTATTACGACACGAGCGATACGAATGAACGAAAGAACGAACGAACGAACGATCGGAACGAACGACACGAGTGTGTTTTCAATAAAATTTTTGTTTCTCAAAAATTTTTTCAAAAATATTTACCGAACGAACCAATGAATGAACGAACGAACGATCGGAACGAACGACACGAGCAATAGGAAAGAACGATGCGAACGAATGACAAGAGTGTGTTTTCAATAAAATTTTCGTTTCTCAAAAATTTTTTCAAAAATATTTACCGAACGAACCAATGAATGAACGAATAAACGATCGGAACGAACGACACGAGCAATAGGAAAGAACGATGCGAACGAATGACAAGAGTGTGTTTTCAATAAAATTTTAATTTCTCAAAAATTTTTTTAAAAATATTTCCCGAACGAACGAAGGAATCAACGAACGAACGAAGGAACGAACGATCGAAGGAACGAACGAACGAATGAACGAACGAACGAACGAACGAACGAACGAACGAACGAACGAACGTACTAACGAACGAAGGAACGAAAGGGCCAAGGAACGAACGAACAAACGAACGAATGAACGAACGATCTGGCGACCGATGAGAGGGAGTTTGTAATGAAAGTTTCGTTTCTTAAACATATGTTCGAATCTTTTTCATGTAAAATTATTGCGACACAAACGATACCAGCGATACGAAAAGCCGATACGTGCGAATGACAAGAGCGAATTGCCAATAAAGTTGCTCGTTTCTCAAACATTTCTTCTAAAAATTAATAAAACATGATCGATCGGAGCAAATAATACGAACTATGCGAGCGAAAGATACGGATGAACTAAGAAAACGACGAGAGCGAGAGTTTCCAATCAATTTCAATTAAATTTATCATAAAAAATCTTTTTTCGAAATTTTTTTTCTCAGTCTTTTTTCTTTGAAATAGTTTTTCCAAGTAAAATTATTACGAAAGGAACGATACGAGTGATAATAACGAACGGCGAGAGCGAGTTTCCAATCAAAATTTTGGCAATACTAACGAATGACGAGAGAGGGTTTCCAATAACATTTTTGTTTCTCGGACATTTTTTTTCTTTTTTTTTTTAATTGTACGAATTAACGAAACGTACGAACTAACGGCACGAACAAACGACAAGAGCGAGTTTCCAATCAATTTAATGTTATTTATAATAAAAATCATCGTCTTCGAAAAAAGTTTTTTCATATAAAATTATTACGACGAAATCATTACGATAGGGGCGATACGAACGAACTATACAAATGAACGAAACGAATGAGTTTCAAAACAAAGTTTTCTTAAATTTTTCGAAATTTAAATAATTGTTCTCGGAAAATTTTTTCATACGAGTGATATAAACGAACGATCGACAAACGATTCCCGGTTGCTTTTATTTTCTTCAAAGAAATAATAGTAACATTTAATATTCATGACCCGTGAAAAAATGTGTATCAAAAGAAGTAGCAACGTTCGAACCCCCGTAAATGGAGGCAGTTATGTATATTCAGAGACACGGGGGGATTGATAGAGATAAGCACACATTGAGCGAAAAATAAGGAAAAGAGCCTCGCAACATTTAGCAAAGACGGCAACGTAACCGGTTGCTGCCCTGTTACTGATGAATTTCAGACATCTCGAGAAATCGCCATAACTCATGGTGCTATTCCTGCATACTCGGTGTACATCGAAAAATATTTAAAATGCCCCCTATTGTTGCTATAGAAAGACTGCTATAGAAAGAGAGAAAGAGAGAGAGAGAGAGATGATGATGATGATGTAGATTTATTATTTATCCAAATGGACAAAATTTTGAGACCTGGCAAGCCAGGTTCCATCGACAGTTATGACAAAGAATACAATATGTTCTCTTACATCTTAGGTGATGAAGTAATGCATGAGTAGATAAGTAATACTTAATACTTAATACTCTCTTAGATGTTATGTGAGAGTAAATTGATGCGTAAGTAGGGGCAGGTAGGCACGCGGAGAGTGTAATTTAAGAGATAGAGAAGACAGGGATATGCAAAAATAGAGAGCGCGGCAGAGCGCCAGAGAAGAGAATGGCTCGTACGGAGCGAGGGGGCGAAGAGTATGTGCATCGAGAGAGAAATCATGAGGAGTATAGCAAAAGCAGGTGACGCACAACTCCTCGCACCCAGCGCCGCAGTCGCCGGAATGATCAGTTACAAAACAGACAATACACTCACACACGTGCCACCTGTGTACAAGTTGACGTGGTACAGGGACTGTATTTGACGAATACAGCGCTCTCGCGCACGCACGCTAAAGTTTCGGTGATGAGTATTAGACGCTCATAGATCGCCTAGTCGATAAAGGTGGTCTCACCAGTATCGGCGAACGGAGTGCGCGCTCCATGTGGGGGTCTACGTCGCAACAGCGCAAGCGTAGACAGAGAGGTATCACTCACCAGGTGTCAGGTCGAGCATCGCACAGAAAGGCAGCTGACCGAAAGAGAAGGATGGACAATAACCTCCAAAACCACCAGAAGTTTGGAAAGATTGCGACGATATTCCACCAACAGGTCGCAGAGCAGATACAAATGGCTCAAACGAAAGAATGCATTTTTGGGCATGCAACGATCTATAACACACAGATGCCCGTAGGCCCATACGGCAGTAACTATTCAAAAACACAGAGCGGAGTAAAGCGTGCGTGTGATCCTACTTACAGAGAGGAGAGGAGAGAGAGAGAGAGAGAGAGAGAATGAAAATAAATAATAATAATAATAATAATAATAATCGGACCACCATGGCGAGCCCTCAGAACTCTTCCCCCCACCACCTCTCCCCACAATTACCCCCACCACGCTCGGAAAGAGGCTCCAGCGCGGGGTAAAGTGGAGGGGATAGGAGTGGGGATAGGAGTGGGGGTGGCCAGAGTGGTCCACATACTACTTAGAATGCAAATCTGTTAACTTTTTACTGTTGTAGACCCTTCTCAACTTTGATGTTATTTCGCGGCGCGACGGGCAAACAATGCGGAAGGCCCGACGCTCACGAATGAAATGCATTCCTGAGACAGGTATGGACGCTCCCCCCTTTTTAACGGTCATAATACATAGTAGAAGTACCACTACAACTATCCTGACCATTAAAAGTCCCTGAAAAAAATATTTTTTTTTTGTTTTTGTCCGCTTTTTCGGGATCTCGGACCACTGTGCGTGGGGATGAAATCATTACGGGCGGGATTTTGTGGGAATGATTGCCAACATGAGTAAGACTCAAGCTTACAAAACCAAAGTACGATGAAGTTTAATTTACGATAATGTTTACAAACGAAAGTTTGTACTGAGGTACAAACCAACCAGCTTGAAATCTGAACGAAGACTGTCGGTAATCTGTCGATTACCTGTAAATATAGGCCAATTTTGCCAAGGTCCTCGGACGCAAACTGCTTGGGCAACAAGCAGGGAAAGGACCTAATTACGACATGGCTGTGCATCGACTTCTCGCAGGCAGCCTTGTCGCAATTATGGTTATTAACAATTTTTAACCTTATTTCCAATTATTACCAAATTGCTGAGCTTGCAATTTCAACATGCATGTTCACAGAGGTGTTTCAAGCGTTGTGCTAAAATACATTTATTTGGGGCACAACATTATTTTCAAATTTTTAGACACGACACGATATGTGCAAATTTTACCCGAATTCAGCTCAGATCCAATCGAATGGTCATGAAATGACACACGAACAGCTAATCTTGGTCGATAAAAATTCCGTTTCCCTTCTTTTTTTAAACGTTTTACATATCAGCAAAGAAGGAGCGTCTTCGTCTTTTAACAGAACGGAAGATGACAATCTTTTTTCCAACATGACAGTCGTTTCCAAGATAGGGAAATTTCCGTTTCAGCCATCTCTCTCGCATTCATGTTGGCCCGTTGAGCGCATCCAAATTTGTCGGTGGGTGTTGTATCACCTAAATGCCTCTTTGTATCAAATACCCCTTTGTATCAAATACCCCTTTGTATCAAATACCCCTTTGTATCAAAATAATTGATACCCCTTTGTATCAAAATAATATTAAGGTGAATGTATCCCATAACGCACTTAATTGGTCTTTTTAATCAGTTCTACAAAATGTTTGAGTATGGGATACGCTGATTAACCCTAATTATGTGTTTTGATCAGAAAACAGTATTCCTATCGTAAATTTTCTGGCCCCAAATCCAATTTAGAGTCATTGATAAATTCAATCGGGTTTATTGGTTTTCGTAGCTATCCATAGGATCTTTTTTAGCAGGGGTAGCTTAGTCAAGGACCGTGACCTGTCCCACGCTCTTTGCTTTACCGGAGGCAAACCAAGCGCATCCGAGTGGTATTCAATTCAGTCGGCGAGCACATTTGATCGTAGAATAAATATTGAAGCTCAGCGATGGCTGCCTTAAGAATTTTAAACAAAACAATTCTGATACATCTTTACAATTCTGATACATCTTTAAACAAAAGGCCATTAAACTTTTAGTACAAGAATAATATAAAAAAACAAGGCAAAATAATCGAGATCTACATTGTATCAAATACTTCATTATCACGTATAAACTTGACCGTAACTTTGTAATACTCGATTTGGAGATTTCTTCAACCTTGACAATCACCGACAAACCCGTTCTCGACGATTTCATCCCCACGTGACGAAATTCACGGGCACAACAATGCATAGACATGTTAAAAAAAACGCTCGAGTTTTAAACATGTTTTCGAGCATCCGGCTAACAAAAAGTATGATACAATATGAAAAAGTGATTTGGAAAAGAACGCACGAGATTGGGGGACGGTTTCCAGAAACGGAATGAAAATGATTTTCCCATGCTTGGAAAAATAGTATATTATGCGGCAAGCGCGTAAAGTGACTGTTTTCGAGCAAGGTTATGTTTTTAGAACGAGCCGTTGGCTTTGCCTGGTGCCTGGTGATGGTGCCTTTGTCACTTTGCCTGGTACCTGGAGCCGTTGACTTTGCCTGGTGAGCTGAAGGCGAGCCGGAGGCTCTTAGTCAAGAACCGTGACGTGTCCCACGCTCTTTGCTTTACCGGAAGCAAACCAAGTGCATCCGAGTGGTATTTAATTCAGTCGGTGAGCACATTTGATCGTAGAATAAAATTTGAAGCTCAGCGATGGCTACCTTGAGAATTTCAAATTGTGTACCATTTTCTTGGTGCCTGCTGCTCCCAAGAGGTATCAGTACTGCTTTAGGGTTGGTAGTGGCAGCTTTTGGTTTCAATATCAAGATTATGAGAGCGGACGACTTGCTCCAACCCGGGTAGCGTTATGTTCCTCCTCTCATAAATATGCCAACGCGGGGAAATTCAGCGCTGTGGAAACTAGAGCAACCCTTTTCTCTCGGTACAAAAGTTAAAAATAAAAATATGAATGATTTAAACGGACTACTTTAATTGGAACAATATATTTTATTCGAAATTCCATTTGACTGTTAACAAGGATGTGAACTCGGGTAAGGCATGTTGCAAAGGCTGTTACAGAGGTTTTAATTAATATACTGTCTGACAGGCTGGTCATGGAAGAACTGTCATTGGAGCAATATGACATGAGCTGCGAATTGGATGAACGACAAATTATAGAGCGCAGGATGACAGGAGAATTGGAACATCTACAGGAAAAAGTCGAACATACCAAACAATCAGCCAATTCAACGAGTCAGTGCGCAGAATCATTGAAGTTCGAAGTTCGTACCCTCGAGGCGGCTATCGTCGAGAAGAAAATGCAGGTTGAGCGTCTAGTGACTGATATGAAAGAAGCCAATCTACAAAGTCTCACTGTTGCTTGTCAAGATGACCAGGTCAAACATCTGTTGGAAGGTAAATTGAGGATACATATTTATTGGAATACATATTCAATCGCTCAATTTCTCGTTGAATTCAAATCCATGCATAATGATTTGTTGCTATCCAGGTGCGCAGAAGTTGGGCAGTACGCGTAAGATCATCGGCTCTCCGAGGCAGTTGGAAACGGCAGTACCTACAAGCAAGAATCCGCATGGTGTCTGGGTGTAACAACCCTTTGAAGCATACATTTTACTTACATGCAATCAACTTAAAATTAGATTCTCAAGGGTTTCTAAGGTCGCTGATTACGAATCTGAACTTAAAATTTGGAAATTCAAAATGACGGATCCAATATGGGGGACCAGAATGCAAAAGTCGTTTGATGAACGAGAAAGTTGATACTCGAGGGTTTTTGTTGTCACTGATTAAAATTCCTGAACTCAAAATTTAGAAATTCAAAATGGCGGATCTAACATGGCCGACCAAAATGCAAAAATTGGCGTGATAAAGACGAAAGTCGGTACACAGAGGTTTTTGGGGTTACTGATTACGAATCCATGGTCAGATTTCCGAATAACAAGATGGCGGATCCAATGTGGTGACTCAAATTCGAAAGACAAAGCTGATCCAGTGTAATATCAGTCTATGGATATTTCTTGAATCACTGATTGCGAATTCCATCTGACTCACGGACGCGGCAAGTTGACTTGAGGCAAATATTTCAGACAATAGTAAGACATACAAACATACTGCATACGACTCAAGAAATGCACTCTCCAATTTTCTCCAGAAAGTACCGCTCTCAGTCAAATCCAGAGACACGAACGAAAAAGTGGTGGTTGTTGTCTCCATGTTTTTGATTTTTTGTTTTTTTTTATTTTTTAAGTTTTAAATTATTGTGTAATTTAGATATTTTTTCCTTTGTTACATAAATATTGCTGTAATCCTTCATTCCCTTATGATTTATAAGTATGGAAAACAATTTATACTCGGTAACAAACAGAAATCATAAGAAGATGAGGGATTACAGCAAGAACTATGGAACGAAGGAAAAATCTAGAAATCACACAATAATTTGAAACTTCAAAAATTGAACAAAAATGAAAAAATTTTTTAAGTACAAAAAAAATGGAGATAACAACCACCACGCCCTCGTTCGTGTTTCTGGATTTGACTGAGAGTGGTACTTTCTGGATAAAAGTGGGGATTCCGTTTCCTGAGTCGTATGAAGTATGTTTGTATATGTCTCTTGTCTGACAAACTTGCCTCAAGTCAACGATTTCTTTGGTCTTCGTCCGTTGTTTCAGATGGAATTCACAATCAGTGACTCCAGAAATATTCATATATCGATTTTGATTTTACACTGGAGCAGCATTGTTTTTTGGATTCAAGTCACCATATTGGATCCGTCATCTTGTATTTCGGAATCTAACCACGGATTCGTAGTCAGCCACCTCAGATATACATTTTCATGAGTTTTGCATCGTTTTTCGAATTTGAGTCCCCCATATTGGATCCGCCATCTTCAATTTCGGCAGTGCGACCGAGAATTAGTAACCAACGACCCCAAAACCCTTGAGTGAGGACTTTAGCGTTGAAACTCAGAGAACTTTCGAAAGTCATGAATTTTCTCCAGAAAATTGCAATTTTTCAACGTTTGTTTATTTGTATAAAAAAAAATCACCCATGGTTTCGAATTTTGCACATCTATTCTCATTCTTAAATATATAACCAATACCACTACATAAAAAATTCGACAATTGAGTGAAAGCAATGCCAATTACTCTAAAAATTATGATAGAAAAAGTGGCACTCCCCGATGCCACCGTGCTAAAAAGAGATAAACTTGGAGATAGTGTCAATATATTTAAAAATAATCGTGGTCGATCGTTCGACCATATGCAAGATCAGAAGCCCCAAGGCCACGATGACTAAAATTACTCTGTACACCATGGTGCCGAATTTAATGAAAGATTTTATTATTGGCCACATGCATCGCTTAGCCTAAGAATTCTTATGAACGTTACTATTTACTTACACAAATTGCAATATGTGGTATTCATGAAGCAAACGCGATCTCGCTGGTGTTGATAATTTCGCTCACTTTCATGGCTAATATGGAAGAGTCGGCAGTCGTCCACGGTTTGCGCGTTATGACCGATTACGTTAATTAATTTGAAAGGGTTTCCCCACACTGCATGGATACCCTTGATTCCAATGCCTAAGACACTGTCTATTTGCACCGTGCACGTGCACACTGCCAAAAATTTGAAAGTGCAATGCAGTTTATATATGATTAAAAAGTACACTGCAAATACCTGGCCTCTGAATGGTTCGGACTTCTAATATAATTTACAATCCGATTTTAGATCTGTAGAAAGATTTATGTAGCCAATGTCTCTCTTGTTCAGACTATAAAATAGCACGAAACTGTAATAAAGCATTTCCATGAGGTTCAAGATTTAAAATGTATTAGTAGGTACTTGATTACCCTTGATTAACATACAATGTAAAGTCTCTATCAATGTAATCTGAAAATAATATTGGGACGTAACAATCTTACACATCGTACCAAAAAGCATACTTTTGAAGCATTTCTTAACATGACTGTTAAAACCTATAATGTACTGTTACGTCCTGATCCTCGACTTTTCTCATCTGGAGCAAGGAAAGCGTGGCTTTCCCTTTTACACGTAATTCGAGACAATGTCGGTAAGGTGCAATTCGAGACAATGTCGGTGCCAGGTTGTTGCCCTGTTTTGAGCCTAACCTTTCGGAAAATTGCTCAGGATGGGCGGAGAGTGCAAAATTTGTAACAATGGCAAATTGAAAAATCTCGCAAACAAAAATCATGAATTTACGTGGGGCACATTGAAACGAGATCTCTTGCGGTGGGTCTATACTCATTTAGCACGCAAGAGAATGGATAAATACTCAAATTCATTTGTAGAAAGACAAAGAAAAAAAAATTGATCTTTAAACAATTATGATTTTTAAACAATTTTTGAACAATTTTTAAACAATTTTTAAACAATTATGATTTTTAAACAATATTTTAAACAATATTTTTAAACAATGATTAAGCTTTAAGCTCGGCAATCCTTAACGGAATTGAACAGGAAAAATGGAACAAACGGAGAATGACATTCTCCGTAAGGAAGAATACTCAATATTACATGGGTATCAGTATGTACCATCCATAAGGAAGAATACTCAATATTACATGGGTATCAGTATGTACCATGATGGTGACATTACGGGACGCTGGCCAATCCAGCTGTACATCTCGTTGTTTCACACTCTTAGGAGCAAAAACGCGGATAGAGGTTGTAAGCCAGAGGGCAATCAATCCAAGGCATACCCGAACGTCAGCCTCGAGCGGCTTGGCAAAATCCGTGTGACTGTATTCGAATGCTCGCTCGTCGCGCACAAGAGTGGGATCTCGGCAGAGATCGGATCATAAAATCATGGAGTAGGACTACTCATATAAAAATCGACAGAATCGCACAAATGGAAACGCATAACGCGAAGGGAGAAATATTGCATGGTTTTATTGGATAAAATCCTTGACGAAAAATACGTGATATCGACTTTTACTAGGACGGGAGGAAATAAACCGCAGGGTTGTCCTCAGAAACAGCCTCCCGTGGCTTCTCCACATGCATTTAAAGGACAAAAAAAATTATCGTGAGCATCTAGAGGACCGAAATTATAACGAGAACTATCTTGACTTGGAAATCGTCCATGGCCGATCGACAGAAAAACTCTCGCAAGAATTGAACACAACTTTTATTTGACCACAAAACAAATGTGTTTTAATCACAAGAGATTTAAATACAAAATATGTTTATTGCGAATAATTTACTTCAATCACGAAATGAATTTAAATAGATCATAAAATAAATTTAAACAAGAATTAAATTTAAACATAAACATATTTGAGTTGCCAAAAATAATTTAACATGAGAAATAAAAATTTACATCCCAGGAATAGACCTGTCCCACGTAACTTCAATTGCACTGTATTTAACGCAAAATAACCCTTCACCAAAAACTAAATTTAAACAACATAACTTTTCGCAAAACTGAAATTGTTGCAAACCGATCTGACGCGAATCTAAATTTTCCGCATAACTATAACGTGAAAAGGGGAAAACACCGTAAGAAAATACATCATAGCTTCGACGGTGCGAGTAACCCGAAAGCTTCGGATTCAGGTCTCGGGACATCATGGGGTGTCGACGGATCAGAGACACCGTGCGGCACGAGCCAATATACTGCTAATACAATGTACTGCTGGCCATAAATGCCTGCATCTACAATTTTGAGGGGGCTTGGTCCCTTTTTTCCAGCCCTGGCCAAGTGACGATCGTCAGTGCGGTAGTCGCGATCTCGTAAAGACAACACATTCACTTGATTGATTCAAATGACAGATAGTGATCGAGTTTAATTTTGAGGTTTCGCAATGCGTTTATTCAGCAGAAGCGAATATGTGTAACAGCTGAGATACGGATAATATTTGACAGATCGTGATCGAGCTTAATTTTGAGGTTTAGCGATGCGTTCATTCAGCAGAAGTGAATATATGTGACAGCTGAGATATATGCGTAATCCATAATATTTAAATTACGTATGTTGAATTAGGAACTTGAAACGTTGAAAAACATGGAAATATATTTTCTTTAATTAAAATAGTTAATAATACAAATTAGTCGTTAATTTTCGATTGAAGAATAAAAATAATCAGCGTTAAAAACAATTATATGTGATTTAAAAAACTCAATTGATATCAAAGAAAAACAATTTAAGGAATGAATAACTTTTTAAATAAATTGTAGTTAATATGTCAACTGAAAAGTTTTGGAAAAAATCCACACATTGGTGAAAATTTCTGACAATTTTTGTCTCAAACCCGTGAGTCATAACATATTATGTGATGCATGAGGATTGTCGAAAAAAAACAGAAATCATTTTCGTGGAAAAACGTTATTCCTGTTGTGCCCCAGATTTCATCATTTAAAGTTATATTCAAATTGACGCCGAAAATGGTAATTTTGTCTTCCTAAGGGTGGAGGGGTGTTGTGCCTATATTTCATCATTTAGAATTATATTCGACTTAGCCGTCGATTGTGCAAAGGGTATTGAACCACGATTTAGCAATAGTGCGAACGTAGCAGTTTGAAGGTGACATTTGCGACACACACGTCTTCGAACGGACATCGTACCTCCTCGGAAATTAAGGATGTATCGGACGTACCTTCCCAACCAAAAGTGATTTTCGTCGACAATATTGCATACTTCATAGTAAGATAAAAATCGGAAAAAATTCGACCACAATTAAGACGATAAGAAGATTATTTTTTAATAATAATAATGCCCAAAAGTTATCAATGAATTGTTTAAAACAAAACATTGTTTAACAAATTTTTAGGGAATGTTTTTTTGTCATGTGAAATTAATTCGTTGATTTTTCTGACTACGCATGAATTTTTTTAAAATTTTCTTATTATTTTGAAATTTCGGTTTTCGGAAATTTGTAAAGGTTGTATTTACGAAACGATTCGTTCAATGCTCTGGAAACTTCTTAATTGTAGTATACAACGTTTTTACGAAAAACATATCCAAAATTCAAGATTTTTTCTTCATTTTTCAAAATTAAAAAATTTCCGAAAACCGAAATATCAAAATAATGAGAAAATTTTTAAAAAATTCATGTGTAGTCAGAAAAATCGACAAATTTATTTCACGTGTCAAAAAAAAATTTCTCTAAAAGATTGTTGAACAATGTTTTGTTTAAACAATTTATTGATCAACCTTTGGCATTATTATTATTCAAAATTAATCTTCTTATCGTCTTTATTGTGATTGGATTTTTGCCGATTTTCATCTTATCATAATGTATGCAATATTGTGGACGAAAGTCACTTATGGTTGGGAAGGTACGTCCGATACATCCTTAAACAAAAGGCCATTAAACTACAAGAAGTACAAGAATAGTATAAAAAAACAGTCTTCGGTTGACAACAGCGCTGTTCAATTAAGCGAGCTGTCCTTAGCGGAAGCTATAGTCAAATTGCAGTCAGTCGGTCACAAGGCAAAAGAATCGAGATCTACATTGTAACAAATACTTCATTATCACGAATAAACTTGACGGTAACGTTGCAATGCTCGATTTGGAGATTTCCTCAACGTTGACAATCACCCACAAACCCGTTCTCGACGATTTCATCCCCACGTGACGAAATTCGCGGGCACAACAATGCATAGACATGTTAAAAAAAAACAATATGAAAGTATACAATATGAAAAAGTGATTTGGAAAAGAACGCACGAGATTGGGGGACGGTTTCCAGAAACGGGATGAATATGATATTCCCATGCTTGGAAAAATAGTATATTATGCGGCAAGCGCGTCAAGTGACTGTTTTCGAGCGAGGTTATGTTTTTAGAACGAGCCATCGGCTTCGCCTGGTGCCTGGTGATGGTGCCTTTGCCTCCGGCTCGCCTTCGGCTCACCAGGCAAAACCAACGGCTCGTTCTAAAAACATCACCTCCCTTGAACAGTCGCTATACGCGCACGCCGCATACCACATTTTTTCGGCACGGGTATTGAAAAGCTACGTTTCGATGCCTGTTATCGATACGTGAAGTAGTACTTGTTGTGGCTAACTTCGTAGCTGACACGGAAATTTTTTCATGGCAGTACGGTGCACGACTCTCAGAACTGCCATAAAAAAATTTTTTGTGTCAGTTGCGAAGGTTGCCACGAAAAGTGTTACTTCACGGATCGATAATAGGCGTCGAAAAGTGGCTTTTCAATGCCTGTGCCGTAACCAATATATTACACAGGCCCACAAAAAAAGAAAAATTTCTGTGCTATGAATGCCCCTATGATATTCCCATGTATTTTTTCCCGCTCAACACGAATTCGCAATCCGTTTAACCCGTAGACGTCAGGATTTTTTCCTAACCCCAAAAAACACTTTGAAATCTACCAAAACCACGAAATTCATAACTCAATCAATCGAATTATTCCCGAAACCTCATCACCCCTTAACCCCTCAACCCCGTAATTCTTCAACTCAATAACACCTCACCCTCATAACCCCTCTACATAATAACCCTTTAATCCCACAACCCCACGCAGGGAGGAGATCTCGTTCGGGGAAACTGATCAATCTCGTGTACATTTCAATAAGCCCATAACAAGCCCTTTCAACATTTCAATAAGCCCTTTATCCCAAAAACTTAATACCCATAAATCCCATAACCCCCCAACCCAATAACCCCTTAACCCCATGACCCGAAAACCGCACGCATTGAGGAGATCTCGTTCGGGGAAACCGAAAAATCTCGTGTACATTCCAATAAGCCCATAACACCTTTATCCCAAAAACTTAATACCTATAAACCCCATAACCCCTATCCCAATAACCCCTTAACCCGAAAACCCCACACAGTGAGGAGATCTCGTTCGGGGGAACCAAAAAATCTCGTGTTAATTTCAATAAGCCCTTGTTCAATAAGCCCATATTTGCCATATGAATATTGATGAGTCCACACGGTAGGGATCCCGTTCCGATCGCGAGTGAGTCCACCGGCCTAGGGGTGATAGCCCCCATACCTCCCTCGGACAAGTATGGGGGCTTTTTGACTTTGACGATGACAATGTCAACTCGTCATCGGACATACTCCGGCTTCATTCTCACACTCTAGAACTCTCATAGAACTCTCATAGAACTGTTTGAAGCGAAAAAAAATCATCCCGGATTGTCATAAAGCTTTTCTTTATCGTGGGTATCAAGTTTTTGGGATAAGTGAGTTATAGGCTCAGTGCACACGTACAGCTATGTACAGCTATATATTGGCTGCTGGCCATCGATGCCTGGACTGCTGGCCATCGATGCCTGGACCTACTATTTTGACAGGTCTTGGCCCCCCCATTTACGGCCCTGACCAGGTGACTATGTTCACAGCGGTGGTCGCGAGCTCGCGGAGACAAAAAATTTAGCCGTTTGTGGCACTGACGTAGTCGATGCGCTTATCGAATCAGCGGAAGCAAGACAAATGACAGATCATCGTCGAGTTTAATTTTGAGGTTTCGCGTTTCGCTCAGTCAGCAAAAGCGGATATTCTCGACAGCCGAGATATATGCGCAATCAATAATGTTTGAAGAATGAATGGCGTTCCGTGAAATTAAAATATAAAAAAAAGTAAGAATATCAAAACTTTAATTGAGAGAGTTAATACCAAAAATTAACTGTTAATTTTCGACTAAATGAGAAAAAGAAATATAGATATAAATGAGAAAAAGAAAAAATAAGAATATCGTAACCTTAATTGAGAGAGTTCAAAATAAAAATGAACTGTTAATTTTCGACTAAATGAGAAAAAGAAATAGTATAAATGTTTATTTCCCTTGCGGGGTACATTACGGACTCCCGCTCCGCTCACACTTTTTTCCTTATCCTACACTTAACCGATCTTATCCTACCCTTCATTCTTGAGAGAGAGAAAGCCATACCAGTATCACTCCTTAATTCTTTATCATTCCTTATTTCCTTCCTCATTCCTTACTTCCTTCCTCATTCATTCACCTCATTCACCCCGTGACTTCCGTTTCCGCTGCACCACTCTACTCCCCCCCCAACCCTCCCCGCCCCCACTACTCCCCCCCCCCTTCTCTAACCCCTTGCGCACTCAGCCTCCGACTTGGCTCTCCCCCCCAACCCTTCCCCCATCGCTGCCGTTATTTACTTTCGCTCCCCCTCCATCTGCCTCCACCCCCCCTTCCTCTCGTCCCACCTCTTCCATTCGTTGTCTACCCACATCTTCATATATCCTACTCGCACGGTCTTCCCCTTCCTCCTTTCCATCTCTGCTTCCCTCTCTATCTTCCACTTCACCTCTCTCTCCATCCTCGTCAAGTCGTCCTTTATCCAACCTCCCTTTTGACTTCATCACCTCTCTTTTCTGTTCCCTCCCCTCCATCTCCACCAACACCATACCCCTGCCCTCTTCGTTTACCCCTCCAATTGCCGTCATACCTTTTATCCTTCCTATCACTTCCATCTTACTCCATATCCTTTTTATCTCTTTATCCCATTCCGCCCCCTCTTTTCTCATAACCCCTCACTATTACATTCCTGGCTCTTTTCTCCCTCTCCCCCCTATCTAATCTTACCTCCAACTCTCTCATCTTCCTTGCTCCCTCCTCTTCATTTCTACTCCCCCCTTTCGTCCTTTTTACCCGTTCCCTCAACCCTCCACCCCCCTCCCCCTCCTCTAAGCTTTCCACTTTCTTTTCCAACTTTTCAATCCGGCTTCTCAACTCCGTCCTTTCTCCCTCCCATCTCTTTATCATCTCTTCCCTTTCCACTCTCGCCTCCCTCACTATCACCTCCATTCTCTCCGCCCAACGCTTCGCCATGCCCTCCACTCTCTTCTCCCACCCCTACGCCATTTCCTCGAACCTTTTCTCCCCCCTCTCTCCTTCCTGCCTCATCAACTCCCCCATACTGTCCATTACTTTTTCCAGCCATCCTTCCTCCTCTGCTTTTTTCTCCGGCGACCTTCCTTCTATTTTGCTCCTCTTCTCCGCATTCTTCGATCTTCTCCTCTTCTTTTCTTCCTCTACACCGACCCTTCTCCCCTCGTCGCCCATCCTGACTACTTGTCTACTCTTTACCTTCCGCTGCTTCCTCCACACACTTCATTTCCTTTCCTACCGACACCTTTTCCCCTTACCGACCGCTTCCGACTCTCTCCCTTCCCACTTTGCCCGCTCTTCCGCCGCTGCTCCACTGCCGCCCGTTCCCGCTATTCCCCCACACCCCTTGCCGCGACACCACTCTAACCTCAAAATCGACCAACCCGACTTTTACCCCTGACTAATTCCCTTTTCCCTCCCCCCGCACCATCCCTTATCGTTCACCCCTGACTATCCCGTCCTACCCTCCTTATCCCACAGCACTTTTCACCCCTTCATTTCCCGCTCTCCTCACTATTTCACACTTTCTGCCCACCTGTCCCACACTCACTCTCCACCTTTGTCACCGGAAACGGAAGTCGAGAGAAAAAGAAATATTCTAAACAAAATACTGGTGACCGGAAAATGTTAAATTGATATAGAAGAAAAGCTTTGTCATGAATGAAATATTTTAATGATTTTTATTTTATACTTCAATTGATGAGTTTTTAAAAAAATTTCTCATATTGGTTAAAATTTCAGATAATTTTTTTTCTAATTTGTGAGGCATGCTTGACGCATGAGTATATATGAGAAGTTTCTTTCAACGGAACCCTTCATTGAAATTTGAAAAAATTTTCATTAAATTGTCGCAATTCGAGTTAGCATCAGCCTTGGAAGCGGGATGGTTATGCGGAACAGAAAAAAACTGAGAGAAAAGTCTGATAAAGCCTGTAACTCTGAAAGTATCGGAGATGGCGGTTACCAATCCTTTGGTCAACGGTTACTTTAAATGTCCTAGGTGTATACTAACGTATGGAGCATATTATTCTTGCTAGATAGAGCGTCTTAAACCGAGAAGAAACGTCCTTTTCGAAAATTTGGTGCGCTCAAAATTGGTGGAGTTATTTGCGTCGATCAATGAACGCTCGATCGACGGGGAATTTAAAAGAGTCAAGATAGTGGTGGGGATGAGAGCGGTAAAAGCGGAGCTCGTGAAATAATGCTCGTAAGCCCACACCGTTGAACGCCACACGAACGCGTGAGAGCGAAACAAATGAACGCTAGGTGTGCGGCAACGTTTGTGTCTGTCACGATGGCCCAGCTGATGAGAATAAAAATAAATGACGAGAATAAAAAGGAAAATAATTTTTTAGCAATGATTAGTAAAAATAGATGAAAAAACTTGGCAATGATTCATAACGGCGGTTTTTCCAAACGTTCGTGTTTTGTAAATGTTTTTCTCCGCAGAAGCCTTCATTTTAGCACCAAAAATAATAAACAGGATGAGAGCCGAAAAAAAAATTGCATCTAATCTGGGCAGTCACCCGATTATATTTTTTCGCGGCATTCTTACGGGCGTATCTGTCCAGGGAAGTCTCGAATTATTAAAAAAAAAAAACTTATCGTAGAGAAGTGTTATGATTCCGGTTCAGAATATTTGCATCCGGATTAGTGAGTCGCACGGTACCACTTTGTC
The DNA here is from genome assembly GCA_963564615.1 of Rhorus exstirpatorius. Classification (NCBI taxonomy): domain Eukaryota; kingdom Metazoa; phylum Arthropoda; class Insecta; order Hymenoptera; family Ichneumonidae; genus Rhorus; species Rhorus exstirpatorius. The sequence goes on from OY751318.1 coordinate 7,501,789, forward strand.
TTGATATTTTTAAGGGGAATATCCATCCAGGAAGGGCTAAAATTGTTTTGAGAAAAAAAAAAAACGAATCGCGAAAGTGAATTAGCCGAATCGTCGAAGCCTTTATTTCAGCACTGGCAGTAATGATCAGGCAGGTAGCTGAAAATAGAAAAATAGAAAATGAAGGTTTCCACTTTTTTGTGACTTTTTCGTTTTCCATCGCCAGATGATTGTTCACGTTGCTGAAATGAACACTTTCTTTCAAGATAAATAACACGATCATTCGGAAAAGCCGCTATTCTAAAAAATTCCCAGAAATTAATAATAATTTGGTAAGTATTGGGAATCACTGTTAAAATGCAGATGAAGATCCATTGCTCAAAAAATGTGTTTAATTGAAAAAACTCGTGACATAAAAATGGAAACTGCAATTAACAAAAGAATGAAACTTTTATGAGTATAAAAATAAACGTTGAAATTTATTTATTAAATTATGACTGGGCATTTTTTTGACAAAACGTTACTTCATTAAAAATTTGTGAGTTAAAAAAAAAGTTCAATAATTTTTCGTTCTTCCAGTATAATAATAATAATTGTGATTTATGAATACAATGACAATTCGATATTTTCGTTAGAATGAAGATGAAGATCCAGAAATCATTACTAATAGCCATGATACCGACAGCAAAACTGTCAAGATATGAAGCGATTGGTCGATGAAAAGATCGATCAATTTGAACGTCAAATTTCTGTACTGCCAGAGAGGTCAACAGATTCCGAGAAAGTGTATTATTTGTAATTCTCACATTTGTAAGTCCCCCACTCCAACTTTTGAGAATAATTATAAATCTACAGGAATGTTCAGATGATCCCACTGGAGCATCGCGGATGATTTTGATGAATCGTAGAATGATTTCTAGCAAAGAGGACTGGATAAAGTTGGTCATGACACAGTCGAGTAAAAAATAATTTTGCCATACTTGGGTAAAATTATCATTTCTCATCATCTTCAACCGGAAACTTTTATAGGCGAATACTTGACAAGTAAAATGTAATATTGATTGAAAATTCGAAATGGCCAGACCTTAAGCTCATAAGATGGTTTCTAAAGTCTTTATTTTCATTGCATCGATACATGGGTGGGTAAGAAAAATATTAATTATGTTTTGAAAGTATTTTAAGCATCCGGCTAGCGAAGAGTACTACGTCGCAAGTCAAATAGATCACTTTGGAAAAAATTAACTGAGATTAATGGAAGAAGTCCAGAACCGAAGTAAAAATTTTCTTTTATTTTATATATATACTTGGGTAAAATTAGCATTTCTCTACATCGTATTTACTTGGATACTTTTATAGGGAAAACATTACTAAGAAAAGTTGAATAATTATTGGAAATCCGGAATTGCTGGTCCTCATGGTTCTAGAATTTTTTTTTCATTATTTTTTTCATTACATGCACGGGCGGGACGGTTCAAATAAATTGTACTGAATTTTATATGTATTGTTGAGCATCGGGTTAGCGAGCAGTATGCTACTAGTTGAATAGGTCATTTTGAAAAAAATCTTGAATGAAGGGACGATTTCCTGGATCGTAGTAAAAAATTATTTTCCCATACTCGGGTAATATTATTATTTCTCGACGACGTCATCACCTGGAAACTTTTATAAAGCCTCAATAAGAAAAGACGAGTAATGGTTGAAAATTCGAAATGGCCGGTCCTTAAGGTAAGAAAATAATTTTTCAAGTTATTTCTTTCAGGAACGTATGCTCAAAAAAATTGAACAGAGTTTTAACGGTATTTACGAGAATGCTGCAAGCGGAAAGGATACCGCAAGTCGAATAGGTCACATTAAAAAAAAATATATTGAGATTAGGGGACCATTCGCAGAATCGGAGTAGAATACAATTTTCCCATACTTGGGCAAAATTATTGTATCGCGACGTCATCTTCACCTGGATACTTTTACAGTAGGCGGCAATTGAAGTGGGCCAATGTTTTTTTTGTTGATTTTGACGAAACTTGGACCGATTGCGAAAAATAAAAAATATACGGTCGAGTAAATTTAATAATCTTTCGAATGAGACTAGTTTCGTCGTGATCGATTGAAAATTGGCTGACTGCGAGTAGATTATCCGGATCGGTGTAAATCGGGGTCTGGCGTTGGCGGGTTGTGCACACCAGGATTGATATTTGCCGATACCGAACAGCTCGGTTACCCATATCAGTCGAAAGGTGGTCTCACGGCAGGCTCAAAACCCCCCCTATAAGCCAAAATCGGATCACTCCCGGAGGAGATATGGACCCAGGAAGTCAGAACGGTTTTTTAAGTGCTACGCTGGAACGCCTCGATCGATTCCGTGGAAACTTTTCGCAAAATCGTCTTTTATCATGACCTCACAACTCTCGTAACAGTTATTGCGATAAGTGTTCTCGTAGATGAGATCCAGGTATTTGGCGAGTGCACGCCCACGTTCATCGACATTGTTTACATTGAGAGACTTGGGTGACAGAGTTGAGACTTGTGTAATAATGAAGGGGAAGGCTCAACGATTAAAATGCGTGGTCGTACAATATCGGAAATGACCTTAATTAAAAATGACACGCCGTTGAAAAGTGAGAAGGAAATCGCCAAATCCCGCGATCTCAGTTCAAAGTTGCCCGTCGATAGTCATTTGTCTCAACGTCGGATCGCACGCTGATTTCAGCTACTGCTAATCGCTTATCCATTGATGTGACTGCATTTAAATGTTTCGTAAAAATGATTAATTAATAACAATTTATTGATGAATAAACAATAATCAATTGATTAAATAATTTTTATGAATTGAACTTTTTCTTTAAATGAGGAAACGAACTATGAATTATTAATAATCACAAATTTTTCGGTGATCCATAGCTTGTTTCCTCTCTCAAGTTTCACAAACCACGGAAAATAATTTTTACGTCACAAAAAGTGCCAGTGCAACAAATCAATAACACGGTCAATTTACCGAGAATGAGTGACCATAGGATGATTATTTTTTTTTCGTAATTTGAGAACCTCGTCAAATTTACGAATGCAGCCAACGAACAGCCTGGTCAATTTGACGAATAATACTGACCATGAAAATAATTATGATAATTTTTTTCTTAAATCCTTCGACTCGTCAAAATTACGAATGCGATAAAACGATAGGCTAATTAATTTGGCGATCAAGACTCATCATAAGCACAATAAATTATTCACATTTTCATGACTCGGCCATCTCGTAAAAATTACGGATGCAATAAGCCATTCGTTCACTAAGTCTAGTGATGTCCACCGACGACGGAAAAAATGATTATTTTTTCACGGACTCCATTAAAAATACCTGGTCAGTTATTGACTCGAGAAGCTCGTAAGAACTTCGAATGGTTCGGATCGGTAGCTTGGCCAATATTTAATTACGGGAAAAAAAAAATTCCACTCTAGCCGGGTTCGAAAACAATGCGGCAAACCCAGTTTACAATTGAGCTAGCATCGCCACATTGCAAAAATGATGTAATGAAGCTGAAAACGAAAAATTGCAACGCAAGATTTTTTCCCTAATTCATCGCTGTCGAACGATGTCGTTTCCGCTTCCCAAGAACCACACCTTCTCCCGGCATTCGACCCCTGACGATGAAAAACCAACCTGCTTACGCAACGATTCAAAATTCAAAATTTTATCGACGCGATAATTATCTGCTGATTTATTACTGCAGCATAACGTCATTTCCGCATTCCTAGAATCACTCTCTCCCCGACAATCCACCCCTGACGATGGAAAACCAATCTGTTTACGCGACGATTCAAAATTAAAAACTTCATCGACGCAATAATTAGTCGCTGATGAATTTCTGCCGAGTGACGTCGTTTCCGCATTCCTAGAACCACCCCCTCCCCCGACATTCCACCCCTGAAGATGAAAAAACAACCTGTTTACGCGACGATTCAAAATTTAAAATTTTTCTGACGCAATAATTAGTCGCTAATTATTCGCTGCCGAATGACGTCGTTTCCGCATTCCTAGAATCACCCCCTCCCCGACAATCCACCCATAACAATGAAAAACAACCTGGTTACGCGACGATTCAAAATTGAAATTTTTATCGACGCGATAATTAGTTGCTAATTAATCGGTGCCAAATGACTTCGTTTTCGCATTCATAGAACCACCCCCTCCCTTGAAATTCCACCCCTGACGATGAAAAAACAACCTGTTTACGCGACGATTCAAAATTCAAAAATTTTCCGACGTGATAATTAGTCGCTAATTATTCGCTGCCGAATGACGTCGTTTCCGCATTCCTAGAACCACCCCCTCCCCCGACATTCCACCCCTGACGATGAAAAAACAACCTGTTTACGCGACGATTCAAAATTCAAAACTTTTTCGACGCGATAATTAGTCGCTAATTATTCGCTGCCGAATGACGTCGTTTTCGGATTCCTAGAATCACCCCCTCCCCGACAATCCACCCCTAACGATGAAAAACCAACCTGTTTACGCGACGATTCAAAATTAAAAATTTTTATCGACGCGATAATTAGTCGCTAATTAATCGGTGCCGAATGACGTCGTTTTCGCATTCCTAGAACCATCCCCTCCCCCGACATTCCACCCCTGACGATGAAAAAACAACCTGTTTACGCGACGATTTAAAATTCAAAATTTTATTGACGCGATAATTATCCGCTGATTTATCACTGCAGAATAACGTCATTCCCGCATTTCTAGAATCACCCCCTTTCCGACAATCCACCCCTGACGATGAAAAAACAACCTGTTCACGCGATGATTCAAAGTTCGAAAATTTTTCGACGCGATAATTAGTCGCTAATTATTCGCTGCCGAATGACGTCGTTTCCGCATTCCTAGAACCACCGATTTGTATTTGTAATTTTCGTGAGATGCAGATGTCAAAGAACAACGAATTATTATTTTTCACGTTATCAGTACAATTCGGCAATGTGACCGGGAGATCGATTTGTTACAATCGTAACTTTTGCGAGTTGCAGATGACTTAAAAAGGAAAACGATAATTTTTTCATTATTATTTTTCCATCACCAATTGCAATGGATTTGATTCACTCGTATGTTTGACATGAAAAAACAACCTGTTTACGCGACGATTCAAAATTAAAAATGTTTATCGACGTGATAATTAGTTGCTAATTAATCGGTGCCGAATGACGTCGTTTTTGCATTCCTAGAACCACCCCTTCCCCCGACATTCCACCCCTGACGATGAAAAAACAACCTGTTTACGCGACGATTCAAAATTCAAAAATTTTCCGACGCGATAATTAGTCGCTAATTATTCGCTGCCGAATGACGTCGTTTCCGCATTCCTAGAACCACCCCCTCCCCCGACATTCCACCCCTGACGATGAAAAAACAACCCGTTTACGCGACGATTCAAAATTCAAAATTTTTTCGACGCGATAATTAGTCGCTAATTATTCGCTGCCGAATGACGTTGTTTTCGGATTCCTAGAATCACCCCCTCCCCCGACATTCCACCCCTGACGATGAAAAATCAACCTGTTTACGCGACGATTCAAAATTAACAATTTTATCGACGCGATAATTAGTCGCTAATTAATCGCTGCCGTATGACGTCGTTTTCGGATTCCTAGAATCACCCTCTCCCCGACAATCCACCCCTAACGATGAAAAAACAACCTGATTACGCGACGATTCAAAATTAAAAATTTTATCGACGCGATAATTAGTCGCTAATTAATCGGTGCCAAATGACTTCGTTTTCGCATTCCTAGAACCACCCCCTCCCTCGAAATTCCACCCCTGACGATGAAAAAACAACCTGTTTACGCGACGATTCAAAGTTCGAAATTTTTTCGACGCGATAATTAGTCGCTAATTATTCGCTGCCGAATGACGTCGTTTTCGCATTCCTAGAACCACCGATTTGTATTTGTAATTTTTGTGAGATGCAGATGTCAAAGAACAACGAATTATTATTTTTCACGTTATCAGTACAATTCGGCAATGTGACCGGGAGATCGATTTGTTACAATCGTAACTTTTGCGAGTTGCAGATGACTTAAAAAGGAAAACGATTATTTTTCCATTATTATTTTTCCATCACCAATTGCAATGGATTTGATTCACTCGTATTTTTTTGCGAGCTGCGTAAGCAACAAAATAAATAAATAATTATTTTTCCCGTAGTCGATACAACTTGGTAAAGTAACAAGGCAATCGATTTTTTCACACTAAAACTATTGCAAGTCGCAGAGGTCGAGAAGAAAATAATAATTACTGTGCCGATACAGTTCACCTGAGTGACTGGTCGATCGATTTTTGGCTCTTCTAATTTTCCTAGTTGCAAATGTCGATGAAATACAGAATATTATTTTTGTCGTGGACAGTACAACTCGGGGGTGTCAACAGACAATTGAAATGTACTTGAAATTGTTTCAAGTTGCAGGAGCAGAGAAAGAACTATCATTCTCCCGACAGCCAATATCCACTGGTCCCTCAATTTTTGAAAGTTGCAGATATCGATGAAAAATAAATTACAATGTCCCCATGGTCGATGGGCCTCGCTAAAGTGAGCAGGCGATTTGTTAGATCCGTAACTGTTCCTAGGCGCATAAGTAAGTGGAAGAACATTAATCATTCGTCCTATCGTCAGTGGATCTCCGACGCAGACTAACGGATGAGCAGTTTTTTCACCTTCGTAATTTTTACGATAAGTCCGAGTAATGAAAAAAAAAATATTTTTCCAATAGCCAGTCTTCCTAGTGAAGTGGACCCGGCTGTCGATTTGTTGCATCGGGAACTTTAACCATTTGCACGAGTAAAGAAAGAATGAATTACTATTTGTCCAATAGCAAGTGGGCCTCGCTGGTTTTACAGGACACGAGGATTAATTTTTTCGTATTTTGTACGTAATGTCCGAATTATGGAAAAAATAATATCAATTTTTACAATGTCAGCCATTCCAGGCTGATTAATAAATTAATTAATTATCGCGTCGATAAAATTTTTATTTTTGAATCGTCTCGCAAACTGTTTGATTTATCATCAACAGGAGTGGATTGTCGGGGAGGGGGTAGTTCTAGGAATGCGGAAACGACGTCATTCGGCAGTGAATAATTAGCGACTAATTATCGCGTCGAAAAAATTGTTAATTTTTAATCGTCGCGTAAACAGGTTAATATTTCATCGTCAGGGGTGGAATGTCAGGGGAGGGAGTGGTTCTAGGAATGCGAAAACGACGTTATTCTGCAGCGAATAATTTAGCGACTAATTATCGCGTCGATAAAATTGTTAATTTTGAATCGTCGCGTAAACAGGTTGATTTTTCATCGTCAGGGGTGGAATGTTGGGGGAGGGGGTGGTTCTAGGAATGCGAAAACGACGTCATTCGACAGCGAATAATTAGCGACTAATTATCGCGTCGAAAAAATTTTGATTTTTGAATCGTCGCGTAAACAGGTTGTCTTTTCATCGTCAGGGGTGGAATTTCGAGGGAGGGGGTGGTTCTTGGAATGCGAAAACGAAGTCATTTGGCACCAATTAATTAGCAACTAATTATCGCGTCGATAAAAATTTTAATTTTGAATCGTCGCGTAACCAGGTTGTTTTTTCATCGTTAGGGGTGGATTGTCGGGGCGGGGGAGATTCTAGGGATCCGAAAACGACGTCATTCGGCAGCGAATAATTAGCGACTAATTATCAGTAGAGAAACAGTACCGGTTCTACACCAAGATCCCTACCCCGACATTTACCGACATTTTTTAGCTCAGACATGAACCACTTAGCCGAGACATGAACCCGGGAGGGGTGGGGGCTGATTTTGATGGTGGCATTCGAAAGTTGCTATCTCTAACAACTGGAGGGCACCTAATCTCTTATGGGTCGATACATTGGGAGGGGGGGGGGGCTAGCTTTGAGGGTGGTATTGGAATGCCGCTATCTCTGGAAGCGGTGGTGCGCCTAATTTTTCAAGGCGGCATTTGATTGATGATTATCAGTTAGACTGGCGTCTCTGCAGGGGGGGTGGGGCTAGTTTTGAGGGTGGTATTAGAATGCCGCTATTTCTGGCAGCTGCAGTGCAGCTTGTCTCTCGTGCTGGCATTGGAATGTTGTTATCTCTAACAAGTAAATAGTGCGTCGGAGCGTTAGACCTTTCAACCGCACACGACGCTACCCTCCCGGGCCAGTGCGTCTGTTTGTCGCAACCTTATCGTTGGTCATAAATTATTTCTGTTTGTGTGTTAAGGACCAGACCGCAGTCTGGAAAACGCCGAACATAAAATCTTAGAGGCGCCTATGATAGTGTCTCGGCGGTCCTCGGCACCTGAAGGAAAAGCGTTTAAATAGTCCAAAAACCGGTGTCCTTCTGGCCGATATATATAAGCGTTTCCCCATCACTAGCTCACATTTTCTCCCGTGCATTCAAACAAATATTATCGGCCGGAAAAATGAAAAAAAATGGATGCGCAAATGTGTAAAAGGACTGTCGCGCTAATGGAGGAGGCATTTTCCATAATTATAAAAAAATCTAGACCAGCTTCAGTGCAAAAGTAGATAAAGTTCAGTGATAAACATGTGAAGATTTTGGGCAAAGTGTTACGTGCAAACGTTCCGACAATTGGTGAAAAAATTCGTATTCAGACAACAATAGCGACATTGATGTCGCTGAGTGAAAAGCTGAAAAAATGTGGTGCTGGTGCTGTGAAAAGTGACAAGATGCGGTGGAGGGACATGGACACTGCGTTTAAGAAAAGAATTAGGACTGGAGTGGTTATCAATCTACAGCACAAAGATGTACAAAGTTTTCTTGACGACGCGAGACCTCTGATAATCTCGAAAATAACCGCGGTTTTGAGCAAAGCAGGAAACTTAAAAGTTAACGTTATTCTAGCCTGCCGTTTTCACATCACCAAACTCGATGAAATAATGGAAGATAATAAATTCTTTAATACGCAGAATCAAGCTATTTTACCCTCGACAGACATGGAAGAGTGGTTCAGGGTACATGTAAAGGATAAATTGTTGGTGAAAATTGAGGAGTTTACGGAAAAGGAATCCGGCTGGTCTCTCTCTTCCATAATTAACTTAGTCGTCAATATGAACAAATACATGCCTCTGCGTGGTGGACTATCTACGTATACAAGTCTACCGAAAAAAATTCAATTAAAACGTGCAGTCGTCAATATTATAAATGATGACCCTTATTGTTTCTTATGGTCTGTGACGGCAGCTCTTTACCCTGCAGCTGAACATTGTGAGCGAAAATCGTCGTACCCGCCGTTCAGTGAAGTGCTTCAGTACACTGGGCTCAATTTTCCTATGAGTCTAAAGGACGTACCGAAATTTGAAAAAATGAATGGTTTGTCAATTAACGTATATGGCATAGAAGATCATCGTCGTGGAAAGCTTGAAATATTGCCAGTATATTTAAGCGCTCAAAGGTCCGATACACCTACCATACACCTACTCATGCAGGAAGCTGCGAGCGAAGAAGAAGAAGAAGAAGAAGAAGATGAAGAAGGAAAAGAAGACAGCAATCCGGTGCATCATTTTTCATGGATCAAAAATATTTCTCTGCTGGTCAGCTCGCAAATTTCAAAATATGCACATCATACTTGGCTCTGCGACAGGTGTTTATGTCATTTCAAAACAGAAAATTTGCTAATAAAACACACAGATGACTGTGTAAAAATTGATAAATGTCGAACGGTCTTTCCGGAAGGTAAGGAGAGAATATTAAAATTCAAAAATTTCAAATTCAAAGAAGATGTTCCATTCGTCGTGTATGCCGATCTCGAGTGCTTATTAGAGCCAATAACATCGGTACAGAAGAACACAATGGGATATCAAAACCATGTGCCCCACAGTATCGGTTATTATCTGCGCTGTAGTTATAACGATGCACTTTCCGAGTACAAATCATACCGTGGCAAAGACTGTATCCAGTGGTTTATGGTGGAGTTGAAAACCCTATCAATATCGCTGCATTCGCGTCTAACACATATCACACCGATGGAGATCCTGAACACGGCACAAAATCATCAATTCACGACGTCTACAACCTGCCACATTTGCGAGAAAGAATTTCTTCCAAGTGTTCTAAAGGTTCGAGACCACTGTCATTTTACGGGTCGTTATCGCGCTGCTGCACACCAAGATTGCAATTTAAATTTTAAGAATTCTCATGTAGTTCCCGTTGTATTCCATAATTTATCCGGATATGATTCCCATTTTTTAATAAGGTCATTAGCGACTGCATTCGAGGGCTCTTTATATCTATTACCTATAAACAAGGAAAAATATATTTCATTCTCGAAAAGTGTCAAGGGAACACTTGTAAATTACAGATTTATCGATTCATTCCGATTTATGCCGAGTAGCATCGACAAATTAGCCTCATATTTAGACAGTAATAACAAAATAATTACACGCGCAAATTGCAATAGCGAAGCTGAATGCAAGCTAATGGCACGAAAAGGTGTTTTCCCGTATGACTATGTTAATAGCTGGGATATCCTCGATGAGACCGAATTGCCCTCAAAAAAAGATTTTTTTTCCAAGCTCAATAATACAGAGATTTCCTACAGCGAATATGCGCACGCGTCTAATGTTTGGAAAACATTCAAGATAAAAACTTTAGGTGAATATTCAGATTTGTATTTAAAAACAGACGTTCTCCTTTTGGCTGACATATTTGAGAATTTTCGACGAAATTGTTTGAATACGTATAATTTAGATCCGCTCCATTACTACACAGCCCCTGGTCTTTCATTCGATGCAATGCTCAAGTGCACGCAAATTGAACTCGAACTCCTCACTGACGTGGATATGTTACGTTTTATTGAAAAAGGCATCCGAGGCGGAGTCGCGCAATGTACCAACAGGTATGCGAAAGCAAACAATCGATTCATGGAAACGAATTTCGATCCAAACACCGCCGAGTCATATCTGATGTACTATGATGTCAATAACTTATACGGTGCAGCTATGAGTGAATCATTACCATGCAGCTCATTCGAATGGGCGGAAAATTTTATTGAAAATATTGAAAATATTCCCGAAGATTCGCCGATCGGGTATATACTCGAAGTTGATTTAGAATATCCCAATGAGCTCCACAAATCTCACAAAGACTTGCCGCTATGTCCAGAACACTATCAAGCCCCGAAATCTAAAAATTTAAAATTGATGACGACATTGCTACCGAAAGAAAAATACATTATTCACTATCGTAATTTACAGGAGTCTTTGAGATTGGGTCTAAAATTACCAAAAATTCATCGGGTGCTAAAATTCAAACAATCCCCTTGGTTGAAAAAATACATTGATCTCAATACGAATTTGAGAAAGCAGTCCAATAACGATTTCGAGAAAAATATTTACAAACTCATGAATAACGCGGCGTTTGGGAAAACGATGGAAAATGTACGTAATCATCGTGAAGTAAAGCTCGTTACACGCTGGCATGGGCGATATGGCGCAAGAGCTCTCATCGCTCGAGCTACCTTTCATAGCTGCACCATATTTGACGATGATATGGTTATCATAGAATTGACTAAAGCTAAAGTAAAATTCAACAAACCGATATATGCTGGATTTTCAATTCTTGACCTGTCTAAAATCTATTTATATCGTTTCCATTATGACTATATGAAGATTACTTTCGGCGAGCAAGCAAAATTAATGTACACAGATACGGACAGCCTAATCTATCACGTAACTACTCCAAATATCTACGAATCCATGAGACGTGACATACACCAATTTGATACATCCCATTACCCGACAAATAATCCCTATGGAATGCCTCTTGCGAATAAAAAAGTGTTGGGTCTTATGAAGGATGAAAATAATGGTAAAATTATGACCGAGTTTATAGGGCTTAGGGCAAAGTTATACTCGTATAAAGTACAAGGTATGAGCTTGAAAATAAACGTGCAAAGGGCGTCAGAGGAGCGACTTTAAAAACCATTACGTTCGATGACTATAAAGAGTGTCTATTTCAATGTAAAACCTTGATTAGGACCCAGCACATGATACGCAGCTCAAAACATATTGTAGAGACGGTTAGGCAAAATAAAATAGTATTAAGCTGGCAGGATGACAAAAGAATTCTGTGTCCAAAGTCTACTGATACTGTACCATGGGGCTACGATGTGACGAGCGAACACATATACATGGAAGCATAAATCTTCAAGCAGTAAGAGTCGGCAAAACCTCTCAACGTTTCACGAAATTTGGGTGCAACTATCGGCATATTTACCGTAGCACTAAAATGCCCTTCGCTCTTCCTCTCTTTTATGACAGGCAGGTCATTTTCAAGGGAGAACCTTCTCAGTAGAATTTTGCTCGCGTAGCTGAACACATCGATGAAAATGGTACCATTATCCTCAGACGTCTTTATGCTGTTTGTCTTTTTATTTAATAAGTGCTCTCTATTACAACGATTTTGGCGTGAAGTGTGTTTTTCCGAGCTTAAACTCTTGCCTCGTCAAGCTATTTTAAGAAAATTACGGACCATTTTATCGGCAACGCGACGGAGGATGTTTCGTCGAGCGTTTGATCGCGGCTTAATGGATCATCCCGACATCCTGAACACTGCAGTTCGCGTCATCAGGATGTTCAATTGGGGCGAGGAAGGCGAGCTCTTACCGATACTCGATGAGCATGGTAAGTAATAGAAATTATCTATCTCCTGCCTAGCCATCTGTCAGCACATTACTTGACCACCTGACTCTCTATCTCTCTCTCTCGCTTTCTTCATTATGCCTAGCTGTAGTTGGAAAGCTTAGCAGCGTACCTGACTCTTCGCCCTCCCTCTGTTTCTCTCTCTCTCTCTCTCTCTTTATCTCTAGAAAACACAAAGTACCCACTGCAATGAAATATATATTTATCTATTCAGCAAAACGAAAGCTTCTCGCTGATTCCGACGAAGAATCTTCAGATCAGGATGATTTAGTACAGCCGGATGGGGCAATAGCTGGACCGTCTGGGTTAAACTGGCGCTCGCTGTCATCATCATCGCTATCGTCATCATCGTCATCGTCCTCAGCTATTACAATATACCGATTACCACCAGCGTCGCCATCGAGATCTTCGTCGTCCTCGCCATCGAGAGCTCCGCCTTCACCACCCGCTCGACCACCGCCACCCCGATCCCCCAGCCCTGAGGCACAAATAGAGTGGATCCACGCTGAGCCTAGACCACGCGGTTACTATGCGCCGCAACCGCCATCACCCCCTAGACAATACGAAGATAGCGATTCGAGTATGAACTCAATCTTTTCGGACAGCGACCTATCCGAAGGTTCAGGTAAAGAAATAAAACGCGTGCACGCGCGCACACACATACACACACACACACACACACGCACGCACGCACGCACGCACGCACGCACGCACGCACGCACGCACGCACGCACGCACGCACGCACGCACGCACGCACACAGATTTTAACATGCATATTAGAATATATCATTAAAATGTTACAGGTTATGAGTCGTGCGCTTTCGCTAATTTAGCTGCAAGGGCGCAAGTTGCAGGATTCGCCGATGACGACGAGGAAATAAATATAGATTATTTGTAATCTATAAATAAAAAATTATTTGTAATCTATAAATAAAAAATTTTTATAAAATAAAAAATTAATTGGAAAAATGAAATTTATTTTATTCAATTTATTTCAGATTTGCTTATCCAGCTATTGTGACTGTTGTCGAAACCCAGCCATTTTACAAAAATTTTATTTTCGCGCTTCTTCAATACTCGTTCAATAAGATAAATATCGGGATTTTCAACTCTAAGTAGCTCTTGCTCATAAAAACCACCGGCGATGGGTTCATGTTGATAGTCCTTCAGACTGAACGTCACAGGGTTCGTCCTTTTCACTCGATGTATTGTAAATATTTTCGTTGTCCAGTTTGGAGTATAACCCTTGTCAAATATGTTTTTGAATTTGCTTATCCTCACTTTGTCACCGCGTCGAAATTTCGTCGACTTTTTTTCCAACGGTTCTCGAGTCGTGAAAGCGCGTTGTAATAGCTGCTTTTCATTCTCCGAGTTCACGTCTTTCGGTTTCATTTTAATTGTGCGATGTACACTATTGTTATATTCGGAAATCAAATTTTTGAGAATATCGGTCCACTTGTAGCTTCCACGAAGACTAAATTGCATCCACATTTTATTTTTCAAGGTACGATTAAAACGCTCGCAAATTGATGCTTTCAAATTACTGTATGTCGAGTACATATGAATATTATACTTTTTCATGAGAGTTTGAAAATCGGCATTATAAAACTCTTTGCCCTGATCAACATGTAGGTTCTCTGGTATGCGTCCCTTTGCAAGTATAGATCTCATGGCGCTCGTTGTATCTTTAGCGTTCTTGCTCCTCATTGGCACGGCCCAGGCAAACTTGGAGAAGACATCGATGACGGTTAGGAGAAATTTATGATTGCCGTTTTGCCGCGCGTAAGCCGACATGTCCACAAGGTCCGCTTGCCAAGTCTCATCCAAGCCTCGTATATCCACATGCCGACGAGGATAGTTTCTGCGTGCGGGCTTATGTAGTTCCTGCACCAGCGCTCGCTTCTTCTCGCTCATTTTTTCTCAAGGATGTTTAATCGTGCGTCAATCTGGGAAAACATGCTAAGCATGGACACTCGCAGGTTTTTCGTACCAGCATTCGGAGTTTTGAGAATTTCTTTTATCTCGGTTGTAAGATCTTTAGTTATTTGCGCACTAATTCTCTCTATTTTATTCCGTAAGTCGGTATTTAACGTGTCGCATTTATCTTTTATTTCCTCATGTAAGTTCTTAGTTACGTGTCGGGCTTTAGCATTCAGCACCTTTAAGCTGATAGCGTCGTCGTCCTCTTCGGGAATTCCAACATTGCAGAGTCGCTTGTTCTCCAAATCGTAATGTCCGTCTTTTGTAATCTTGAATCCAATGCCCGGAGGACCACGATTGAGCGCACTTTTATTATCCAGCTGCCGTCCAAACACGTCGACACTCATTTTGTGAATGCGCGAAATTGCGATGATGAATGTATTAATAAATGATTTGAGCCTCACGAAATTCTTCGATAATCGATATGATTTCATTCGAGTGAGATAAGTTTCCGGCTGCTTGAGATGCGAGGAGTAAACGTAGGCGGTCCACTAGTTCATTGGGATCGCCCCAATAAATATAATCGAATCTCGCGTCTTTTCTAGCCATTTTATACTTTGGCATACCTTTACCCTTGTGCGTATCAACTATTTTCGCGATATAAGTCTTGAATTTCAAATTTTTTATCCGTCCGAATTGCTTCATCTGCTTTATAATATTTCTTATAGGCATTCGTGGCAATTACAATGTTCTCATAATTTTTCAAATCGTTGGATGTCAGATCCTCAACGCGGGGCACTTTTTTGAACAACAGTTCCGCTAATCCAACAGTTTTTGGATAATTTTTATCTCGTACACGAATATGCTGAGAATCAAAAAAGATTGGAGAATCTCCAATCATTAAATTATTGTTAGCGAGATTTCGTACACCGTATGAGACATCCAAAGTTGATTTTCTATTTGTCTGCAGCAATACTACATACTCATTTATTAATTCATCAACATTCACAGCTGTATCCTCCTCCTGCTCTCCCTCTTCATCACCGTACGCAGACTGGAAAGACAAATCTTGCAACATTGGATCATCTTTAACTTCATGGTTGCCATCCTCAATATGTTCTTCTTCTCTTTCTTCTTCAACACGATCTTTGACTTCCTCCTTAAGTTCCTGTTTCATCTCTGGCGTCTCGTTTTTCCGCATCACCAATTTTTCCAATGGCGTGACTATTGGCTTAAAGACATTTTGCATTGCCTGTTCAGCATTGTCTTTGCCGATTTTTATCATCCGATGTTTTCGTCGAATTGCATCGCTCGCTTTGACGATTTGACGCAATACGTCTTTCTTCTCCTCCAAAAGTTTATTCATGTTGCTACCCTCGAGTCAGAGATGATACTGTCTCCAATGCACGTTTACTTATGACTGAGAAAAGAATCGAACCCTCGTCTATATCTACCCTCATTCATTTGACTATCCTTGTCGATCGTGATGAATCCATACTTGTCGCAATTCCAGCATTCTGAGCACATATTTTTAAACTGTGTATATGACATATCAGTATTCACATGATCATTGTACACATGTTTAAGGGTCATCTCATCTTGCTTAAATAGAACCACAAAATTCGTACTGTCACGCACGAGATGTTTAGGAATACGAGCATAGGTCTGGCAAAGATGGAAACAGTCGACATTTTTGTGTCGTCCCATGGCGAAAAAGGCTCTAATGTTATCCTGTTTTTCACATGCCACGTCATCGAAGATAAATATTGAGTTGGGGTGTGCATCGCTGGGTGTCACCACTTGTTCGTGCTCATTGAATGGGAAATATTGAACACCGCTCACGGGCTCGAGTAATCGTGCGAGCAATGTATATTTTGGCTGATTGAGGGATTTAGAATAAAGGTAAACGTTCTCGAATCTCAGACCATTAGGATGTGTTATGAGGGAAAGTAAAGCGTTCGTTTTACCACAGTTCGAGGGGCCACAGAATACTGCGCGAATGCTATTAGGCAACAAATCGCCATGACGTTTTTCGCGTGGTTCACCTCCCCGCATAAATTCATCGAAATTCATTAAAGGCAGTTCATCCGTCCCCATCCTGAGCACGACTAATGGGGGAAAAAAATATAAATAGGGTTTTATAGGGATTATTCACCAGTCGAGCAGTCATCCCCGATATGATCGGTCGTGCTTTGGTCAATAGTCTGATTGACAAGCTCCCTGTCGAGTTGCATCTACCTGGGTATCAGTATTGCGGACCTGGTACAAAGTTATCTAAACGTCTTGCACGGGGTGATCGAGGTATTAATCCATTGGATGCAGCCTGCAAGCAGCACGATATTGCATATTCAAAAGAAACTAGCCTCGAAGCGAGAACTTTAGCCGATAAATTACTGGCCGAGCAGGCTTGGAAACGAGTATACGCCAAAGACGCGGGTATTGCGGAGAGAGCAAGTGCTTGGGGCGTGGCAAACATCATGAAGGCCAAAACTAAACTAGGCATGGGGCATTGCGTGAAAAAAACAAAATTAGGCATGGGACAGAATAAACTCGTTGATGAGAAAAGCCGTGGTCGAAAGGGTGCTCGGAAAGGCAGCAAAAAGGCTAAAAGTAAATTGCGCATTTTACCGGCGCCTCGTAAAATTGGGGGGTTTTTGCCGCTCCTCCTGCCGATATTTGCCGGTCTGAGTGCTGCAGGAGCACTGTCAGGTGGCGCTGCTTCTATCGCTAAGGCTGTAAATGCGGCTGAAGCTGCTAAGCGGGAATTGGATGAGAGCAAGAGACATAATAAGATGATGGAAGCTGCTGCTTTGGGTAAAGGTCTGCATCTAAAACCGTACAAGAGGGGGACGGGCCTTGGTTCAAAAAACGGAAAGTCACGCTGCCTTCCCAAGCCTTAACTGATGCTGATCTGCTCAAATATGCGAAAATCATGGAAATTCCACACTTTCGCGGAGTTTTTATGAGAAATAAATTGCCGAAAAGTGGACCGGCAAAATACGAATCAGCAATTATCAATTTAGATGAGGATATGGGACCTGGTACACACTGGGTTGCATACAAAAAGAGGGGGGAGAATGTCATGTACTTTGATAGTTTTGGCAATCTTCAGCCTCCAGTCGAGTTGATGAAATATTTTGGTGTTGGTAGCGTGAATTATAATTATAAGGGATATCAGAAGTATGGTACAGTCGAATGTGGGCACTTATGCCTAAAGTTTCTCTGCCAGCAATTGAGTGGCAAAGAAAAATATTCTCTATATAAACGTGCATAATCATAAATATAGAATCAGTTGACTATTTGCCACCGTCATGGATGATAGTTTTACACTAACTATTTCCGGGACGTCATCTACACTTGAAGCTCAATATTTTCCCCCCATCGAACTTTCACCCCACAAAAATTACACTTTAGGGCTCATTGAATTACTAACCTTCAATTCTATTCCTAATATAGCTGATGGTAATAATAAAATTTATGTGGGAGACAAGATATTGACCATACCGACGGGTAGCTATGAAATAGATGATATTGAGAAATACGTGCAGGCAGAGTTGCCGAATATTTCTATTAAGATGAAACCCAATAACAATACTCTACGTAGTAAAATCGAGTGTAATCGCGATATAAATTTAAAGCCTAATGATTCTATCGGCTCTCTCTTGGGTTTCACACCGCGTATTCTTGTAGCCAATAAAAGGCATACATCTGATCTCCCAGTAGCCATTCTCAAAGTGAACGCCTTGCGTATAGAGTGCAGCATCACCGCCGGTGCCTATATTAATGAGCGAAAAGCTCATACGTTTCACGAGTTTTTCCCGTTCGTACCTTCTGGATATAAAATCATTGAAGTTCCATCGCACGTCATTTATCTACCAATCACGAGCAAGACAATAGATACCATCCAGCTTCGGATAGTAGACCAAGACGGAGATTTAGTAAATTTTCGTGGAGAAGTCATAACCATACGATTACATATAAAATCATGGGTATAGTCTTTAATAAAACCAAGTCCATTTATCAATTCATCATGGATGAGCGTGACCAGTCGCCGATCGACACTCAAAGTGCTAACACCTCAGAACGTAAAACTTCTAAAGAATTTGGGTCTGACAGTGCGCGGAAAAAGCGCATAAGGTATTATTTATTCTGTGCCCTCTGCATCTGCTGTGTAAAATAGAAGAGGAAATAGTAAATATACAAAGTCCCATCGTTTTCGATGAATCTATAATACACTGCGAGATTCATGCTCATAAGCCGTATGCATCGTCAACTTTCAATAACAGCGATGAGATACGTATTTCCATCCAACATCAGGATCTATGTCTTCTACCGAGCAAAAGTTTTATACATATATGCGGAAAACTGACTAAAGCCGATGGTGCAGCGCTTGCCTCCACAAGCCTCGTCAATAATGCTATTTGCTTTTTGTTTGAAGAAGTACAATATGAGCTCAACGCTATTGAAATTGATCGAAACAAAAATGTAGGTCTTACGAGTCTAATAAAGGGATATTCATCTCTGAGTCCCGGTAAGAGATATATGCTCGAGAACACGGGCTGGCTTGATGTTGAAGAAACGATGCAAATCATAGATGCAGCGGGCAACTTTGACGTATGCATACCGCTAAGTATGCTGCTCGGTTTTGCCGAAGATTATCGAAAAATCGTCGTAAATGCCAAGCATGAGCTGATTCTATCGAGATCGAAGACTGATGATAATGCTATTGTGCAGACGGCTGACGAGGAATTCAAACTCGTATTGCAAAAAGTAGAATGGCTTGTACCATACGTGACAGTCTCCGATCAGCGTAAAATACAACTTTCAAAGTTTATCGGTAGAGATGCGCCAATCTCTATGAGCTATCGAACGTGGGAACTATATGAATATCCGCTGCTCCCCGCAACCTTGAAGCATGTTTGGACCGTCAAGACTTCTACTCAGCTGGAAAAACCGCGATATGTCATTCTCGCTTTCCAGACTGATCGGAAAAATAAGAAAAAGAAGAACGCGAGTAACTTCGATCATTGTAATCTCGCCGATGTTAAACTATATTTGAATTCGCAATATCCATTGCAATTTCATATGGAAATTTGAACCTAAACATACAGCAAAACCAGTACGCCCTACTATACGAGATGTATGCAAACTTTCAGAATACTTATTACAACAGGGAAGCGGAGCCGTGGTTAAAAAAATCCGAGTTTCTAAAGTATGCCCCTCTAGTCGTCATCGACTGTTCGAAGCAGAACGATTCTCTCAAGTCAGGCCCCGTTGACATTCGTCTCGAATTTGAAGCAAGAAATAATATTCCTGCTAATACATCCGCGTATTGCTTGATTCTACATGATCGTATTGTTGAGTACAATCCAATAAGTGGTGGGGTAAAAAAATTGGTATAAAACCTTCAAAGATGAACCGACTCTCTTCAGTCAGCGCCATGGACTTTATCGTTGATCTTCAAGGCTTCAAGAGACCCATAAACGAATTTGTGCTCAAAGAAATAGCAATTGTCGAAATCTCTGACAACGCCGAACCCCTGACATTTTTCTTCAAACCTTCAACGCCATGGAACTCTCTACCAGCGAAGTACAAAATGATGAATTCATGGCTGGAACGAAATTTTCATGGAATACGATGGAATTCAGGCGACACGCCGTACGAAGCTGCTGGAACAACAATTCGAGCTATCTTGAAACAAGCCCGAACCATCTACGTGAAGGGATTGGAGAAGAGGACATGGTTAGCGCAATTCACAGATTCGTCGGCACATATTGTCGATATGGAAACTCTCGATTGACCATCATTGCAGAAATTATCGAAAATATCAAACAACAGAGGATGTTCTCATCATCCTCATGACTCAAAATATAATTGTGCCAACGCAAACGTGAAATATTTAAGGATTAGATTAGGAAGAGTACATTAGGAATTGTGTAAACGAAGGATTTTTGAAACAAATAAAAACATTTTATCGAAAAATATATGTGTTTTTTTTTTAATAAAATAAACCATAGAAAATTGTTTTACATATTCGGTTTCAATCCCACTCATACATTTCCCACCACAAGTCATCTATAATGTTTTTTTTACTTATTCAACAATGTACACTTATGGATTCAAACACTTTTTTCATTGCTGCCATCGTTCGCGTAGAGTCACGAGTCCATAATAGGCGCGATGGAGTGATGGCTTCATGGCGTCAGATGCGTTTGAATTCCACGCTGTTATATTTCCCACCGAAGTAGTTCATGTAGAGTTGATTTGTATGCGCAGCGTCAATCATCTCTTTGAATATTTCTTTGTTCTCGTCGAACGCTTTCACGAATCTTGCAGGTAGGAACACAAAGGAATCGTTGGTGATATCCGCCACGATCCTCCTCCCGAATTTCGTTTCAACTATTCTCAGGTCGGAGATCGGATGATCTGCCTGAACGGAGAGTTCAGCCAATTTTTTTATTGGCAAAAATTCCACCATTTTTCCCACCTTGTTGATACTTGTGAAATCCATTTCGACTTATTGATGTATTCTTCAATGTATTTATAATGAAGCTCAGATCAGACCTCGTACGTATAAGATTTTTTACTTCTTCGATATTTTTTAAAAGCAAGAGCTTTTTTTTTTTTTTTTTTAGCTCACGTCGCCTGTCTTGCATGTCAACTGGTGCAGTTCAGACGTGTATCTTGATATTATATAGGCCCTCCAAATTCCCGACCCCCACCAACTCTCAATTCTAGGACCCAATAGGATTTTCCACACTTTCCTCCGTTCACACTTTGCGGCGACACATTTGACAATTCCGTACAGAGGGTGCAGGGCCATCGATATGAGTCATGATGTGGGGCGTATTCCAATGTTCCATACAAGGCAGATATGACATAATTTCGGCGTCTGCACGAAGATTTTCGGGTAAACGATCATAAAACATATGAATTGATCGACTAAAATATTTCAAAATCATAGGCTTCGTTATATTCTTAAGATCACCCCTTGATAATTCCCACGGATATTTGGCTCCGAGAACGCCGTCAGAATATCCGTCCATGTTGATAGCAAGAACGCGACGAAGCGTGTCATAGCGGCATTCCATGAAAATCAAAGCCTCATTTTCCGGCGGTTTGTCAAAATATGTAAACACTATGCAGGCTCAAGAGTGTTCAGACATGCAAGATGGCATCATCCGCTCTCGAAGGTAATGGGAGGGCTCGAAACAGGTCGAGACACGTCGAAGGCGCATATCAGTATACCATTTTCCGTTAAATTTTTTTCTCCGTCAATACAGATTCAATCAGTTTGCCGCATTTTTTAATTCTTAATCTAAATCGCTCACGATCACGTGCAACTTCTTCCCACCGGCCTCGGCGAGCGGCTCTGTACGCATAATCCCATGCATACATCACATGAATTTGAGCTCGAGTATCGAATCGAACGTGCTTTTCCATATTTTCAATATCCTCTTCGTCCCAATTTCATCGCAGTTTGAAAAAAGATCTGCCGCAGCACCCTGCGCTACATCTGCTCACGCACCAGTCAGTGATAGGGAAACGCTTATATAAATTCGGTCAGAATTTATATTGCTACCACCTGCTAGGGGCATTTCGATGTTTTTCCTTCAGGTGCCGAGGACCGGCCGGATCATAGGCGCCTCTAAGATTTTATGTTTGGCCTTTTCCAGACTGCGGTCTGGTCCTTAGCACACCAACAGAAATGATTTATGACCAACGATAAGGTTGCGACAAACAGACGCACTGGCTCGGGAGGGTAGCGTCGTGTGTGGTTGAAAGGTCTAACGCTCCGGCCCGCTATTTACTTGTTAGAGATAACAATATTCCAATGCCAGCATGAAAGACAAGCTGCACTGCAGCTGTCAGAAATAGCGGCATTCTAATACCACCGTCAAAACTAGCCCCCCCCCCCCCCCCCCCTGCAGAGACGCCAGTCTAACTGATAATCAGCAATCGAATGCCGCCATGAAAAATTAGGCGCACCACCGCTGCCAGAGATAGCGGCATTCCAATACCACCCTCAAAGCTAGCCCGCCCCCCTCCTCCCACCCACCCCCTCCCAATGTCTCGACCCATAAGAGATTAGGTGCCCTCCAGTTGTTAGAGACCCCCCCCCCCCCCCTCCGATCGACTCCGTGCATTCCGGCTCATCGAGATAGCCCCCCCGGGTTTGTGTCTCGGCTAAGTGGTTCTTGTCTGAGCTAAAAAATGTCGGTAAATGTCGGGGTAGGGATCTTGGTGTAGAACCGGTACTGTTTCTCTACTATTATCGCGTCGATAAAATTGTTAATTTTGAATCGTCGCGTAAACAGGTTGATTTTTCATCGTCAGCGGTGGAATGTCGGGGGAGGGGCTGGTTCTAGGAATCCAAAAACGACGTCATTCGGCAGCAATTCATTAGCGACTAATTATCGGGTCTATAAAAATTTTAATTTTGAATCGTCACGTAAACAGGTTGGTTTTTCATCGTTAGGAGTGGATTGTCGAGGAGGGGGTGATTCTAGGAATGCGGAAACGACGTTATTCTGCAGTGATAAATTAGCGGATAATTATCGCGTCGATAAAATCTTGAATTTTAAATCGTCGCGTAAACAGGCTGTTTTTACATCGTCATGGGTGGAATGTTGGGGAAGGGGCTGGTTCTAGGAATCCGAAAACGACGTCATTCGGCAGCGAATAATTAGCGACTAATTATTGCGTCGGAAAAATTTTGAATTTTGAATCGTCGCGTAAACAGGTTGTTTTTTCATCGTCAGGGGTGGAATGTTGGGGGAGGGGGTGATTCTAGGAATGCGAAAACGACGTCATTCGGCAGCGAATAATTAGCGACAAATTATCGCGTCGAAAAAATTTTGAATTTTGAATCGTCGCGTAAACAGGTTGTTTTTTCATCGTCAGGGGTGGAATTTCGGGGGAGGGGGTGGTTCTAGGAATGCGGAAACGACGTCACTCGGCAGCAATTCATCAGCGACTAATTATCGCGTCGATAAAATTATTAATTTTGAATCGTCGCGTAAACAGGTTGATTTTTTGTCGTCAGGGGTGGAATGTTGGGGGAGGGGGTGGTTCTAGGAATGCGAAAACGACGTCATTCGGCAGCGAATAATTAGCGACTAATTATCACGTCGAAAAAATTTTTATTTTTGAATCGTCGCGTAAACAGGTTGTTTTTTCATCGTCAGGGGTGGAATTTCGAGGGAGGGGGTGGTTCTTGGAATGCGAAAACGACGTCATTCGGCAGCGAATAATTAGCGACTAATTATCGCGTCGATAAAATTGTTAATTTTGAATCGTCGCGTAAACAGGTTAATTTTTCATCGTCAGGGGTGGAATGTCGGGGGAGGGGCTGGTTCTAGGAATCCGAAAACGACGTCATTCGGCAGCAATTCATTAGCGACTAATTATCGGGTCGATAAAAATTTTAATTTTGAATCGTCGCGTAAACAGGTTGGTTTTTCATCGTTAGGGGTGGATTGTCGATGAGGGGGTGATTCTAGGAATGCAGAAACGACGGTATTCTGCAGTGATAAATCAGCGGATAATTATCGCGTCGATAAAATTTTGAATTTTAAATCGTCGCGTAAACAGGTTGTTTTTACATCGTCATGGGTGGAATGTTGGGGGAGGGGCTGGTTCTAGGAATCCGAAAACGACGTCATTCGTCAGCGAATAATTAGCGACTAATCATTGCGTCGGAAAAATTTTGAATTTTGAATCGTCGCGTAAACAGGTTGTTTTTTCATCGTCAGGGGTGGAATGTTGGGGGAAGGGGTGATTCTAGGAATGCGAAAACAACGTCATTCGGCAGCGAATAATTAGCGACTAATTATCGCGTCGAAAAAATTTTGAATTTTGAATCGTCGCGTGAACAGGTTGTTTTTTCATCGTCAGGGGTTAAATGTCCAGGGAGGGGGTGGTTCTAGGAATGCGGAAACGACGTCACTCGGCAGAAATTCATCAGCGACTAATTATTGCGTCGATGAAGTTTTTAATTTTGAATCGTCGCGTAAACAGATTGGTTTTCCATCGTCAGGGGTGGATTGTCGGGGAGAGAGTGATTCTAGGAATGCGGAAATGACGTTATGCTGCAGTAATAAATCAGCAGATAATTATCGCGTCGATAAAATTTTGAATTTTGAATCGTTGCGTAAGCAGGTTGGTTTTTCATCGTCAGGGGTCGAATGCCGGGAGAAGGTGTGGTTCTTGGGAAGCGGAAACGACGTCGTTCGACAACGATGAATTAGGGAAAAAATCTTGCGCTGCAATGTTTCGTTTTCAGCTTCATTACATCATTTTTGCAATGTGGCGATGCTAGCTCAATTGTAAACTGGGTTTGCCGCATTGTTTTCGAACCCGGCTAGAGTGAAATTTCTTTTTTCCCGTAATTAAATATTGGCCAAGCTACCGATCCGAACCATTCGAAGTTCTTACGAGCTTCTCGAGTCAATAACTGACCAGGTATTTTTAATGGAGTCCGTGAAAAAATAATCATTTTTTCCGTCGTCAGTGGACATCACTAGACTTAGTGAACGAATGGCTTATTGCATCCGTAATTTTTACGAGATGGCCGAGTCATGAAAATGTGAATAATTTATTGTGCTTATGATGAGTCTTGATCGCCAAATTAATTAGCCTATCGTTTTATTGCATTCGTAATTTTTACGAGTCGAAGGATTTAAGAAAAAAATTATCATCATTATTTTCATGGTCAGTATTATTCGTCAAATTGACCAGGCTGTTCATTGGCTGCATTCGTAAATTTGACGAGGTTCTCCAATTACGAAAAAAAAATAATCATCATTTATCCCATGGTCACTCATTCTCGGTAAATTGACCGTGTTATTGATTTGTTGCACTGGCACTTTTTGTGACGTAAAAATTATTTTCCGTGGTTTGTGAAACTTGAGAGAGGAAACACGCTATGGATCACCGAAAAATTTGTGATTATTAATAATTCATAATTCGTTTCCTCATTTAAAGAAAAAGTTCAATTCATAAAAATTATTTAATCAATTGATTATTGTTTATTCATCAATAAATTGTTATTAATTAATCATTTTTACGAAACATTTCAATGCAGTCACATCAATGGATAAGCGATAAGCAGTAGCTGAAATCAGCGTGCGATCCGACGTTGAGACAAATGACTATCGACGGGCAACTTTGAACTGAGATCGCGGGATTTGGCGATTTCCTTCTCACTTTTCAACGGCGTGTCATTTTTAATTAAGGTCATTTCCGATATTGTACGACCACGCATTTTAATCGCTGAGCCTTCCCCTTCAATATTACACAAGTCTCAACTCTGTCGCCCAAGTCTCTCAATGTAAAAAATGTCGATGAACGTGGGCGTGCACTCGCCAAATACCTGGATCTCATCTACGAGAACACTTATCGCAATAACTGTTACGAGAGTTGTGAGGTCATGATAAAAAACGATTGTGCGAAAAGTTTCCACGGAATCGATCGAGGCGTTCCAGCGTAGCACTTAAAAAACCGTTCTGACTTCCTGGGTCCATATCTCCTCCGGGAGTGATCTGATTTTGGCTTATAGGGGGGATTTTGAGCCTACCGTGAGACCACCTTTCGACTGATATGGGTTACCGAGCTGTTCGATATCGGCAAATATCAATCCTGGTGTGCACAACCCGCCAACGCCAGACCCCGATTTACACCGATCCGGATAATCTAGTCGCAGTCAGCCAATTTTCAATCGATCACGACGAAACTAGTCTCATTCGAAAGATTATTAAATTTACTCGACCGTATATTTTTTATTTTTCGAAATCGGTCCAAGTTTCGTCAAAATCAACAAAAAAAACATTGGCCCACTTCAATTGCCGCCTACTGTATAAGGAAATCCTCGATAAGCAAAAAGGAACAATGATTAAAAATTCTAAATTGCCGCTTCTTAAGGTAATAGAATGGTTTTTCAAGTTACTTTTTTCACGACACGGATGCATAGATAGATTTAAAAAAGTTGGACTCACTTTTGAAGGTATTTTTGAGTTCCTGGCTAGTGAAAAGTACGCCGCGAGTCTAACAGGTCATTTGGAAGAAAATCATTTGAGATAAGTGGACGATTTCCAAAACCCTAGAATAAAAAAAAATTTTTCCCAAACTTGGGTAAAATTCTTGTTTCTCGGCCTTGTCTCCGAGCGTCAATTTTCACAACAAAGAAACCTTCGGCGAGGTAAATAGAAAGTTGATTTAAAATCCGGAATAACTTGTCAGTGTGGTTATAATATGATTGTTTTAATGTTATATTTTCCGTCATGACTTGGATGCATACTGATTAAATAACATTCGAATTCGTTGGTTTACCCAAGTATGAGAAAATTAATTTTCACTCTCATTATCGAAATTTGGTACTCATCTCGGATAATATCGATGGTTAAATTCCATAGAGGCGTATAAGCTATGCTTATACATAACCGATACGCCCCTTTGGTATTAGTCCATCGATATTATTCAAAATTACCTACATCGCCTTTGTAATAATTTTGGTTAGCCTGAAGCTGAAAACTCCCGCCACGATCTATGCATCCAAGTCGTGAGGAAAAAGGAAACTTTGAAAAGATCCTGTGAGGACAAGGACAAGCCATTTCGGATTTTTAATCAACTTTTCACTTAATTCGTCGAAGTTTTCATTGTTGTGAAATCTTACGCAAAATTTACATGAAGAGAATGTCGAGAAACGAGAATGTTGCCCAAGTACTGGCTAATTTTTTTTCACTCCTATTCTACAACCCGTCCTTTAATCTCAAATAATTATCTTGCAAGTGACCCATTATACTTGCGGCATACTGATCGCTAGCAAGATACCGAAAATACCGTCAAAACTCGGTCTAATTTTCTATACCAATCCATGCATCGGCGTCATGAAAATAATGACTTGAAACCTATCATATGACCTCAGGGACTGACAATGAAGAATTTTTCAATAATCACTCCACGTTCTTATCGAGGCTTTTCATGCATGTTTCCAGTTGAAGATGACTCAGAGAGATAATAATTTTTCCCAATTACGGGAAAATTATTTCTACCCAGCCTTCTGGAAATTGTCCCGTGATCTCAGGCTTTTTAAAATAAAATTACCTATTCAACTCGCAGCACACTTTTCGCTGGCCAGATGCTTAAAAATACCTTCAAAACTCTTACCAATTTCTTTGAACATATGCCTGCATGCATGTCATGAATAAAATAATTTTAAAAATATCCTATCACCTTAAGGACCAGTCATTCCCCATTCCGAATCGTTATTTAACGTTTCTTGTGAATGCTTCATACCTACAAAAGTATCCAGTAAGATGATGAAGAGAAATAATATTTTTACCCGAGCATAGGAAAATTATATTTTACTCCGATTCTGGAAATAGTCCCCTAATCTCAGATAGTCCTCTTCAAAGTGACCCATTCGACTTGAGGCGTCCTCTTCGCTGGCGACAGGCTCTAAAATACCCCCAAAACTCTGTCATTTTTTAAACCATGCATCCTTGTCATGAAAATAATGAATTGAGAAATCTTTCTATGACCTGAAGGACC
Organism: Rhorus exstirpatorius; assembly: GCA_963564615.1. NCBI lineage: Eukaryota > Metazoa > Arthropoda > Insecta > Hymenoptera > Ichneumonidae > Rhorus > Rhorus exstirpatorius. The sequence goes on from OY751318.1 coordinate 7,529,940, forward strand.
GGCTTTTTTGACTTTTAAATCACTAATCGACTTATTTTATCGACGCTTTCCCTATAAAAGTTCCCGGGTGAAGATTACGTCAAGAATCAATAATCTTACCCAAGCATCAGAAAATCATTTTTTACTCCGATTCCGAAATTCGTCCCCTAATCTCTATTTTTAATCCAACTAATCTGTCTAACTGGTAGCAGTTCACTGGCAAGATGCTCAAAAATACCGTCCAAATTCAGACAAATTTACTTCAGCTGCGTTTTATGGAAAAAATAATTTTAAAAAAATTGTAGGATCGTACGGACCAGCTATTCTACATTTCGAATTATTATTCCACTTTTCTTAATAGTGTTTATCTTATGATAGTTTTCACGTGAATTCTATGTTGAGGAATAATAATTTCATACAAAAGTATTTTTTACTCCGATACTGGAATCTGTTCCTTGTTCTCGGATGATTTTCTTCAAATTGATCTATTTGACTTGAGGCGTACTTTTCACTGGCGACCTGCTCAAAAATAGCCTCAGAAATCTTGCCAATTTTTTTTTAACTTACCCACCATGCGTCGGTCGGGGGTTAAAAGTTCGAACAACTAAAATCAGAATAAGCGAAATGTCGAATTCAAAAATTAACGAACGTTCGAATGTAGAAAGGCCCATTGCACGAAAGTCCTCAGAGTAGTAAACAAAAATTAAGAACACAAAATTGTCGAAATAAATTTATATCGACATATCGACAACAAATATGAGAATGCGGAAATTTCGAGGGGCAAATTATCGAACCGGCGTAAACATCTAGCATGTCACAATTTGAGTTTACAAATTTTCGATTTGCGAATATTAAGAAAGTTTACAATTTCGACCTCATTAATGCGAAAGACCAATAATTCGAACGGTTAAAATAGCGAAAGACCAAAAAGTAGAACGGTCCGAATAGCGAATGCTTGCAAAGCATCAAAGGCCGTATCTTTATTCCTTGTGCTATGAGATACGGCCAACAGATGGAACTAGTGGTTGCGCTGGCGAGAATAGGGCGAAGTCCCATTGCTAGAGGCATCGATATCCGCATGTCCCCATGTGTCACACAATCCAGTCAAGCCTTATATTCCAAGCTCCACAGAGGAGCAAAACCGGCCGGTTTTTTTATTCAGGCATTTTTGTTTCAACAATAGGGAAAATACTGTTTTTTTTAAATGGAATATTTTTTTTCCCTGATACTGGACCGATTTTAGGAATAAAACTTTCTCATATATTTTTTTCTACGATCAACGGTTATTTAATTATGCATATTTGAAAACGTGAATTTTCAAAACAATAACATGTTTGCATTAACCCATTAAGGGGTAACACCACTGTAAAAATCTAAAAATGCACAATTTTTTTTGGGACGGAAGAAATGATAATAAGATAATAATATTTGAGAAAGTTATTAGGCATATATTTAAGTATAATACAAAAAATTATTATCAAAACATATTCAAAAATGACAACACTGGAGCCATTCTCGCGAGACATGCGGCACGCAGTGTAACTGTCACAAATTTGAATTTGAAAAATTGGTTTGAGCTAAAAAAAATAGTAGTTACAAAAAACGTGTACTTGGAGTACGATATAAACATCAATTTTTGTATTTTTGAAGTGAAACTTCTTTAGCGGGAGTAAAGGGAAAATTTTGTGTAACGACATATAACTTCTCTCGCTAACTCATAGAGTTAGCGAGAGAGAGAGAATGAGATAGAGCTATACATAGCTGTACTCAGCGACTATACCTACACTATACACTATGTACAGAAATCCCTATATAACCACAAAAAAAACGTCTCCGGCATAATAAAAATTGGACAAGTACATTTCAAGTATTTTTCCCTACACAAAAAGCATTGATATCATTATACGGCCAAGTCTTCGTCACGGTTAAAAATAATGATGAAATATGTACCAATTGTAAAAAGTTGTCGAATAAATTCAAATCTCACGAAAAGTTATGAAATAAATTCAAACCTTATAGCGGGTTTGATCAACATGAACAACAACTTTAAACTGCATCCTTACAAAAAGTTGTCGAATAAATCCAATCATCCAAAAAGCACATTATCACCAAGTATATCTAGGTTTCTTTTATTATTAATATTATTATTTTATTATTAAATTACTCTTTTAATTACTATTAACATGTTACTAATTATTTATAACTTTTAATTCTTTTATGATTATCCAACCATACATTAACGATGAAGATCGAAAGAAAATTGAGGTGTTTAGATCAAATAAAAAAATTAAAACCCGAGAACGAAATATAAGTGAGTACTTGACGCTACCGTGGTTCGCTATCGAAATATATGTATCAAAAGAAAGTACGGTTTAAAAAGGCAGATTATTCGGAAATAAATTCAAAATGAAAGTTAGAGAGGAAATAATCATGCGTGTATGGTTATTTAACTTATTTTTTTCTCTAGATTCAATTGCCGAACCATTAAACGCATTTGAAACTTTATCACCCCTCCGCGCCTTCTTCACCGCGGCGCGGTGAGTGCGGACTTGCCATTTTCAGGGCACCGGCTAGGCGTACCCTTAGACCATACAAGATGGACAGAGCATTCGAGTGGTGGGAGCGTGCCGAGTAGTAAGACAAGGATATCCTTCGTGATAGATATATGCGCACGAATGAGGCACGTTCATGCTAACTCCTGATCTCGAGTAGGGTCTGGGAAGCGCGATATTTTTAAATGATGTAAGCATGAGATTCACTCACGGCATGCCTTAACCCATAAACGCCGAAACATTCTGGATTTATGGTTTCTCTTTAAAACGTTGCCACAAAATTAATTTAAGGGAAAAAACCGTCATTTTTCGAACAATATTATTTTCTAAAATCAATTCTCCACAACTCTCAAGCCTGGGTGTGAGCTTCACACCTATATATAAATATCGCGGGTAATTGTCTAGATTGAGGACTTTTCCGAATTTTATTGTTTTTTTTTTTCGACAAAACTCTTCATTCAGGCACTATCAATGATAATCAGGCGGGGGAGCATGAAAAAGTTGAATAAATAAATAAATAAATAAATAAAATCAGTTTTTCCATTTTATTTTGAAAAGTGTTGATCTCAGAGAAAAATGTTTGCCACAAAAGTTGTAGCTTATGAAAAGATCGATCTTTTAGGTTCTATACATTTTTTGTCCGCTTCTTCTTGCATGTAGGACCGCCTGTAAGTGTAGTGATAAAAAACGAATGAGTTCAAGCTCAACGGAGAACTGGAATTTTTTTATTTCTTATTTTGCAAAACTTTTCTGTCCGTAGAGTTTCAAATTGTTCAAAATAATTTTTTTAAAATTCAATTCTCCGTTGAGCTTGAACTCAACAGAGAACCGAAAATTTTCTCTGTACGGACTCTATGGACAAAAAAGATTCTTTTTTAGACTCGACGGACAGAAAAGTTTTGCAAAATGAGAAATAATGAAATCCTAGTTCTCCGTTGAGTTGTAGCTCAACGGAGAACTGTGATTTTGTAATTTTTTATTTTGAAAAAATTTTAGTCTTTAGACTGCGAAGAACTGGGATTCTTGAAAAATTATTTTCAATAATTTAAGACTCTACGGACATAAAAGTTTGCAATATAAGAAATAAAAAAAATTCCAGTTCTCCGTTGAGTTGAAGCTCAACGGAGAGCTGGGATTTCGTAATTTTTTATTTTGAAAAAATTTTCTGTATGTAGTATTTAGACTGCAAAGAACTGGGATTTAAAAAAAAATAATTTGAATAAGTTAAGACTCTACGGACATAAAAGTTTGCAAAATAAGAAATAAAAAAATCCCAGTTCTCCGTTGAGTTGAAGCTCAACGGAGAACTGGAATTTTGTAATTTTTTATTTTGGAAAAATTTCCTGAAGTAGTATTTAGACTGCGAAGAACTGGGATTTCTTAAAAATTATTTTGAATAATGAAAGACCCTACGGACATAAAAGTTTGCAAAATAATAAATGAAAAAATCCCAGTTCTCTGCTGAGTTGAAGCTCAACGATTCTTTGCAGCCAGGAGCCCAGCAATATTTCATTGTCCTTTTTTTCAATTATTTTATCATAACGAAATAAATGTATTATTCGCGACTGCTCATACGACGGCTGTAATCCTGAGGATATGATTCCGTCGAGTTATTTCACATAGGGTATAGAATTTGTACAGAACACAAACGTGGCAACACTGCTATTGAACTTGGCAACGTTTACTCCCTCGAGGGAGCACTTCTTCTTTCTCTTACGCACAAATCACTGTCTTCTGTCTTTTTTGCTCTACTCGGCACGCACTCCCCAATGCTCCAGCATAGGGAATGCTCCGTGGCGTACCTGTGGACGAGGACTCCGTCTCTCCGTCTGATTTTGAGTGGGAGTGAGATCGAGCGTGCTCGGTGTTGTCTCTCTCTCTCTCGTCGATCACCTGACAATGAGTGAGAGACAATAACGACTCGGCAGGCGAAATGAATTTTTTTTTGCCGGCCAGCCGAGTTTTTCACCTATTTTTCAGCCGTCGAATCCTGTCGTCATGAACAGAAAACTCGGCTATTTTTTGGCCGATTTGAAGTTTCTTTCGTTGTAAGCGGACGAAAAAGATCTCAGCATTTCGAAAAACCAATTAGTTTTTTTTTTTCATACACAATTATCCTTTATATGGAACGAAAAAGCGGGCGCAGTTTTTAATTTGCAACTACACATATACCCGCATTGCTCGAAAAAAATATTATACATGCATGTTATCTATGGCAAATTTAATCCTCTAGAAATTTAATACAGGACATTATCATAATTTTTACCGTGGTTTCCAGATACAATCGATTTTATCAGTGGAGTGGCGAAAAATATACCGATGTCATTTTTTAATTGACAATTACACCCCTACGCATCAATCAAAAGTACATTGAATTTATATGTTTTATTTGGAAATCAAGTTCTTCACAATTTACATTCCATACACAATTACCGAACATTCAGTATTTTTCGCGATATTTTTAATAAAATCCTCACCTAACGGCACGATCGCTGTGTTTAATTTACAAGCAATTGAACATGCAAGCAGTAGTAAAAAAAATTGTTATATTTGTTTCCTGATGCAAATTTAACTCTCTACAACTTTTATAGAAATAATTAATGGTCTACAATGGATATGTCTCGAGATATTTTGGCTTTTATCGTTTCCCGTGCGCGATTCCTGCGAGGTACGCTAATTCTCAATTTTCATTTTGACCATTCAAGCAGTGCGCTCTTGTCAAGAGTGATTATTATAATTTGTATGCTTTTTGCTACAAATTTGATTCTCTGGCATCTTGATTTACGTCATTATCGTAATATTTGTAGTCGTTTCCAATACACGATCGATTTTATCAGTACACGAGTGACAAAATTTCCGGTGTCAATTTTCAAATAATAGTTACAATTTTGCGCATTTTACACAATTATCGAAATTTCAGTATTTCTCGCGTAAAATGCTCATCCGCACTGCAGTCGCCGTCAGCCATGTATATTGTCAATCTTTCATTGACAATTTAAGTCGCGCGCATTAGTCGAAAGTACATTAAATATATGCGTTTTTCAGTAAATTCAATTCTCTACAACGTGCTTCCGATTTATTTCCGTTCAAATTTTGATTTTTTTCGTGATTTTTGTGTTTTAATAGTCACATTCTGGCAATGTATTCTCGTCGTCAGGTACAGAGGACTTCTCTATCATGTTATAAGTAAATTTTCAATTTTCAGATTAAACCATTTTAGTACAGGAGCTGAGTCCGGAAAAATGTCGTTTTATGACACCGATCCAAAGCGGATGGTACCTATATATTCGTATAGCGCTGATGCTCGTGATAAAGACTTAAGGTAAACGGCCCAGTTTCTGACCCTGTCCCAGTTTGTGACCCCGACGGCAAAGTTTTAACTGCAATAATTATATTTTTTTCCGAACAATAATTAAATTATCCGTTCATTAAAGAGCGTTTTTTCCTTTTAATTATTGGACAAACATAATTTTTTTAATGAAATATTTTATAATAGAAATAAAACAGTGAACAGTGCGACACGCGTCTCAGTGGCTCTACAGCGATCGTGCTAGATGGTGATAGTAAGTGCGACGATCTACGTAAATCAGAATTTTGATCGTTATCTAAGTATAAAACGACATAAAAGTGGTATCGACATCTTCAGCAGGAACCAGGCTATCGATGAGATACAAAATAATTTAACTTTTGATTCGATATCTGGTTAAATTCGTGGTGTCAATAACTACGACACAGAATTAGGGTTATGTTGCTGTTGTTGACCCTCGACTTGTCACCTGCTGCGTCGAACCATTTTTTGTTTGTTTATTATAATTTTCCGTGACATAAAAATTAATTAAATTATTAACAAATTATTAAAATGTGCGGAAATCTAGTATTCAAAATATTTTCTTACTTAATGTTGCTGATATATTTTTTTGCATTATTCAATCCTTCTAGTAAATATGTTAATAATAATTGTGAATGTTGATAGGGAAATTGTCCGTGACATTACATAGGTGTCATGAATTGCGTTAAGGGGGTCATAAATCGAGTACACGTAAGGGTCACAAACTGCGCCAAAGGGGTCATAAATCGGGTACACGCAGGGGTCACAAACTACGACATGGATGTTTCTCTAGTGTCAGGAACCCCGGCAGCCGAGAAGCAATATTAAAATAACTATTATATTAATAAATCTTAATTATTTCCTTGTTCAATAGGTGAATCTCATTCGGGGGGCCTTAACGCGCGTGTTGAAACATTTAATTTACATTTTAGCTATATCACGCGTCAGTTAATAGCAAAAATCTGACACCTTTGCTCTTTAAGGGTAAAAAACTGGGCCGTTTACCTTATGGTTTCCGGCCACAAATTTTTTGGCAAAAAAATTTGCGGTGCGTTCAAAGTTGGCAAAACGATGTTTTTGAGTGATAGCGACGAAACTATTGATCTAAGAAAAAAAAGTTCAGTAATAATTCATAGGTATTAAAAAGACGAATAATTTGGCTGGTCACACATTAAAATTGATCAATTTGTTCTCTTGCAAAGTAATAAAAACCTGCTGAAACCGTTGTTTCTACAATAACTAATTATTCATGCAATAATGCATGTATATCTTCGAAAGTCTGGGAATATATGTCTCTTGGTATACTAAAAAAGTGTGCAAAACCGGAGTTCGATCGGATGAATACTTTTTGAAAAAAGGCATTTGTTATAAAAAAAAAACCAATTTTTTTGCTCGGAATTTCCGGGCTGGAATATTGTCGCAGAGCAATAAAACTTAAAAAATATTAATCCCGAAAAGTCGTACTATCATGTACACTTTGAGGCAAAATGATTTGTTACAATTAAGTACGTGAAAAATGGCTCCAAAAAAGAGGTACGTTTTTCACTCATAAACAAATGGAATTGTGCCCCTAATTTTCATGTTACAGAATCTATCGTCGGATTCGTTCTGGATCGGTGTCATGCAAAAATGCTTCAGATCCTGGACTATTTCGATTTATCAAATAAATATAATCGTTTGCATGTTTTTTAAATCATAAATACCGAAAATCTCAGATTTTTCGAGATAACATTTTCAACGATCACATAAATTCGCAATGCTCGTGAACGTTTACACCTTATACCATACAGGATGGACGGAGCATTCCCTATGCTGGAGCATTGGGGAGTGCGTGCCGAGTAGAGCAAAAAAGACAGAAGACAGTGATTTGTGCGTAAGAGAAAGGAGAAGTGCTCCCTCGAGGGAGTAAACGTTGCCAAGTTTAATAGCAGCGTTGCCACGTTTGTGTTCTGTACAAATTCTATACCCTATGTGAAATAACTCGACGGAATCATATCCTCAGGATTACAGCCGTCGTATGAGCAGTCGCGAATAATACATTTATTTCGTTATGATAAAATAATTGAAAAAAAGGACAATGAAATATTGCTGGGCTCCTGGCTGCAAAGAATCGTTGAGCTTCAACTCAGCAGAGAACTGGGATTTTTTCATTTATTATTTTGCAAACTTTTATGCCCGTAGGGTCTTTCATTATTCAAAATAATTTTTAAGAAATCCCAGTTCTTCGCAGTCTAAATACTACTACAGGAAATTTTTCCAAAATAAAAAATTACAAAATTCCAGTTCTCCGTTGAGCTTCAACTCAACGGAGAACTGGGATTTTTTTTATTTCTTATTTTGCAAACTTTTATGTCCGTAGAGTCTTAACTTATTCAAAATAATTTTTTAAAAATCCCAGTTCTTCGCAGTCTAAATACAACATACAGAAAATTTTAGCAAAATAAAAAATTTCAAAATCACAGTTCTCCGTTGAACTACAACTCAACGGAGAACTAGGATTTTATTATTTCTCATCTTGCAAAACTTTTCCATCCGTCGAGTCTAAAAAAGAATCTTTTTTGTCCATAGAGTCCGTACAGAGAAAAATTTATGTTCTCTGTTGAGTTCAAGCTCAACGGAGAATTCAATTTAAAAAAAAATTATTTTGAACAATTTGAAACTCTACGGACATAAAAGTTTTGCAAAGTAAGAAATTAAAAAAGTCCAGTTCTCCGTTCAGCTTGAACTCATCCGTTTTTTATCACTACACTTACAGGCGATCCTACATGTAAGAGGTCCTACATGTAACCGTGGCAAATTAACAAGACCCATAGCTGATATTGTTAACCTTTGCCAACTAGCAGAGCAAGTCTTCCGAGGTACATCAGGTCCAATTGAGAATGCGAATTATAATCATCAACCACGACTGATAATTGCGAGGTTGCGTAGATTTCCGAGTGATATTTTTGCAATTCTAGACGATCATATAAAAGAGCAAGAGCCATTAAACGATCATAAATATCAACTGATTAAGTTGATATTGTTCATTTATTTTAAGATAAGAATTCACCACTATTCTACGGCTACCCAAATAAATGTAACGCGTATTCGCAAGCAATGGGGGAAAGAGATTTTATTTAGGCATCAGTAACTAAAATTGTAAAAAACTGCCTTTGTATCGTTAAAAAAAGGATATTACTGTTACTTACATTTATATGATGTTACATTTGTAAATTATTGTAAGTAATCTCCGTGAAATATTTTTTTATAAGTTTTTTTTCGTATCGTGATAATCATTTTAATTTTTGTATTAAATATTTGAATAAATATATAATTTATGATTATGTTCCTTAGGAGTAAGACAGTCAAGTTTTTTTTGCTCCTCAGGACAATATTGCTTGGGTTTCGGTTTGGGTTTGGCTATCGGTTTGGGTTTGGGTTTTGCTTTCTCGCTCTAGTGCTGTGCTAGAGTAAGAACAGGAGCGCGCGCAAAATATAATGAAATGATTTTATTTATTTGTCCCATTTATCTCAAAAAAAAAAATGGTTTTAGACAAAAAATGTATAGGACCTATAAGATCGATCTTTTCATAAGCTGCAACTTTTGTGGCAAACATTTTTATGTAAGATCAACACTTTTCAAAATAAAATGGAAAAACTGATTTTATTTATTTATTTATTCAACTTTTTTATGCTTCCCCGCCCGATTATCATTGTTAGTGCCTAAATGAAGGGTTTTGTCGAAAAAAAAAACAATAAAATTCGGAAAAGTCCTCAATCTAGACAATTACCCGCGATATTTATATATAGGTGTGAAGCTCACACCCAGGCTTGAGAGTTGTGGAGAATTGATTTTAGAAAATAATTTTGTTCGAAAAATGACGGTTTTTTTCCCTTAAATTAATTTTGTGGCGTTTATGGGTTAAAGGGTTACATGGGTTTCGTCGGGTAAAAAAAGGCCTATTTTCAATAATTTTTTTTCTATATAAAAAATTATTTATTTAATTCAAACTTTTTTCTGTCTTGTAGATACACATTCAAAGAAAAATTTCTGAGATTTAAAAAAAAAAAAAATTAAAACTCCGCCATTGTGACGTCATTTCCGGTGACCCTTCGAAAAAAAGGTGCGTCCGCGTTGTCAGCATAACTCCTGACAGGATCATCTAAAATGAAAAAACAAAAATACGTGTTTTTTTAAGACCGTAAACTCGTGCTTGAACGATGGAAAGAAAAAAAAAAGTAAAAATTGGAATTTTGGCAGACATTTTTCCAAAAAATGAAAATTTCGGTCAAATTTGCTTGACATTTTTTTTTTGAAATAGTTGTTATTGAAAAAAAAAATCCTTCGTCCAAGCACGAGTAAATTGTATCTCGAACACCTGTGTAAAATTTCATCAAGATCGGTTGAGTAGTTTTCGAGAACTTTTGACAACCGACTTTGAAAACACAGTTCCGAGAAAAACGCGTTTAGAGTTTAAAGCTCACTATACCTGAGGCGCGCTGACCCTTCTATATCTGACTTGGAGCGCACACCTTCCAAAGGCTGTATCTCCGAAACTATTATTCGGATCGACTTGAAAATTTAGAATAATATTCTTGAGATGTTGTAGAAATTAATAAGCCAAACAAACAGAAATCAATTTTTTGAACCCACGAAACCCATGTTACCACTTAAGGCATGGCGTGAGTGAATTTCATGCTTACATCATTTAAAATACCGCGCTTCCCAGACCTCATATACCATATATCTATCACGATTATCACGAAGGATATCCTTGTCTTACTACTTGGCACGGTCCCACCACTCCAATGCTCTGTCCAATGGTCTTAGGTTTACACATTCACAACGAAATTACTTTCTTCTATACTTGTTTATTTTACTCAACGAAATGGATAAAATTAACAAGTGAAAAGCCGGAATTTATTTCATTCTTCAACTGCAACTCTGAATTAAAAAAAAGTTTCATAATTAATTCGTATGCTATATATGGGGCATTCCCCGTCAATTCGCACGGTCAAAACCCTTTACCTCTCCGATTTCGATTATCTTGTGAAAATTTGTTTGTCTTGATCCAAAAACCACCTACATTTTTTTACAGATTTTTCCGGCCCCCTTTCACCACCATAACCCCCCATAAACCCCCTGAAAACACCGAAAACTTGACATGATTTAAAAAATTTAAAAAAAATCACAGATATACAGTACATAATATACCAAGAATTTTTGCGGTAAAATTGGAGTGGCTCAGACTTTCGTGAAGCTGAAAAAACATAAAGAAAATGAAAAAAAAATTATTTTTCGATTATTTTCCGAACGTTTTAATGAAATTATCAATAAAGGAAATAAAACAAAGAAAATGTTAATTTTTTATTTTTCCGATGCGGCTGAAAAAAAAATTTCATAAATTTTTAATGATTTTTAATTTGAGAACGACTATCTTTTATTTCGTGGATATTACGATATCTGTGGCCCTTATTTCTGACCACATGGCGTTCATATTTCGGCAAAAATAAACACTTTTTCAAGAGTAAAAAAAAAATCGATTTCCGATGAAATAACGGCGCTATAGAGATGGAAAGTAAAAATGTCGATTTCGTAAATTTCGGATCTACGGCGATTTTTTCATAGGTGTCATGAGTAGTTGTGTCATATTACGTGCGTGCGTGCGTGCGTGCGTGCGTGCGTGCGTGCGTGCGTGCGTGCGTGCGTGTGTGTGGGTGTGTGTGTGGGTCTAGCGGTGAAGCCCCGGCGGGGGGGGGGGGGGGGTTAAGGAGGGTGGAACCCCACCGACTGTCACAAACGTAGATTTTCATGTTTTAAACTAGTCGGGCTTCTCAATAAGGGTGCTCGTGGGGCTGTAGGGGAAGGAATTTCCGAGAAGTGTGGTTCCCCCACTCTCTACCGAAAAACTCGCTCGCTCGAAACGTTAAAGCGGGCTCTCAATAAGCAAGCGCTGCGACTCTTCTCGATTTTAGCGCATAACGCCTCAGGATAATAAACAACAATAATTCTAATTTATTAAAATAATAATAATTCTAAAAAAGTGTAGACAATATATCTCAGTTATGAATAAAAATCTCAAACATTTACGTTATAATATATTTTTTTTTATCCAAAATCAACTTTTACCATTTCAACGTTTACCATTTCAAAAAATTGTTTAGATCATAACATGTAATTTTCAACTACATATTCTTGTCAAATAATTTTTTCAATGTTTGTACATAAATTTATGATTTTTAAAAACCTTTAATCAAAACATCAAAATTAATTTGAAAACAACACTGAAATCGAAATTAGCTATTGCTAAAAAAGATTGCACGGATTGAGAAATGAAAAACATTGCACTTTTTTATTATTTCTTTTTTTAAATCATCGCGTTAACAAAACGAGAAAGTCATTAATAATTGAACTTCACCAAACGCTCTTATTGAGAAGCCTTGAAATGAATCCGGTGGGATTCAAAACAAACGCAGTAGTGGGGGTATTGCTCGAGCATGGATGAGGGGAGACGCTCTTATTATTGAGAAGCCCGACTGTATTTATTTGAACGATTATAAAATCAACCCTTTTTTTTCTTTCAATCGCGATACCGCCGTTATTTTATGGAAAATCGATATTTATCAGTCTGGAAAAAGTGTTTTTTTGCCGAAATATTAATATTGCATAATCACAATGAAAAAACACGAAATGTAGCAAAAAAACGATTTTTTTCAAATCGCTTCGACACCACGCCCCTGAGTCGAATATCGACTTTTGTCAGTATTTAAAAAGTGTTTCTTTTGGTCGAAATATGAAGGTCACGTGGTCAGAAATCGGGACCACAGATATTGTAATGCTGCCCTCGGTATGTATGTACGTATATGTGTATATATCTGTAGCGTTTTTTCTAATACATACTTCTCTATCCTCTGTCACCAACTTAGCGAGTTTTTACGCATGCGCTTAATGGGTGCGAGAGAGAGAGCAAAACTTATTTTTTCTCTCTCTCGTTTGCCTCGACGTTTGACTTTTCCCGAGTTCTGCCTTTTCGACTTTTCATCCGCATAGTCCAGTCGAATTAAACATAAAAACAAGTGACTTTTATTCTGGCCTAACGCATTTTAGCCGATTTTGTCGGTAGATTTTTGTAGGTATCATATTGTTTTAACGGTGGACTTCGAAAGGAAATCGAGGTGTTCAGATCAAATAAAACATAAAAATACATGAACGAAATATAAGTAAGTACTTGGCGCTACCTTCATTTGGTACATTTATTTGATTTATTTATTTCGATGTCGATCCACGGTAGTGCTAAGTACTTACTTATAAGTTATACTTATAGTACTTACTTATAGTTACTTATAAGTAAGTACTTAGCACTACCGTGGATCGACATCGAAATAAATAAATCAAATAAATGTACCAAATGAAGGTAGCGCCAAGTACTTACTTATATAACATGAACGAAATATATTTCGTTCATGTATTATAATTTTTTATTTGAACTAAACACCTCGATTTGCTTTCGAAGTCCACCGTTAATACAATATGGTTCGATAATCACAAAAAAATTAAAATGTAAAAATAATTAATAATAAATTAATAATAAAAATAAAAATAATAATAATAATAATAATAATAAAACAAACCTGCGTACGCTTGGTGATTTGTGCTTTGGATGGTTGGATTTATTTAACAACGTTTTGCAATTGGTACATATTTTGTCATTATTTTTTATGGAGACGATGACTTGGCCGTATAATTATATCAATGCTTTTTTGTCGTGCTTTTTTTATACACATTCAGAATATTTTAATGATTTTTTTCTAGAGGCATTCAATTTTTTTTTGTGAAACAGAGTATGGTAAGAACTTATATACGTATGTACTTGTCCAATTTTGTTTCGCTTTATTTGTCTAGTAAGCGTCGAGTACGGCTCGGTGCGCGGAGCCTCAAGCCCCTCCCCCCCCCCCCCCCCCCACTACGCTGCCCGGCCACATTTTCCCGAGAGCCAGCGCTCGACGAATTTCAACAATTTTTTTGACTTAGATTTAATACTCCTAGAGATCTAATAGTATATTGTGCACCTAGGGCGTAAAGTGGGCTTTTTTAGACCGAGTGTGGAATTTGCAGTACAAGTCGAAGGCGAGCTAACACGAGTCGAAGGTGAGCTAGCACGAGTCAAGGGTGAGCTCGCACGAGCCGAAGGCGAGTGCAGGAGCGAGCCGAAGACGAGTGCGTCTGCGAGCCGAAGACGAGTGCGTGTGCGAGCCGAAGACGAGTACTGCAAACACACGAGGTAAAAAAGTCCACTGAGCCCTTGGTGCACACCATATTTTTTGTAATGCATGTATAGATTTCTGTGTTTTTGGGGTTATGGGTTTTTTGTGGGGTTCTCTGGGATTTTTTATGGGGTTTTATAAGGTTTTATAGATTTTTTCAACAGGGAAATACAATATCATATATTGTATATGTACGCACACGGTCGTTTTTACGAATTTCAGAAAGCGGGCTATAATGAAAATAAGCGGGCTATAATAAAAATAAGCGGGCTATAATGGATTCATTATAGCCCGCTTATTTTCATTATAGCCCGCTTATTTTCATTATAGCCCGCTTTTTTCATTATAGCCCGCTTATTTTCATTATAGCCCGCTTATTTTCATTATAGCCCGCTTTTTTCATTATAGCCCGCTTATTTTCATTATAGCCCGCTTATTCAAAAACCGGGCAATAATGAATTCATTATTGCCCGCTTTTTCGAGCCGGTCAAAAAAGGGTCACTTTACGCCCGCTTAATAGGTACAAAAAACGCAGAAATCGTGCATGCGTTACAAAAAAAACTTTACGGCGATTACTCGAGGTGTTGAGTGAATTGAAATATTTTTTTCGTTTCTTAATATCAATTGAGAAAATAATAAACAAAATAAAACTGAAAAAATGTTATCTCCGGTTCTAATAAAGATTTTTAGATTTTTTTTTTGAAATTACCCGTCAAAGATATGGTAAGAAGAATGAATAATAATATCGACAATGATATATCAATTGTCGGAGATATCTCTATTTGTTTAAAAGCAAAAATTTTCAAATCACCAAAAAATTGTCTTGTTTCAGCATGAAATTTTTTTTTTTAATTTACGGAAAGTACTTCCTATGAACTGATACCATGATTTTTTTTCAACCCGGTAGGCCAAGCTTGCCGGAAATGATAGCCACTTTACGAATTTTGGCTAGTCGCGTATTGTTGCTTAACGATATAACGCAGGTAAGAAATGTTTAGACTGTTCTCTAGGGGCTACATTGTATTACGTGTACCATGAGTTTCGAAGCCATACGTTAATTATTTATCCATTTATAACAAAAAATGAAAAAACACAATTTTCATGGTTTTTTTCATTTTGTGGCTAAACAAATAACGATAATTGATCGCGCAAAGGCTTATTTTTTAAAGAATGATGAGACGAATAACTTTTGTATTCACAGTTTACATGTATAACCCATAGGAAAACTACCCAGATAGACCACTGACGTCCAATATACGTATATTTTAGGTATATATGTATATAATGTGTATACGTCTATGATAGACTTATGTTATACGTATATTATACGTATATTGAGTGTATGTTGTGGTGCTACCCGGGAAAAAATAATCATATCGGATCATACATGATCATATATAACTAGTCATGTATGACTCATGCCAGAAAAGTGGCCATGTCTGATCATACCAAATCGTGTATGATCATATCAAGTCATGTATGCACTGCAAATCCAAGTGTTTAGTAGTAGTAATAGTTTATTTATCATTTATGAATTAGCTATTAGAAATGATCGATGAACGAGCTTAAAACTGTTATTCCATTATTTTCGAAAGTCCTGTAAATTTTGAAAAAAAAAGTCATTGACCGGGACTTGAACCCACGATCCTCCGCAGTAATCGAATTCAGCACTTTCGATCCTTAAATAATCATTAAAAAAAAAAATAAAGATTTTGAGAATTTTTTTTTTACGAGTGTTTCCGGCTTTGTGGTCCGGACGTTTTTCCGTCGAAATTAATTTTGAGCCTACCTGAGATTTTACCTGAGACCTACCTAACGAGCGACACTACCACTACGCTATTGATTCCTTATGAATTTCTTGTATTTAAATTATATTAGTATACGAGTTCTAATGAAAAAGCACTGTCTCACCGGGCTCGATAGAAGAGCGTGATATTCAGTAAAAAGGTGATATACAGTGAACAAATTTATTCAATTGTTAATTAACAAATGGATTTGTTTAATAATAATTGTTATTATGTAATATGGCTGGATAGAATCGCGTGATATTATTCAGTAAAAAGGTGATATGCAGTGAAAAAATTTATTCAATTGTTAATCAACAAATGGATTTGTTTAATAATGATTGTTATTATGTTGTTTAATAGTAAATGTTGTTTAATAATAATTTTTATTATGTAATAATGATAATAATAGTTGTAAAATGTCGCAAAATGTGTGATTTACCAATAAATGTGTTATTTTAACAAGAATCATAAATTGTGTAAAGGTTTAATGCGGACCGTGCGTGTAAAGTTACACAGAAAATGCGGGTAAAAGTAGCATAACACGCATATGTGTGTTGCTTTAATACACATTATGCCATTTACACGTGTTATTTAAAAAATTACACATCTTTTGCGTGTAACATAACACACTTGGATTTGCAGTGTGGTCATATGAAGTTATGGATGATCATATCAAGTCGTGGATGATCATACCAAGTCGTGTATGATCATGCCAAATGATCTATAAATGGTCAAAAACGGATGAATCTACATTTGTAAAAATAATTTTTTTTCCAGATTTTGATGGACTTCATGAGAAACATTTTATTTGGGGTCGGATTTTGAAAATGAAAGAGTGAATTCATCCGCTTTTGATTGTGAAATGTATATATGATCATGTATGATCATATATGATCATATATAATATGTTTTATATAATCCTAAACGATTATATATATTGATATGCTGTATGGTCCATAAATATAAATTTATATACGATCCACATGTTCATCTATAATATATATGGTCATATATAATCAAACATGAATGTATGTATGACCCTACAGAATATCATATAAAATCGTATAGGATCTTATATAACTTTATATGCAATTATATATGACCATACATAACATCATATATGAATATAGTTCCTATATAAATTCATGTATGTTTATATATCAACATACATAACTTCATGTATGATCCTATACGATTACACATGATGTTGTGTATGTTCATACACAATCATACATAAATGTATATATGATCTACATGGTCATATATAATACTATACATGGTTATATATGATCATATATAATGCTACATATGATCATATACGATTATACATGAAGTTATGTATGTTGATATATAAACATACATGAATTTATATAGGAACTATATTCATATATGATGTTATGTATGGTCATAAATAATTGCATATAAAGTTATATATGATCCTATACGATTTTATATGATGTTATGTATGGTCATATATAATCATATATACAGTTATATATAAACCTATTCGATTTTACATGACGTTATGTATGTTCATATATAATCATACATAAATTTATGTATGATCATATATAATCATACATAAATCAGGCATGAACCAGATATGTTCATATCTGAACATATCTGAACATATCTGGTTCATGCCTGACTCATATATAACATTTTTTCCCGGGTATTTAACTAATGTAGTGAAAGAATTTTATATACGTATATTTTACGTATATTATACAATAAGCATTTGACATCAAATTATATACATATATTACATGTATAAGGAACATCTACTTGACGATAGAAACGAAGCCTCAACGAAGTATTCTGTCAAATTCACGTATTATATACGTATATTGGACGTGTGTTTTTCAACAATATCTCCGTGGAATGTTGTACATCTCATATACATACGTATAATATTCGTTCATGATCTTTCGGTTGTAATTCCCGGATCTGAAGCTATAATTATATATAAATATATATAAATATTCAATGTACGTATGTAAATTAAATATATATGTATATGCTTCAGATCCGGGAATTACAACTGAAAGATACCCAGATAGAACACTGACGTCTAATATACGTATATACGACGTCGCCATCGACGTCTGTAAGACGTATTTAGTACGTATACTGAAGAGCTAAATGTCCGGCTAATATCTGTATATTTGACGTATATAAGACGTCGAATATACATACAAAATGACGTATATAAGACGTCGAAAATACATCAAATCTACGCACAGCACAATAATATTTTTAAAAAACACAAACAACAACGAAAAACATTACTGGCGGTTCCATACGCATTTTGTCGTTGTTATAGGTCATAGAAGAGTTACACTGAAAAAAAAAAATAAATTCTACACGGATTTCTCGATAGAATTTTATTCTGCTTTGACGGGGACTCGAACCTGCGACCTACCTACTTATCCTACCTATCTTTCTAACACGCTACCCACTACGCTATCGACTGTTTATGTACTGTGGTAATTCATATCATGTATTTGACACGCCAGAGAACACTTGATCAGTTGTATGTTAGGAGCTACTCAAGGGATGGTGGTGGTCGCGTCTTCAACCTGTTTTTAGTATAACCATGTCAGTTTTTAAAGAAATTACAAAATTGAACGTGGTGAATCCAATATGGCGGATCCAAAATTCTAAAAATTCCATAACTTGTCTGATTCACTCTAACTATAGTCTTCGCACAGAGAGATAGAACATAGCCCCTCTATTTTCTGTCTCACTCAGTTCTGCTGCCATCACGTTTAGGACGGTAAACGGAGTCCATATATATACTATATATATATATATAGGTTCATGATCTCAATTCGGATCGCGCGCAAAACTTATTGCGCGCGATCTTTGTGTTATAATGTATTTATATAGTATACATCATATAATGTAAATAAAGTGTTATAAAATATATTTTAATTGTAAGAATTTATCCATCCACTTATATATATCTCATATATATCACTGACGTCTAATATACATATATTACAAATATACCTGTATATGATATGAATACGTGATATACGTATATTTTACGTATATTATACAATAAGCATTTGACATCAAATTATATACATATATTATATGTATAAGGAACATCTACTTGACGATAGAAACGAAGCCAACTGCATTGCTGTCAAAATCACGTATTATATTCGTATATTAGACGTGTGTTTTTCAACAATATCTCCGTGGAATTTTTTACATCTCATATACGTATAATATTCGTTCATTATCTTTCGGTTGTAATTCCCGGATCTGAAGCTATAATTATATATAAATATATATAAATATTCAATGTACGTATGTACATTATATATATATATGTATGCTTCAGATCCGGGAATTACAACCGAAAGATAATGAACGAATATTATACGTATATGAGATGTATAAAATTCTACGGAGATATTGTTGAAAAACACACGTCCAATATACGTATATAATTTGATGTCAAATGCTTATTGTATAATATACGTAAAATATACGTATATAAAATTCTTTCTCTACATCAGTTAAATAGCACCACAATATACACTCAATATACGTATCATATACGTATAATATAAGTCTATCATAGACGTATACATATCATATACATATATACCTAAAATATACGTATATTAGACGTCAGTGGTCTATCTGGGTAATGAACGAATATTATACGTATATGAGATGTAAAAAATTCCACGGAGATATTGTTGAAAAACACACGTCCAATATACGTATATAATACGTGATTTTGACAGCAATACAGTTGGCTTCGTTTCTATCGTCAAGTAGATGTTCCTTATAAATATAATATATGTATATAATTTGATGTCAAATGCTTATTGTATAATACACGTAAAATATACGTATATTACGTATACATATCATATACATGTATATTTGTAATATATGTAAATTAGACGTCCGTGATCTATATGGGATATATATAAGTGGATGGATAAATTCTTATAATTAAAATATATTTTATAACACTTTATTTACATCATATGATGTATAGTATATAAATACATTATAACACAAAGATCGCGCGCAATAAGTTTTGCGCGCGATCCGAATTGAGACCATGAACCTATAGATATATATATATATGGACTGCGTCTACCGTCCTAAACGTGATGGCAGCAGAACTGAGTGAGACAGAAAATAGAAGGGCTATGTTCTATCTCTCTTTGCGAAGACTATAGATTACAGACTATATATATTAGAGTGAATCAGACAAGTTATGGAATTTTTAGAATTTTGGGTCCACCATATTGGATTCGCCACATTCAATTTTGTAATTTCTTCAAAAACTGACATGGGTATACTAAATAAAGGGTTGAAGACGCGACCACCACCATCCCTTGAGTAGCTCCTAACATACAACTGATCAAGTGTTCTCTGGCGTGTCAAATACATGATATAAATTACCAAAGTTCATAAACAGTCGGTAGCGTAGTGGCAACTAAGATATCTTCGTTGGTAGTGGGTAGCGTGTTAGAAAGATAGGCAGGATAAGTAGGGTAGGTCGCAGGTTCGAGTCCCCGTCGAAGCAGAATAAAATTCTATCGAGAAATCCGTGCAGAATTCATTTGTTTTTTTCAGTGTAACTTTTCTATGACCTATGACAACGACAAAATGCGTATGGAACCGCCAGTAATGTTTTTCGTTTTCGTTTATATTTTTTTAAAATTATTGTGGTGTGAGGGTAGATTTGATGTATTTTCGACGTCTTATATACGTCATTTTTTAAATGTATTTTCGACGTCTTATATACGTCACATATACAGATATTAGCCGGACATTTAGTTCTTCAGTGTACGTACTAAATACGTCTTATAGACGTCAATGGCGATGTCGTATAGACGTATATTAGACGTCAGTGTTCTATCTGGGTAGTCCAGTCATTACGTCGAAAAAAAACGGGTTAGAAATGCAAGTGAACCGAGAAAGCTGATTTTTGGATATCGTGGGGGGGGGGGGGGGGCTCAGAAAAGCTTAACTTCAAATTGTCGACCAAGATTTCCTATGTGCATTCTCCGCCATCTTGAAAAAGGGTTAAACTTTGTTTTTTTGCAATAAGTCGACTCTCCGTCGACATGCAAAAATTGCGATGGAATATTTGTTGCTTTTTTTATGCTCTATAATTTAGGTTATATACATTTTCCACCTACCATTCATCGTTGTTGAGATATCGAACGAGAAAGTCAAAAATTCAGGTAGTGAAACTTATTTTTTGCTGTTTTCTTCTTTCCCGTGATAGATATCGAAAAAATATATTTTATCAAACTTGTAGAACTTGTTAAAACCTACAATTCACTTTAAAAAAAAATTTTTTTTACGAAAATTACGGCGTCTGGCGCGCCACAAAGTTTACCGTAGCGTGTCCGACGCTATTAATGTGCGTCCCGCCATAGGAGCCGCCAATAGAGCGTCCGTTAGAGTTTGAGGGGTCAGGTATAAAAGACCCCTTTTTTATCACTCGTGCCGGAACATATAAATGTTTAATGCATATACGTGACTTTCGGCATGTACGACCAATTTGCATCACTTTAGGATTCGTTTTCTCGACTATTTATTTCGATATATTTTCAACCGTATATCCGTAAACATTATTGTATGAAGCATTGTTTCGTTCTATTCACCGAGATTGAATACCAATTAATGCTGAACTCGCAGCAGCAACAGACAGCATTTCCCTGAGCCTTCGTTCAAGGGTTACACTTTTGGCTGCTAATGCTTTAATATTGCAGGAAAAAGCACATTCTTACGGACTTGTCTCGGACAGGTTTAGCCTTGCCCGCTCGTCCTTAACCCTCTCATGTCAGCTCAATATAGGTGGCTCCTGACTTTGCGGCGCCCGGCTTGTGTATTGGTGATATGCTATACTTTCCTTACGGGCCGCGCCAATAACCCACGCGCGATTTTCGCGCTTTCCACTCAGATACACCTGCTGTCTTTTTGAGCTAAGAGGATATATCTTTGTACATTTTTTGTGTATAATAATGCTTTATTTAACCCTCTGGACTCCTAACAGGACGAAATAGTTTTTGGCGTAAAGCAAGCCAGAGGCGCGCGTGTGTTAGTGCATCCTGCCAAGAAAACTGTGTAACTAACACACGCACATGATCGCTCGGAGTGGGGGGATCCTTAGGTAGCCCAGAGGGTTAACATATCCTATGCTTTTACAAATTGTAACATGAACTGACTGTGTTCTAAAAAATACAGTAAATCCATAGACGTCGTGAATTTAGGATTGTTAAGGTGATATGAAATCATACGGATACGAGGACGATGGCGTTGGTGGTGCTTACGTCGAAGCAAGAGAGACATTGAGAAATTGTTTTACATCATGTTTAGTGTCATCAATTAGATGGGATGGTGTAGAATTGCCTATTTCAAGGAGTGTACTAATGAAATACTATGGAGAGGTGGCAAAAATAACTGTTCACGCGAATCCATAATTTGACAGGTAAGTGAAATTTATGATTTCCAAAACTATGCCTACCGTCGGTGCGCCCGTGCACCTGCATCACTGTTCGATTATTCTATCAAACGGGATGTTTCAGCCACCTTTAAACACTATTTTACGTTGAAGGCACTTTGAAACATTTCATTGAGAGTATTAAATTCTCATCAGTCGTATCCCGTAGTACTGCTATTTTTAGAGCATATAGTGGCTCTAACGGCATACGACATTCGTCTTCCGTTTTCCAGCTCATTGCAGAAAGACTCAAACTTAAGGTGATGGATAGCCTCTCGATCGGTAACAAAACCTGATGTAATCACCTGAGGATAGTGATTTTGCGAGAAATCTCTACTTTATTTTTTTTCCAAATCGATTACAGTTTTCGTTACTGACTGAGCCCTTCGTCCTAACTCATCATAGAGGGGCAGAGGGGGCTTAGCTTTAAGCTCTATCTTTGTTATAAAAATCGGGCCTTACAGTGGATGAAGAGCACACCACCAAATCGGAGGAAACAAAGAACATCGACTTGTATTCAATTATTTCAATTTTAGTTCCAGAATTTATGCGTTCATACAGAAGAATCTGTATTCGCAGAACACAATTTTGGGAAAATCGAGTTTCTCAAAACTGCATTCTTCCGAAAATCGACTTTCCCAAAAATGTATTGTTCAGATAAAGATTCATTAGAATCATCGCATAAAATAAGGAGAAATTAGGGAATTCTTTCTATTTCGTAACATAAATGGAATTCGAGACTAAAAAAATTTTTTCAAGGTGAAAAAAAATCAAGTGCTCGATAATAATCACAATAATGTGTTCGAACACATTAAAATTCTATTTGAATTAAAATTCTATTTTGTTTGTGTTTGAACACATTATTGTGAATATTATCGAGTACTTGATTTTTTTCACCTTGTGAAATTTTTTTTTCAGTCTCGAATTCAATTTATGTTACGAAATAGAATTTTAATTCAAATCTGTCACTGTCAGAGTTAATTTAAAATCTTTCAAGATCGTCTATGTCAATGATGAGTTTCTATACATCGAGAAATCTTTATTTTTTTCGATTTCCAAAAAATCTGCGGGTATGAAGTGATGCATATCGAAGGGAATATATTCTTTTCTGATATCCCGTCTGTTCCGAGCTTTTTCCATGATCCGGGCCCAAGTTTTGTAGTTTGAAATTGCAAATAATTTTAAAAGAAATCCCAACCAGTAATGATTCAAAACATCCATTTGTTTTTTATTTGAAGAAAATCAACTTGTGCGTTTACTATGCCGCATCCAGGGGAGCGCCGAAATTTTGGACTAATACATAAAAATTATAATAACCGTGGAATAATAATGATAATAATAATAATAATAATTCAGTACTTCTGCACCCCCGAATAAAAGTTCTGGATCCGCCGGTGTTTGCATTATAGGCAGGCATCGCCGGTAATTTCATGGGCTCTAGTATCTTCCACACTTATTTTTACAACATTTGCTAACGTTTTTCGGGGGGACCGCAGCGAAATAAAAAATACCCAAAAGAAGAACAGTCCTAGGGCCCATAAGTATATGACCGCCGTCTGGCATCGCTGCTAAGCGTAGGATACATGCGTAATCAGATACTGCGCATCTTTACATTCATTCTGTTTGTAGCCCGCATCACGCGCGTCGTGCATACACGTAATACAGTCCGACCTCCAGATAAGAAACCCGGCAATGAGAAACCTTCCCCAGTTTCTCGCTCAAGCACTTCCCCCACTACGACTCGAGCTCTGAGCTCGATCGCATACGGAAAAGAGCATTGAGCATGAGAGAAACAGACAGAGGCAGTGAGCGTGCAGCGCGCGCCTGGTGAGGGTTTCCGAATTCTAGGAAAAACTCTTCTCCTTGGGGGTTTTTGGTTTCTTATTTGAAGGTCGGACTTATTGGTCCAGTCGGATTAGACTTGAGTCCTACTCTTTTCGACTACAGAAATGCCGATTTTTTTGTAGATAGATTCGACCTCGAAAAATAAACCCCTGATTTTGCGACTTAATTGAGTTCACGGAACATTGTTTTGAAAAATGTTAAAAAAACATCGCAATTTTGATTTTTAGTTTTTTTTTCCGTGTGTGTGAAGAAAAAATGTTTTCTGAAGAAGTTGTAGGTATCATCCTCGTGTATAAGACTTGAAAAATGTTGGTTAGGTCAGCCGCAAATACAAAAAACCAATGAATTTTTTTTTTTTTTTTATTTCAATCTAATTCCTCTAATTATCAATGTATACCCTCTAAACTGAATATGACACGTATAAAATATATGCCCCAAGGGTTCGTCTAAAAATATTGTGATTATCTCGCATATTATAGCAACAAATAGCGATTTTTGAAAAATATACAGGTACCAATTAAATTTGAGCCGATGGAGTTACAGCGTCCAAAAGAATCATGGTTATAGTTATACATATGGAGATTCATGTGTCTTAAAAAAAATTTACTATAAAAAATGGTCGCAAAAATAGGAAATAAAATTTTTCTTACTTAACAAATACGATTAATGACCGAAATTATTGAGTTACGAAAACCCTTTTTTGTTATTATTATTATTTATGTTTTTGAGACAAGAAATTAATGAAAAAAACCTATTTATCTTTATTAGAACCAAAGATACACTTGTTTTACTTATTAGCGATTTATTATCAGTGTTAATAATATTAAGACTTGAAAAAAATACTGTATCTTGTCCATACATGCAAGATCAGACATGAATTGTTTCATCCAGATTAGCGCTCCAGTTTCGTCAAAATTAATTATTGAATTGAAGCAAAGTCGTGGAGTCACGCTACAGTGGCACCACGGCGGCGCGGAGCGGTGACTTGGTGTTAGGTATGCGGGAGCGGGTATTACTTTTGTTAAATGAATAACTCCGGTAAAAATGATCGTGGAAGGGTCCGTTTTTTTTAATTCAGCTATTTTGAACTCAGCAATTGGTATATGTGCTTCGGTACCACGAACAAATTTCGCTGATCACAGTCACTACTGTCGCAATTAATAATACAACAAGTTTTAGGCATTGTGCAAAGTGTAGGGTACTATGCGTCACGCCAATTTTCTGTTCTCGTGACGCCAAGCGAAGGGGTAGACCACGGGGAGATTCAATTATTTGACCGCGCAGTAACACACTGCGCATATACCCTACGCTTGGCACCGACGCCAGGCGGCGGTCATATATATGTGACTACCCGGGGTAGTCCAAAATTTTGTGGGTGTCACAAAATTTTGGTTTTTCTCACATCAGTCTCATAGTAGCGATTACCAGTGCCTCACCGTTATAACAAGCCTTTCTCGATACATTTTCTTTTTGCATATTGTCAGTTTTCATTTCCATTCTTTATTCGTAGCTTTTTTTAATTCGTATTTTCTGTGTTTTAATATTAATACTTTTTCATTACAATTACTTTTTTATTATTCATTTTCATTACTATTTTTTAGTCATAGTTTGTTTGATTCGTTTTTCTTTATTCCAATACATTGTCGTTTTATTCTTATTTTTATTATTACTATTAAATAAGTTATTATTAGTGTTCATATTTTGTGATTAGCTTTAATTATCTTTTTCGGATTTTTTCTAGTTTTTTTATTACTGTTTTCGTGCTTTAATCCGGTGTTGCATTGTATTTGTGTGCTGTGTTTTTCTCGCGAGTGTCGTGTTGTTGAAGTTTTTTGAACATGCCGCGTAACCGCAGACCGCAAAGACGCCTCCCTTTGACAGAGAAGATGAAGGATGGGAGAGTGTACCAAAAAAGTGGACAATCCCGCGATGGTCGAACCATGTAAGTAAAATTTTTTGTATCAATTGATTGCTTGTCCATCTATATGATGAAGGGAAAGATGTAGGAAATGTGATATTTGAATGAATACCGCGAAAACTTTTCTCTTATCGTACATTAATTGACGCGCTAATAATTGCTGTAAAGGTTTAAAGTTTTTGCAGATTCTTTGATAGACTTGAACGGTTTTAATTTCGTGTCGCATGGTTAAGGGTTTCAAGATGTTGGCGCTCTATTTGCAGGAGACATATAAAATCGAATCTCTGTTTGAATTTATGCCGCCGGCTTCTTATACATTTATGCGGCGATAATTTTACGTTTCAAATTATATAGTTGCTTTTTTCGCGATATTTCATTTCGCGATAAACAGAGGTATCGTCGAAAAGTAGCGCGCGAGGGAGAGGTTGTTTCACCCCCCCCCCCCCCCCCCCCCCCCGTTAAGGGAAGGCTAATCAACCTCTCTCTCTGTCTCTCTCGCTGTCGCACAATGGTCGGTT
Organism: Rhorus exstirpatorius; assembly: GCA_963564615.1. Taxonomy (NCBI): domain Eukaryota; kingdom Metazoa; phylum Arthropoda; class Insecta; order Hymenoptera; family Ichneumonidae; genus Rhorus; species Rhorus exstirpatorius. Next base: position 7,556,601 of record OY751318.1, read on the forward strand.
AAGCCTCTTCTCATTCTCGAGTTTGTGGCGCCAGAGACACGTGGCAATTTGCCGGCGAGAGAAAGAAGGGTAAAAGGGGTGTCGGTCGGACATAGCCGCTGATGGTCAGTTTATTTTTTTTTCGACTGGTACCAGCGCGTACAGGAACGAATAGACAAAAGAGGCCCAAACAATGGCTATGTTTCCACCCGAGCTTAGGTTTACCTGAGCTAAGATGAGTGCGAGCGAGAAAACTGTTCGGACTTCTCTCTCGCACTCATCGGTTTTAGAGCCACCTAAGCTGCGGTGAAAACACAGTCAATTTTTCAATCATAGACAGTGCTATATTTTCAAATACAATACTTGAAACAGAAACGAATAACCGAGCGTTCGAACGTCCGATTCAGATTTATTGTCGTGTGAAAGAAGAAAGGGTGTTGAGACTATTCTGAAGGCGGGGGATTAAAATATATTTCGAAACTTTGAATGTGCGCCATATTTTCAGAAAAAAAATCGGGTAGGGGAATAAAGTGGCTATAAAAATTTGCCATCTCACATACAGCAGAAGTAAGGTGAAGAGGCAGAGAGAATGAGAGGGAGAGAGACAGTCTAGGTAGGGTGTTCGAACGCTCACTTATTACACCTCTGTTTGAAGTATTGTTAGTCCAGTCGGATTCGACATGAATCGACCAACCCTCATTATTTTCGAATTCAGTAATGCCGATTTTTTCGTCGGTAGGTTTGACCTCGAAAAATAAGCCCCTAATTTTGCGAGTTGATGAATTAACGGAACAATGTTTGAAAAAATGTTAAAAAAAAGCAATTTTCATTTTTAGTTTATTTTTCTGTGCATGTAAGAAAAAAATGTTTCCAAACAAGTTGTAGGTTTCATCCTCGTATATAAGAAAAAAAATTTTTAACTTCGAAAATGTTGGTTACTCCAGCCGCAAATTTAAAAATCAATTAAATTTCTTTTTCATTTCAATCTAGTTCCCTTCAATGTAGTTATAGATATGGGGATTCATAATATGATTAAAACAAAGATTTCTATAAAAAACGGTCGAAAAAATAGGAAAAAATTTTTTGTTACTTAACAAGTACGATCAATGACTGAAATTATTGAGTTACGAAAACCGTTTTTTGTTATTATTAATAATCCTGTTTTTGAGACGGGAAATTAAAAAAAACCTCTTTATCTTTATTAGAACCGGAGATACACTTGTTTTACTTATTAGCGATTTATTATCAGTGTTAAGAAGTGAAAAAAATATTAGCGATTTATTATCAGTATTAAGAATTGAAAAAATACTGTATCTTGTCCATCCATTCATTTCATTCATTCATTCAAAAAATTCATGGTTGATCTTTCGATCAACCATGAATTTTTTCATTTACATTTAAGCTTCAGCTTCATCAAAATTAATTATTGAATTGAAGAAAAGTCGAGGAGTCGCGTTCCACCGGCTCCGCGGCGGCGCGGTGACGTGGTGGGGCGGCGCAGCAACTTGGTGTGAGGTATACGGAAGCCGGTGGGCGGGCGTTTTTTGCTAAATGAATATCTGTGCTAAAAATGATCGTAGTAGAATTAGTTTTTTTTTAACTTTATCTTTTTTAACGCAGCAATCCCGATTGCTGCGTTAAATAAAACTGACGTCATATCCCGATATGACGTCAGTTTTATTATTTCGAACAATGCTTCATGAGTTCTTTAAATTACACGTTTACTTATTTGAATAGAACCATTCTAGTCACATATTTGTAGATATATGTATTAATTATTAATATGTGCTTATGAATAATTGTATTCAAATATATAAGTGTGTAATGGAATATGAATGAATAGTGATATAAACAGATATTAGTACATATATCTACAAATATGTGCCTAGACTGGTTGTACTCAACTAAATAAACGTGTAATTTAGAAAAAATTATAAAGGATTGATTGAAATAAAAAACCGACTTCATATTCCAATTGCTGATTTAAAAAAAAAGTGGATTAAAAAAAAGCGGATCATTCTACCGTCATTTTTAACGGAGATAGTTATTTAGTAAGTTACACCCGCCCGCCCACTCACGTATACCTCATACCAAGTCGCTGCGCCGCCCCACCACGTCACCGCGCCGCCAGGGAGCCATGGAACGCGACTCCTCGACGTTTATTCAATTTAGAAACACATCAAATTTCATGCAGTGATATTTTGGAGTTCGTACTTTGAGTAACGCAAGATGTACCGATGCATATCTGTTGGTGTCGATGAATAATTTCGGAGTCTGGTCGCTTTGTTTACAGTCCGATAGTCTTATCTATTTGTGACTCGAAAGTTCGAAAGCATATGAGGCTAATTGATTCTCGGTGTTCTTGTACTTTTACACTGCGTTTACTGATACGCAGTTTTAATCTGTGTATGACCTTACTTGAATATTCTCGACTGTTAATAATACTGTATATAATGCAATGGTGAAAAATAAACTGTATGAAAGAAAAAATACGTGCTGCTTGGCTACGATTTGTTTGTGTATATATGTATGTATATGTATATATGATTATATTACTCCACGCTCTAAGCGTGAGGCGCGGTTATGACTTCATCATGCACTATAGGTCGGTTCGAAAGAAGCTTGCTACAGCAAGTTACAAAAGAATAATAATAATGTTGCTTTTGAATGAAATGATCGTATAGCTTCTTTCAAGAGATGATGAATAGTAAATAAAGATATACATATATGCATAAAGTGCCTTTTGAGAATACGTGTATATAATGGCACATGTGTTTAATAGTATATATATATATATATATACTAGGGGTGCGTAGGGTGCTACGCGCCCTCACTTAGGTTTGGGTTTGGGTTTAGGTTTTGGGTTTGGGTTTGGGTTTAGTCATCCTTTTCAAATTGGACACCCGGTATAAGCTCAAATCCTGAAACAGCGGCGGCGGCGGCAGCGGCGATATATCTTTATATTATAGAGAGATATATATATATAATCATAATATAGTTAGTTTCAATTATAGGTATTGTTTGAAATATATATAATATAGGTGAGGTTCAAAAGTTGATACGTTTAAAACTCGAAAATTACACATCATTATCAGATGCTTACACGAAAGCAATTAAAATCGAAAAAGAAATTGAACGCGATCGGTCATATTTCAAGGAAAGCCGTACAGAATTTAAAAGTCAATCAAACGGCAATGTAAAAACAATTTCATCCGGAAACCCTCTCGAATGTGGGTTCTGCAAAAGAAAAGGTCATACAGACGCAAACTGTTGGTCAAAAAATCCAGAAAAGCGACCCTCTCAACCACGAAATAATAATAATAATGAAAATAATTCAAGACCCCCAATTTCTAATAACACAAATGATTCATGTAACGACAGACCACGTACGATCTGTAATTATTGCAACAAACCCGGTCACATCGAGGCCGCTTGTTATAAAAAACAAAACGACGAAAAGAAAAATTCGGGAAACGATATCACTCGTTCGGCTGGAAAAGGCGCGAGCCGGGACGAGAAAACTTCGGAGCGCCAAGTGAAAGTAATCGGAAACCCCGAAATGCAAATGTCAGAACCGTCAGGCTCCAATTAAAGAAAAATTCATTTATTCCCTCGTTTGAAATAGAAACACCAGATTTAACGACAAAATGCAAATTTATGATTGATTCCGGTTCTGAACCAAATCTGATAAAACAGGAAATTTAGAACCCAGACGTAAAAATAAATAGTGGCGAGATATTAAAATTGCAGGGTATATCGGAGGACCCTGTATACACTATGGGTTCAACAAAAATTTTGATTAAAGACACATTATCTGAATTTCACGTCGTAAATAATTCATTCCCGATATCTCAAGATGCTATTTTGGGATCAGAATTTCACGAGCTTCACGGAACAATAATCGATTATGAAAACTCTGTACTTAAATGGGGAAACCAGATATTGCAATTCAAAAAACTTCAAAGGAATAAAAATGCCGGCACGCTCTCGCACGGTAATCCACATGCATGTTGCTAATCCGGAAATTAAAGAGGGATATATCCCAAGAATCGACCTTCCGAATGGATTATTCCTCAGAGAGGCAGTAGTGTCAGTAAAAGACGGCATGGCTTGTTTGATGGCACTCAATACGACCGAAGAGGATGTAGAGCTCACTAATTCAGTGGTGACTCTAGAGACATTCCAGCCCTACAATCCCAATAATTCGGCAGTTCCTGTTATCCGTTCGGTGATCCGAGGACACCCTTAGAAAAGAACGAGCAGGGCTGACCTGGTGTTGATCGGCAGCATGACCAATTTGTATTTACGGCACAAAAAAAAGTAGATGACACGGACAAAGTGTCCGGGGTCAAAAATTTGCTGAGACTCGACCACCTAAACGGGGAGGAACGAGACAGTATCGATCGGTTAATAGAAAGAAACGCCGATCTCTTTCATATACCAGGTACCCCTTTAGAAAGTATAAATGCGATAGAACATCGTATATTAACATCAGACGATCAACCCGTATTTACAAGACAATATAGGTTTCCACCGATACACAAGAATGAGATAACGAAACATGTAAGTGAATCAATTGAAAGCGAAATCATCCGTCCATCCTCCTCACCGTACGGCTCAACATTGTGGATCGTTCCGAAAAAGGCCGATTCACAAGGTAAACCCAAGTGGCGAATGGTCATCGATTATCGCAATTTAAACGAGAAAACAATATCCGCTCCCTAATATAACAGAAATATTAGACCAGCTTGGGAGTGCAAAGTACTTTTCAGTCTTTGACCTCGCAAGTGGTTTTCATCAGATCAAGGTTCACCCGGAGGATGCGCACAAAACAGCGTTTTCGACTCCGTTTGGTCACTATCAATTAAATAGAATGCCATTCGGGCTACAGAATGCTCCAGCAACCTTCCAAAGGTTCATAGATCGTGTTAATACACGATCCATTCTGGACTTCAAGGAATAGAGCTCTTTGTTTGCCTTGACGATATGGTAATATATGCAAAATCCCTTAATGAACATGAAATGAAATTTGATAGACTTGCAAAGAGACTTAGAGAAGCAAATTTGCAATTACAACCGGATAAATGCGAATTTTTACGAAAAGAAGTGGGTTTTTTGGGACACATTATCAGCGAAAATGGGGTAAAACCCGACCCGAAGAAACTTGAAGCCTTAAGGCATTATCCGAAACCAACCAATCCAACAAAAATACAGCAATTCCTCGGATTAGCAGGCTACTATCGTAGATTCGTGCATAATTTCTCGGGCATTGCAAAGCCACTGACTAATTTATTAAAGAAAAAGATAATTTTTAAATGGACAAGCACACAAGATGAACCCTTTACTAAATTCATTGACGCTCTATGTAGAGAACCCGTATCACAATACGCAGACTTTACAAAACCATTCATTATCACGACAGATGCCTCAAATATCGCTATAGGCGCTATTTTGAGTCAGGGCGAAATCGGCAAAGACAAACCCATTGCCTACGCCTCACGAACATTGAACCCAGCGGAATTAAAATATTCAACTATTGAAAACGAACTATTGGGTATTGTTTATGCAGTAGATTATTTTTGACCGTATGTCTATGGAAGAGAATTTACTCTCGTAACCGATCACAAGCCTTTAGTATGGCTTAACTCAGTTAAAGACCCAGCAAACCGATTGCTACACTGGCGTTTTAAACTAGCAAACTATCAATACAAAATAATCCATAAGCCCGGTAAGGACAACAGCAATGCTGACGCCTTATCCAGGAATCCACCAGACATCGAAAAATCAGTATTAATGGTTAAACAAATTTGAGGCACGGTTATGACTTCATCATGCACTATAGGTCGGTTCGAAAGACGCTTGCTACAGCAAGTTACAAAAGAATAATAATGTAACGTCCTGGGTCGAAATACCCACCTAAATTTGAAAATTTTCATATACGTTCTTTTAATACTTAAATTACAAGAAAACATGAACGACCAGAGGTGATCCTCATTGCCGGAGTTCACCGCCTAACGCACAAAAACTTTAATCTTTTACGAACGAGGCTCGTCACGGGGGAAGGCGCGTGAGTGACGAACCGGCGTATGTCGCACGTTATCACCAAGCTCCCGCAGATGCGGGAAGTTAGTGAAAATCAACGCCTTGCTGGCTCGCACACGATAGCCGCGCTTATCGCCTAGGGACGAGCCTCAACATAAACAACAAGCTTCTTCGTGAGTATCGATATCCCTGCACTGGCAGTAGTCAGAAATCAGTCTGGACAATGTCGATTACACGAAACTGACATGAAAATCGCCAGCCATAATAACTGGAAATCCGTCTGGCGATTGTCGTCAGCAGGATGTCGAGGTGTGAGAGAAACTCTTCCCTCACGCGCCGACATCTCCCACCTTATGCGACAATAGAATAAGGGCCTATATAATGACCAGCAAGAAGTCCGTCAGTCAGTCTATAAGTCAGTCAGTGAGGAGTAGAGAGTAATCAACAGTTAAGAGTCAGAGTACTCAGTCAGTCGAATAGGTTAACGAAGAACCATCGGAAAAACCGGCGGGTCTACCTCGGGGACCCGACCGCGTGTAAAGCAGCTTAAAACTTAAAAATTGTAAAAATTGTGAAAACTTCTTGTCCGATTTCCCCAACGGGGTTGGTCAAGGACTATTTTAATAAACGCCGAAATTTACTTGTTGAAATTAAAAAGTGATTCGACAAGCTCATTTAAATAACCCGCTACGCCTACATCCGCTCATCCAACGAGGATAGATTCGGCCGGTAAATACGGGAAGGTAATTGATAAAACGTACGAACATACTTCAAGTTGTTCAGTTTCGATTGGGACACCCACAAAAACTCACGTGTTCCCAACGCCTCTTCCCAACTACAGTTCTGTGCGCCAGACGCACGTTCTCTAGTAGTTTCCTCTCATACTCTTTAACTACAGTGCTGTGCGCTAGATGCACGCGCTTACGTAGTTACTTTTCTACCTCTCTCTCTCTGACTACAGCATAGTGCGCTAGATGCACATGCTCAGGTAGTTACTTTTCTACCTCTCTCTCTGACTACAGCATAGTGCGCTAGATGCACATGTTCAGGTAGTTACTTTTCTACCTCTCTCTCTGACTGCAGCATAGTGCGCTAGATGCACATGCTCACGTAGTTACTTTTCTAACTCTCTCTCTAACTACAGCACTGTGCGCTAGATGCACGTGCCTGAGTAGTTACTTTTCTCACTCTCTTTAACTACAGCATAGTGCGCTAGATGCACATGCTCACGTAGTTACTTATTCCTCTCTCCGGGTACAGCCCTGTGCACCAGACGCACGCTCTGTACTCTAACCAGCCAACCACAACTCCGTGCGCTAGGCGCACGCACTGTGGTGGAGGTTTCAACCCTATCGTGTGGGAGTCCCACCCGAAAATAGGACACACTCGAAGGATAACTTTTTCATTCAGACTTTTACGAGCAAACGCCGAAGCGGTAAATACGAAAATAATAACGACTCGCTCCAGGGAAGAATTGTTTAATGTATGAGCACAGCAACAACAATTCGAGCGACACCTCAACCGACAACGTCGTCTTCATCAACTAAACACCCGCTACGCCCAAACAAAAATCACCTAACAAAAGCCATGGTAAAACACCACGTTTTACCAAAGGAAGCAAGAAAAATCTACGTTTCACGTAAGTAGCGTCACACGATCACCGCACCGCCTCTATCCCCGACCGGCGCATTCCGGTCCCAACAAGAGGCACCCTTATATATATATATATACCCTATCGTTCTCACCCAGGACGTAACAATAATAATGTTGCTTTTGAATAAAAAGATCGTATAGCTTCTTTCAAGAGATGATGAATGTATATATATAGTGAATAAGGATATACACATATGCATATAGTGCCTTTTGAGAATACGTGTATATAATGGCACATGTGTTTAATAGTATATCGTTCTATATTATATAAACATATCGCCGCCGCCGCCCCCGCCGCCGCCGTGTCAAGAACACACCTTGCCCTATACCAACCCAAACCCAAACCCAAACCCAAACATAATCAAACCCAAACCCAAACCCAAACCAAACATGAAAATTTTTATCGTATCTACTGAGGAAAAATTTTATTTTTTATTTTGGATTTCTCTCAGCTATGTCCTGGCATTTGCCCAATGCCCCAGGGAAAACCAAAACTTAAAAACCTGGGAAGGACATTTCTATATACGGTTTACAATATATTTACAATTTATTGAAATGTTCTTAAATAATTCCATTAAATGTTTTTGTATTATCTAATTTGTTTAAATAACTATCTAAAGCACACATAAATTTAAGCACACATCAATTTTCCATTACCGCCGCTCCCGTCTCCATTTAAGTTTTTAGAATTCTAAAAACTTAAATGGAGACGGGAGACGGGAAAAAAGGAAGCAATTGCTTCCTTTTTTTCACTCTTCCTTTTCGTGATCGGTCGATCGTTCTATATTTGTTTTAAGTTATAAAAATAGGGGAGAATTACAATCGAACTGTTATAAAAGGATTTTAATAATACTATGTATGGGGTAGTTTATATATTTTTCTTTTTTTAGTATCCCCAGTAGCCTATTAGGTCATTGGTTGTTGTCAATTTTATATTACAATCATTCCAAGATATTTAAGAAAAATATAACTCATATAATAATTTATCATCCTGTATTCCGTCGAATTAATTTTCCTCCTCAAATAAGCTCATTCAATGGCATCATCGGTACTTCGATAATTTTTATATGCTCGATATTTTGAATTTTCAGGTAAATGTTTTCATTCTCTGGAATAAATGATTAGATGAAATTTTTGTTATGTTGTTAATTTTCATTTTTAATTCTATGACTGTAAAAAAATGTATTACCATATTCTTGGACTTCTCCTATAACCTCAATTTTTTGGCCTGGACTGATTTTAATTTTTTCTTTTATGTTTGAAATCACCACCTCGAGCTTGAAGATCCCGTCGGTGATTGTCCCGGTATATTCACTAGATTTGATTTTATTAATCATAATAAATCGATCACGTAGATATCCCTCGCATTCTGAATGTTAAATGTTAGTAATTATGATCAATATTAATTAATATTATATATGCTTATTATTATTTAAAATACAAATTTATTACGTACTTATGAGTCCAATTTTATCATTAATTTGATCCATATAAATTTTTTCAATGTTGCCATAAATTTGTAGAACGTCAAATTGGCCTAAGTCGGTAATTTCTGTGTAATGTTTTAGTTGCAACTCAAAAAACATGTTTCCATCATTGTATGATGAACTCTGAGTTGCAGTAGAATTTTGTATCAGGCGGATCTACGCATCGATCAATACATTAGGTCATAAGGAATGAATTGAACTTCTACATATATTCTTATGAAATAGTACATTTTTTTTTATTTTAAGGTAGGTCAATTTGTGTATAGTTAATTAATTTTTAAAACAGTGCTTACTTGATTTAATTTAATTTTTGCTGAGAAAGTTACAGCATCTGTGTTAAAAGCACAGCATGAAATTCTTGATCCTTGATTGTTATTTATTATAAATTTAAATAACTCGAAATTCCTGTTTGATTCTTTAGATTTGATCGTTCTTATATCGGATATATTATCTACGAACCCAATCAGTGATCTGAAACGATTAGTAATTCTTGAGTGAGTTATATAAGTAAAAATGTCGATTATATGTCAATTTTTCGCTTTACATTTTTTATGTGAAATTTCGCTTTTGATTTTTTGTAAGTGAAAAAATATAGAAATTTTTTTTGAACTTTAGCCAATGACGAAAAAATCATTATTCAGATTTTGATTTTGTGAGTCTTCTAAACGTCTATTAATAGTGGTATATTTTTTTTTGGAAAGTACAGATTGATTTTTTTTATTCAATACGTCAAAATTAAATCAATAAAATAAAAAAATTTTAAATGAATGAATTATTCCATCAATCAATATGGCTGGCTGGACTGGCCTTTCGCAATTGCGCATGCGCTACAGTTTCTGCATTATGTTTATGGTTTTTGTAATATTATGTGCCTCGGTCTTAATTCTTTATTTTTTTTTTTAATTTTGATTTTGTGAGTCTTCTAAATATTAATTGGGGTATATTTTTTTTTGGAAAGTTCATATTGATTTTTTTTATTTAAGACGTTAAATTTAAATTTAAAAAATAAAAAAATTTTAAATGAAAGAATTCGATACCGAATGGTATATAAAAAATGGAGGAAAAAATTTGAAACAATTATGACACGTGTTTTTCAACACAAACACCAAGCTAATCACAAAAAGATCCTTGACAGTGAAACAAAAATTTTGCCGATAATTAATTTTCAATTGTCAATTTTTCGCTTGATTTTGTGATTTTTTTGTAATTGAAAAAAATATAGAATTTTTTTTTGAATTTCAGCAAATGATGAAAAAATTATTATTCAGATTTTGATTTTGTGAGTCTTCTATACGTATATTAATTGTGGTATATTTTTTTTGGAAAGTACAGATTAATTTTTTTTATTCAATACGTCAAAATTAAATTTAAAAAATTAAAAAATTTTAAATGAATGAATTATTCCATCGAGCCATATGGCTGGCTGGACTAGCCTTTCGAAATTGCGCATGCGCTACAGTTTCTGAATTCTGCTTATAGTTTTTGTAATTTTATTGCCTCGGTCTTAACTCTTTATTTTTTTTTTTTTTTTTAATTAAATTTGTTTTATTTTGATTTTGTGAGTCTTCTAAATATTAATTGGGGTATATTTTTTTTTTTTTTTGAAAGTTCAGATCGATTTTTTTTATTCAATACGTTAAAATTATTTAAAAAATTAAAAAATTTCAAGTGAAAGAATTCGATACCAAATAATACAAAAAAAATGGAGGAAAAAATTTGAAAAAGTTATGGCACGTGTTTTTCGACACAAACACCAAGCTATCAAATTTATAAAAATATCTTCGATAGTGAAACCAAAATTTTGCCGATTATTAACTTTTTTTATTCATATATAAGATTTAATATATTGAATATATCTATTACTTACACAAATTTATCTCCAATGTGAATTTCGTTATTTAAAAAATCATTTGTTGTGAATGGAAGAGTTGTTAATGGTTCGTGGCTGATTTTAGGCTTCTTCGATGGTGGTTGAGTGCTGCAATTTTCACTATCGGAGGACGGATTCTTTCGGTTCGACATGATGATAATAATTCCACTATTACACTATTACACTATTTAAATTACACACATTAATTAGGCACTATTTAAATATCACATATAAATCAGACAGATAAATTTTCATATATAAATTATTACGTATAAATATTTTTGAAATATAAATTATGACACATAGATTTTCACATATAAATTATGACAGATAAAACTTTTTCACACATAAATTATGACACGTAAATTTTCACATTTAAATTATTATATGTAAATTTTCACACATAAATTATCACATATAATTTTTATATATAAATTATATGTATTATATTAGGACAGATAAATTTTCATATACAAGTTATGACACAAAAAATTTTCATATATAAATTATGACAGATCGAATGGCACAAACAGTTTTGTTTTTAAATGCCGAGGCACATAAAATTACAGAGGCCATGAGACAAAATGCAGAAGCCATAGCGCATGCACAATTTTTTTCTCGACGGATTCATATTTTTTTATTATTCGTCTCAGATTTTGAGGTTTCGGTTATAATTATTAAAATAATTAATTAATAATTATAATATTAACATACGAATTACAGGCCATCGAAATTGTCTATTTAAAAATAAATTTACACTTACAATTTATTACATTACAATTTATTGTGTACTTTATTTTGTGATTTGTTACATGATTTATTGTATAGTTCGAATCCATATAATTTATTTTGTAATTTATCATATGATTTTTCATATGGTCAGGGTCTCGCTACCACCTTGCCCACGCTACTTATTACATACAAATCATAGTTGGATCAAAATAAAGCTAAACTCGGTGGGAGAAAATAAAATAAATTCTGGTCATATATTGACTTCATGATCATCAAACTGTTATATCATGTAAGTGAGTGTCGTAGCCCAGGCGGTAGCGAGACTGCATCATAATCTCATGAGCGTGGATTCGACCCCGCACGTTGTGATTTTTTTTTTTTTTTCTTTTTTTTTAATAAACCTGGACCATACGAGAAATCATATGATGAATTACAAAATAAATGATATGGATTCGAACTATACAATAAATCATGTTACAAATCACAAAATAAATTACACAATAAATTGTGCAATGATATTTTTCATAAAATACTAAAATTTACCATGTGATTAATCATGTACTTTTTTACATGGTATATCATATGAACTTTTTTAGTACGAAGGTGTTTTACGAATGTAATAAAACTAAAAATTTAAATTAAAAAATTTTTTTTCATCGAAATTTTTTTTTAAATTAGTAGTAAACATTGATTTTTATGATGTTCAAAATCATAATTGATACTATTATATTTTTATTATTATTAAAGGGAGATGAGACGATAAGACATTCGACAGTCACCGGACTGAACATAGATACTCAAGAGACACAGATAACTACGATGACTGACGCTTGACGACGGTTACCATGACTTGGGATAAGGTAGCAACGAGAATAATAACAGAGCAACAGTCTTATCTAAGACCTCAGATTGATCGGACGTGCATCACCGCAAAATAAATAAATCAGTAGTATTTTATTTATATCACCGATGAATAAATCACTCGATAATTTATTTATCAGGTTCCGGCAACATTATTACATTTAGCCGAAATCTGATTGGTTATTTGTTTATTTCATCAATACGCATCGGAATAATTCTGATCAGGATTCTTGATTTGATTTCGTGATCAGATTGTAACGATCAACTGTGAATCCTTTACTCACAAGTAAGTCTCATTTTTCATAATTACTTCATCAATTTCATCAATAATTACTTCAATCAATTTTTGTTTCAATTTAATTTTCGAATTAGCAAATCAAAATCGAAATAGATAGCAATTTACAAATTAGAAGGCATCTAGAGATAACAATTTTCGTATTAGCAAATTCAAATTAAAAAAGATAGCATTTTTCTTATGAGCAAATTAAAATAAAAATAAATAGCAATTTACAAATTAAATGGTTTTTATGCATAATTCCTATACATAAAATCAAAAGAGATAGCAATTTTCGAATTAGCAAATTAAAATCAAAACATATAGCAATTTACAAATTAAAAGGCATCTATGCATAATTTAGATACATAAAATCAAAAGATATAGCAATTTTCGAATTAGCAAATTACAATCGAAACAGATAACATTTTCGAATTAGCAAATTAAAATCAAAATAGATAGCAATTTACAATTTAAAAAGCATAATTCATAAGCATAATTAATAAGATAACAATAAGCATAGTTCAAAAGATAATGCATAATTCATGTAGATAAAATCAAAAGAGATAGCAATTTTCTTATTAGCAAATTAAAATAAAAATAGATAGTAATTTACAAATTAAATGGTTTTTATGCATAATTCCGATACATAAAATCAAAAGAGATAGCAATTTTCGAATTAGCAAATTAAAATAAAAACAGATAGCAATTTACAAATTAGAAGGCATCTATGCATAATTCAGATGCATATAATCAAAAGAGATAGCAATTTTCCAATCAGCAAATTAAAATCAAAACAGATAGCAATTTACAAATTAAAAGACATCTATGCATAATTCCGATGCATAAAATCAAAACAGATATCAATTTTCGAATTAGCAAATTAAAATGAAAATGGATAGAAATTTACAGATTAAAAAACATCTATGTATAATTCAGGTATATAAAATCAAAAGAGATAGCAATTTTCGTATTAGCAAATTGAATTAAAAATAGATAGGAATTTACAAATTAAATGGCATCTACACATAATTCCGATACATAAAATCAAAACAGATGGCAATTTACAAATTAAATGCCATCTATGCATAATTCCGATACATACTATCAAAACAGCTAGCAATTTTCGAATTAGCAAATTAAAATCAAAACAGATAGCAATTTACAAATTAAAGGGCATCTATGCATAATTCAGATACATAAAATCAAAAGATATAGCAATTTTCGAATTAGCAAATTACAATCGAAACAGATAACATTTTCGAATTAGCAAATCAAAATCAAAATAGATAGAAATTTACAATTTAAAAAGCATCTATGCATAATTCATGTAGAAAAAATCAAAAGAGATAGCAATTTTCTTATTAGCAAATTAAAATAAAAATAGATAGTAATTTACCAATTAAATGGTTTTTATGCATAATTCCGATACATAAAATCAAAAGAGATAGCAATTTTCGAATTAGCAAATTAAAATAAAAACAGATAGCAATTTACAAATTAGAAGGCATCTATGCATAATTCAGATGCATATAATCAAAAGAGATAGCAATTTTCCAATCAGCAAATTAAAATCAAAACAGATAGCAATTTACAAATTAAAAGACATCTATGCATAATTCCGATGCATAAAATCAAAACAGATATCAATTTTCGAATTAGCAAATTAAAATGAAAATGGATAGAAATTTACAGATTAAAAAACATCTATGTATAATTCAGGTATATAAAATCAAAAGAGATAGCAATTTTCGTATTAGCAAATTGAATTAAAAATAGATAGGAATTTACAAATTAAATGGCATCTACACATAATTCCGATACATAAAATCAAAACAGATGGCAATTTACAAATTAAAAGGCATCTATGCATAATTCAGATGCATATAATCAAAACAGCTAGCAATTTTCGAATTAGCAAATTAAAATCAAAACAGATAGCAATTTACAAATTAAATGGCATCTATGCATAATTCCGATACAAAAAATCAAAAGAGATAGCAATTTTCGTATTAGTAAATTAAAATAAAAATAGATAGCAATTTACAAATTAAATGGCATCTACACATAATTCAGATACATACTATCAAAACAACTAGCAATTTTCGAATTAGCAATATCATGTTTCAATGAATTAGCAATATCATCATCAATAATCATCAATTAATAATAATTATTAATCATCATTAATATTATCATTTAATCATTAATATTATATAATTTTTTAATGATCACAAGGATCATACAAAAATTTGGAGCTGTTCTGAGCTTGATTACCAAAAAAAAGTTTTGGTGTATCAGAATCGATTCCACGTTCTCAGATTATTATTATTATAGATCCAAACCGCTATAATAAATTTATATTATAATTTATACTTATAGGTATAATTTATATTTATAGGTTCAGGCGAATTTGTGACAATTAACAGAAATTTGATCCGAATTATTCCTGTACGTATTGCAGACATAAACAAATATCCCGACTGGAACTACTAACTGTCCCAAAAATATCCTGACTGTGAATCCGTTATTCATATTCAAGTATAATTTTTCGAATTTGTGACACATAAAAAATCACTCAACGGAACATTAAAATACGAATTATAGGCGATGGAAATTGTTTATTTAGATCTTTCGCTTATTTTTTGTTCAATGATCAAGAAAAGCATAGGGTCGTAAGATCGCAAATTGTTGCTGACGTGAATAGTCATTGGTTGTATTATGAAGTATTCGTATTAGGAGACGAATCGTATAATGTGAATGTATCCGATAAAAATTCTTATACATCCCATATGTCAAGGGATGGTGCTTTTGGTGGAGAAGTTGAAATTCAATCGTTTGTAAGCATGTATAATATACAAGTATATTGGTATACCAGAATGGATATCAAGTTCCCAGACAGTATGGATCAATAGATAGCCATGATAAATTGATACTTTATTTGTCAGGTATTTTCGATGCAGGGCATTATGACATAGTAGGATATTCAAATATTGATTGCTCAGGGGCTAACCAACAAGAAATAAATTCACAACAAGAATATAATCGGTCGTATTATTTGAAAAATAAAAAAAAAATTTATGAACGGAGACGCGTGCATAATCTTAGTGAAGTGATGTTGGCAAAGAAAAAAGATGCAGATAGGATAGCAAATATGAGCAAACAACGTGTAACACGAAAAAGACAGAAGGATTTGGTAAATCAGATGAATGAACAACAATTGTAGAAAAAAAAGGAAGAAAGATTTAGTAGATAACATGACAGAAGAACGTTTGACAAAAAAGAGACAGAAGGATTTGATAGATGACATGACCGAAGAACGCTTGACGAAAAAGAGACAGAAGGATTTGGTAGATGACATGGTAGAAGAACGTTTGACGAAAAAGAGACAAAAGGATTTGATAGATAGCATGGCCGAAGAACGTTTGACGAAAAAGAGACAAAAGGATTTCGTAGATGACATGGCAGAAGAACGTTTGACGAAAAAGAGACAGAAGGATTTGGTAGATAGCATGGCCGAAGAACGTTTGACGAAAAAGAGACAAAAGGATTTGATAGACAGCATGGCCGGAGAACGTTTGATGAAAAAGAGACAAAAGGATTTGATAGATAGCATGGCCGAAGAACGTATGACGAAAAAAAGACAAAAAGATTTGATAGATAGCATGGCCGAAAAACGCTTGACGAAAAAGAGACAAAAGGATTTGGTACATGACATGGCAGAAGAACGTTTGACGAAAAAACGACAAAAGGATTTGGTAGATAGCATAGCAGAAGAACGTTTGACGAAAAAGAGACAGAAGGATTTGGTAGATAGCATGGCCGAAGAACGTTTGACGAAAAAGAGAGAAGGATTTGGTAGATGACATGGCAGAAGAACGTTTGACGAAAAAGAGACAGAAGGATTTGGTAGATGACATGGCAGAAGAACGTTTGACGAAAAAGAGACAGAAGGATTTGGTAGATGACATGGCAGAAGAACGTTTGACGAAAAAGAGACAAAAGGATTTGGTAGATAGCATGGCCGAAAAACGTTTGACAAAAAAGAGACAGAAGGATTTGGTAGATGACATGACCGAAGAACGCTTGACGAAAAAGAGACAGAAGGATTTGGTAGATGACATGGTAGAAGAACGTTTGACGAAAAAGAGACAAAAGGATTTGATAGATAGCATGGCCGAAGAACGTTTGACGAAAAAGAGACAAAAGGATTTCGTAGATGACATGGCAGAAGAACGTTTGACGAAAAAGAGACAGAAAGATTTGGTAGATGACATGGCAGAAGAACGTTTGACGAAAAAAAGACAGAAGGATTTGGTAGATAGTATGGCCGAAGAACGTTTGACCAAAAAACGAATGACCCAAAGAAATTATAAATCAAAACAAACAAATGTTAACTACTCCGATATTGGGGATATGGATTATGTTTGTAGTCATTGTTCGGCTTTCTTTTGGTCCCAAGAATTTTCAAAAAAAAGTTGTTGTCATGATGGGAAAATCGAACTCCCTTCGTTAGAAGATTATCCCGAAGATTTAAAGAACGTACTTTGTAACAGAAAATACCGGGAACTTATTCGTTATTATAATAGTCGATTTTCATTCACAACTTTCAATGCGAAATTTATGAGTAACACTAATCGCGGTATATACAATTTAAAAATTCAAGGACAAGTTTTTCACAATACTCCAACAACAATAAGTGTGAAGGAAGATGAAAATCCTTACCCAGGTAGAAAATAAGCTTGGCTGCGCGAGATTGAAGCGGCTGCTAGCCATGTTTTACCTTGGCACCGCCTTGGCAAGTGAGGCACGCTCCGCGAGGTCACATGCAGCTAGCTGCTAGCCATGTTTTACTGTGGCGCGTGAAGCTCACCCTGCGAGGTTAGGTGCAGCTAGCTGCTAGCCATGTTTTACTGTGGCGCGTGAAACTCACTCTGCGAGGTTAGGTGCAGCTAGCTGCTAGCCATGTTTTACTGTGGCGCGTGAAACTCACTCTGCGAGGTTAGGTGCAGCTAGCTGCTAGCCATGTTTTACTGTGGCGCGCGAAGCTCACTTTTAGAGGTTAGGTAGATCTAGCTGTTGAGCCGAGTGTGAGAGTGAAAGCAAGTTTACGATTAATCACGATTCACGGCACGTGGGCAGCAATAAAGTTAACAGCGGTGAGTACTGTTATAATTGGCAAATTTTTTCTAGACGGTTATCGTATTATATATTTTAAGAAGGTAAAAAACTCTTCGTGATCTTCGAATCCCAAAATGTTTATCACGAATACATAATTCATACGATTCATGAGAACCGTTAGGTTATGTTGACAAAGCCTAACGGTTCAATCTCATGAATCATGTATTCCGTGATAAATATTTTGGGATTCGAAGATCGCCAAAAATTTTGTTTAGTGTTAGTTATTGCATTAATTATAATTCGATACTTGGAGGTTGCAACAAAAACCGAAATAATAAAATAAATTGATGCCGATTACACAGGATGTTGATAACTTGCTTGAAGTTCCGTACGTTCATTTAATTGTGATCGAAAATTCGCATAAAATTATAACGTAATTTCGATGACTGATTTCAATTTTTTACACTTCGACGACTATGCGGAACAACATCATATCTTAGAATTGGATTCAACAAAATCGTTCCTCAGACTCTAGGTCAACATCATCGTACCTAAGAATTTCGTTTAAAAATATGCCCAATTTGGAAGTACTAAGATGCTGTTGAACCAAATTCTAAGGTACGATGTTGTTGCATCAAATTCTGAGATACAACATTGTCAAACAGAATTCCGAGGTATGAGATTGTTTGTTATATGCAGGTGCTATATTCCCAGGCTAAGTTTATTAATCTTTCCTTCATGAATTGACCTGAAACTAAAAGAACAATGACCGTAAATTTAAATAATAAATATTTCAAGCAAGAGTGAAAGGTATAAATAAGCGATATTACATAGGGACGACAAAGCCTTGCCGAAATCCCTCTACAGGGAACCTACGGGAAATAGGTAACTCTTCTATCCTCCAAGCAGCCTCTGCAGGGCTAACGTATCGGGCATCAAGAAATTTTGTGATTTCATCGTGTGTTATTTCTGAATTCAATTTTTTTTTTCTTCTGTGTTCTCTTTATTTACTTTTAAATATGCCTTATCATGGCCCTTATGTAAGTATAAGAAAAGATACTTAATGCTATGTATTGAAGCACAATAATGTATGCAAATATGACATTCGTATGTCAATAGCAATATATCATTGTACGGTATAACCATGGAATTATCTACTCTAACAAATTGATCTCCTACCTTTGTGTTATACACGTAATGTTTATCCCTATTATCCCTACATCTATATTTCGGATATCCATTATTTTCAAACTCAGTCTGATCAGAACATTCTTTTGGGAATTTTTTTGAACAAATTTTTTAATCTATATCGTAACAAGGTGATTTTTCAGTATGGGGGCCATGCAACATATGTTTCATGACTAATGACCTTAATTTATCGTTATTGTCGGGGATTTCGGCACTAATGTGTTTATCAATATCATCCGGATTCATCAATTTGTTGTTGTAATGTAATACAAATACTATATGTGCATGAGGCAAAACTCTTTTTTGAAATTCAATTGTATATACATAAGACAGAACTTTCCCAAAGATTTTTCCACTCATTGTGTCAGCAATAATTGCACGCAATTTTAAATAAAATAGTCGGACAGTTATGTTGGGAATGTCATTACACGTTGTTCCCCGAGGAAAATTTTCAAGTATTTTTTTAAATTCCGGCCAATTGGGATGCAAGTAACCGTGACGAATAAATCTGGCCTACCGATTTCACGTACCATAGCCATAGCATCCTGATAATTTTGTTGCATATGCCTTGGACTTCCGATATATGTCGAAGGTAAAATAAATAAATTTCCTAAACGTTTTTATTTTTGAAATTACTCGAATCATTCGATGCACTATTTAAAACATGATCCATTAAACCCTGATAAAATTCTATTCGTAAATTTTTTTGGTTATATCGGAAGTAGTTTAATCTGTTACTTTCTATTATTATGAAAGCTTGAATGATATACTGTTGTGTTAAACGACCACAAAATAAAATCGGGTTGAATTTATCTTTGGGTCTATATGCCAAACGGTATGAATAGTACTGTAGAGCAGTCAACCTTTTGGTACTTTTTTTATTTTGCTTAATTGATGGACTCCATCCTAAATCTCCAGAAGGAAATATAATAGGAAAGGTCATTGGATCTAAATGACATGATAATTTACTCAAAACCTCGATACCGGTATCGTTTTTTGAATAATTTTTTTGATAGACACATAAATCAAAATTACATGGAATCTGACCGTCTTTCGATATTATCAATGCAGCACATTCTGCAGTTACTGGTGCATTATACACGTGTTTATTCAGAGATGGGTGTCGAGTAAAATTTAAGAAATACTCTGGAAGAGTCTTATCTTTTGATAATTCGTGTAAATTTCTGTATTTGATAGCATACGGATTACTATTTAATACTTTCGTTATAATTTCGACATGTTCTTTCACCAAATTCTGATTATTTTTTAATCTCTCTTGAGTCACTTTATAATCATCATAAATATAAATCAGTCCACAATACCCAGGTAGAAATCGCGTCTTGGCAGAAGCTCGGCGCTAGCCAGATACATCAGCTTTGTATCTTGGCGCTAGGGAGGCTAGCTAGATTGGTGCGGCGTCAATCGGTAACGCTCATTTTAGCCCGCGGCGGGCTAAGTACGCAACGTTGGGGCAAGCTTCATAACCTAGCTTATCCCAAAATAAGCGATATAGCTTGGCGCTAGCTTGGATTCTACCTTGTTCAATAAAAGTGTATGCGCAATTCAACACTTTTTAAAAACAATTACGATAATTTATAACCAAACTTTTTTTTATTTCTTTTACAATCTTAAAATTACACTTTCTTGTTTTTTTTTTTATTATCGTCAAATTACACTCTTTGGTTTTTTTTATCTTAATATTACACTATTTGGTTTTTTTATAATATTAATAAAATGATATTTTTGTTTTTTTTGATAATTTTATAAAAATAATATCTTACATTCAAAATAATATCTTACATCTAAAATAATATCTTACATTTCGTATCAAAGAAATCAAAAAATATAATTTTAAGATTATAAAGGGATGCAAAATAAGATATTATTTTTATAAAATTATCAAAAACACAAAAAAATATCATTTTATTAATATTATAAAAAAACCAAATAGGGTAATATTGAGATAAAAAAAACCAAAAGTGAAATTTTTTAAATAATTTTGAATAAAAGGGTAATTTTTGAATCCCTTTATAATCTTAAAACCATATTTTTTGTCTTCGTTCGCGTTGATCTATAACCTTCCCAATATTCAGAGTTCGTGAAACTCGTACCCATCGCTGCGTATACTTTCGCTTCTTGTGTCTGATGACGAGTGACTAAAACATCTGCGGACAAAAAATGTAGTGGAAAATTTTTCAGTAGTGAATCTAGAATAGTGATTCAGTAGTGAAGTTACAATAGTGATTTTTCAGTAGTGAAAAATCCAAATCGTGCGCGCGAAACGATGAGTCCCTAAGTTACATGTAGTTACACCAAATTCTGAGATGTGAGATTGTTTGGCAGGCACTATAGGCCCGCAGTAACATTAATCCTTTCTCAAGGATTTTGGCCTGAATCAAAAAGAGGAAACACAGTAAATTTAAGTAATGCATATTTTAAGTGAGAATCAAACGTATAAATAAGCGATTTTATGTAGGGACGACAAAGCCTCGTCAAAACCCTCCTCTGAAGCAAATAAGGGAAATTAAAAGAAATACGGGATAAAACAATAGAGAAAATGAAACAAGATTGGAAGAGAAGATAGAAAATTAGCCAAATAGCAATTATACTTACGCCTAGCGGAGATATAAATGATCCTAGCTCCCTCCGGAGGCGAAGCGGCACGCGAAACAAAAAACCGCCTATAAATAATTGTACCTAAGGGAAAAACCTGTAAATAATATTATTTTTAACCTTAAAGAAAAGAATGAGAAGGATAAATATTAACCGCAGTCCCTGTCAAAGTAAACACCGTCCCGAAGTGCGGAAAGCCAAAGATGCTGCAAGCTACGGCAGGGACTGCGGTTAATATTTATCCTTCTCATTCTTTTCTTTAAGGTTAAAGATAATATGATTTATACGTTTTTTCCCTCAGGTTCGATTATTTATAGGTGGTTTTTTGTTTCACATGCCGCTCCGCCTCCGGACAGAGCTAGAATCATCTATGTTTCTGCAACATGTAAGTATAATTGCCATTTAGCTAATTTTCTATTTTCACTTCGAATATTTTTCTATTTTCTCTATTGATTCATCGATTTTTTCTTTAATTTTCCCTTATTTGCTCCGTAGAGGGGTTTCGGCAAGGCTTCATCGTCCCTACGTAATGTCCCTTATTTATACATTTAATTCTTGCTTAAAATATTCATTAGTAAAATTTACTGTTTTCTCTTTTTATTTCAGGTCAAAATCATGAAGGGAGGATTAATAAGGTTACATATTTTAGAACGAAATTCTAACTTACATGTTGCTTAACGAAATTCTGAGATGTGAGATTGTTTGGTATACGCAGGCACTATAGGCCCGCAGTAAAATTAATCCTCCCTCAAGGATTTTGGCCTGAATCAAAAAGAGGAAACACAGTAAATTTAAATAATGAATATTGTAAGTGAGAATCAAACGTATAAATAAGCGATTTTATGTAGGGACGACAAAGCCTCGTTAAAATCCTCCCCTATGAAGGAAATAAAAGAAATTAAAAGAAAGAAGGGATAAAACAATAGAGAAAATGAAACAAGATTAGAAGAGAAGATAGAAAATAGGCCAAATAGCAATTATACTTACGCCTAGCAGAGACATATAGATGATTCTAATAGCTCCCTCCGGAGGCGAAGCGGCACGTGAAACAAAAAAACCGCCTATAAATAAACGTACCTGAGGGAAAAACCTGTACATATCTAAATTTTTAGTAAATATCTAAAAAATTTTAACCTTAAATAACAGAATGACAAGGATAAATATTAACCACAGTCCCTGTCAAAGTAAACAACGTCCCGGAGTGCGGAAAGCCGAAGATGCTCCAAGCTACAGCAATAACCTAAAACCAAAACATGGACTGATGAAAGAATTAGGATCATAAAAAAATTGTAATTAAATAATCATAAAGTGATATAATTACTTAGTGCCAGTGTAAACGTGGGAAGATAAAAGGAATAAAATAAATTATTTACATGTACATCGGAGAAAAATTTTGTTGAGGGACTTGTCGTTTCGCGCGCACGATTGGGATTTGTCACTATTGTATTCCAAGTAAGTAATTATATCACTTTATGATTATTAAATTACAATTATCCTATGATCCGAATTCTTTTATCACTCTATTTTTTGGTTTTAGGTTATTGCTGTAGCTTGGAGCATCTTCGGCTTTCCGCACTCCGGGGCGGTGTTTACTTTGACAGGGACTGGTTAATATTTATCCTTTTCATTCTTTTCTTTCAGGTTAAAGATAATATAATTTATACGTTTTTTTCCTTAGAATTAGATTAGATTATTTATAGGTGGTTTTTGGTTTCACGTGCCGCTCCGCCTCCGGACAGAGCTAGGATCATCTATGTTTCTGCAACGTGTAAGTATAATTGCCATCGGGCTAATTTTCTATTTTCACTCCGAATATTTTTTCATTTTCTCTATTGATTCATCGATTTTTTCTTTAATTTTCCCTTATTTGCTCCGTAGAGGGGTTTCGGCAAGGCTTCATCGTCCCTATGTAATGTCCCTTATTTAAACATTTAATTCTTGCTTAAAATATTCATTGATAAAATTTACTGTTTTCTCTTTTTATTTCAGGTCAAAATCATGAAGGGAGGATTAATAATGTTACATATTTTAGAACGAAATTCTAACTTACATGTTGCTTAACAAAATTCTGAGATGTGAGATTGTTTGGTATACGCAGGCACTATAGGCCCGCAGTAAAATTAATCCTCCCTCAAGGATTTTGGCCTGAATCAAAAAGAGGAAACACAGTAAATTTAAATAATGAATATTGTAAGTGAGAATCAAACGTATAAATAAGCGATTTTATGTAGGGACGACAAAGCCTCGTCAAAACCCTCCTTCATAGGAGGGTTTTTTCCTTATTTGCTTCATAGCAAATAAGGAAAATTAGAAGAAAGAAGGGATAAAACAATAGAAAAAATGAAACAAGATTAGAAGAGAAGATAGAAAATTAGCCAAATAGCAATTATACTTACGCCTAGCAGAAACATAGATGATCCTAGCTCCCTCGGGAGGCGAAGCGGCACGCGAAACAAAAAAACCGCCTATAAATAATAAAAAAATTGCCGAAATCCCTCTACAGAGTGAATAAGGGAATATGAAAGAAAAAATCGATGAATCAATAAAGAAAATGAAAAAATATTCGATGTGAAAATAGAAAATGAGCCCGATGGCAATATACTTACACGTTGCAGAAACATAGATGATCCTAGCTCTGTCCGGAGGCGGAGCGGCACGTGAAACCAAAAACCACCTATAAATAATTTAATCTAATTCTAAGGGAAAAAACGTATAAATTATATTATCTTTAACCTGAAAGAAAAGAATGAAAAGGATAAATATTAACCAGTCCCTGTCAAAGTAAACACCGCCCCGGAGTGCGGAAAGCCGAAGATGCTCCAAGCTACAGCAATAACCTAAAACCAAAAAATAGAGTGATAAAAGAATTCGGATCATAGGATAATTGTAATTTAATAATCATAAAGTGATATAATTACTTACTTGGAATACAATAGTGACAAATCCCAATCGTGCGCGCGAAACGACAAGTCCCTCAACAAAATCTTTCTCCGATGTACATGTAAATAATTTATTTTATTCCTTTTATCTTCCCACGTTTACACTGGCACTAAGTAATTATATCACTTTATGATTATTTAATTACAATTTTTTTATGATCCTAATTCTTTCATCAGTCCATGTTTTGGTTTTAGGTTATTGCTGTAGCTTGGAGCATCTTCGGCTTTCCGCACTCCGGGACGTTGTTTACTTTGACAGGGACTGTGGTATTTATCCTTGTCATTCTGTTATTTAAGGTTAAAATTTTTTAGATATTTACTAAAAATTTAGATATGTACAGGTTTTTCCCTCAGGTACGTTTATTTATAGGCGGTTTTTTTGTTTCACGTGCCGCCTCGCCTCCGGAGGGAGCTATTAGAATCATCTATATGTCTCTGCTAGGCGTAAGTATAATTGCTATTTGGCTAATTTTCTATCTTCTCTTCTAATCTTGTTTCATTTTCTCTATTGTTTTATCCCTTCTTTCTTTTAATTTCTTTTATTTCCTTCATAGGGGAGGATTTTAACGAGGCTTTGTCGTCCCTACATAAAATCGCTTATTTATACGTTTGATTCTCACTTACAATATTCATTATTTAAATTTACTGTGTTTCCTCTTTTTGATTCAGGCCAAAATCCTTGAGGGAGGATTAATTTTACTGCGGGCCTATAGTGCCTGCGTATACCAAACAATCTCACATCTCAGAATTTCGTTAAGCAACATGTAAGTTAGAATTTCGTTCTAAAATATGTAACCTTATTAATCCTCCCTTCATGATTTTGACCTGAAATAAAAAGAGAAAACAGTAAATTTTACTAATGAATATTTTAAGCAAGAATTAAATGTATAAATAAGGGACATTACGTAGGGACGATGAAGCCTTGCCGAAACCCCTCTACGGAGCAAATAAGGGAAAATTAAAGAAAAAATCGATGAATCAATAGAGAAAATAGAAAAATATTCGAAGTGAAAATAGAAAATTAGCTAAATGGCAATTATACTTACATGTTGCAGAAACATAGATGATTCTAGCTCTGTCCGGAGGCGGAGCGGCATGTGAAACAAAAAACCACCTATAAATAATCGAACCTGAGGGAAAAAACGTATAAATCATATTATCTTTAACCTTAAAGAAAAGAATGAGAAGGATAAATATTAACCGCAGTCCCTGCCGTAGCTTGCAGCATCTTTGGCTTTCCGCACTTCGGGACGGTGTTTACTTTGACAGGGACTGCGGTTAATATTTATCCTTCTCATTCTTTTCTTTAAGGTTAAAAATAATATTATTTACAGGTTTTTCCCTTAGGTACAATTATTTATAGGCGGTTTTTTGTTTCGCGTGCCGCTTCGCCTCCGGAGGGAGCTAGGATCATTTATATCTCCGCTAGGCGTAAGTATAATTGCTATTTGGCTAATTTTCTATCTTCTCTTCCAATCTTGTTTCATTTTCTCTATTGTTTTATCCCGTATTTCTTTTAATTTCCCTTATTTGCTTCAGAGGAGGGTTTTGACGAGGCTTTGTCGTCCCTACATAAAATCGCTTATTTATACGTTTGATTCTCACTTAAAATATGCATTACTTAAATTTACTGTGTTTCCTCTTTTTGATTCAGGCCAAAATCCTTGAGAAAGGATTAATGTTACTGCGGGCCTATAGTGCCTGCCAAACAATCTCACATCTCAGAATTTGGTGTAACTACATGTAACTTAGGGACTCATCGTTTCGCGCGCACGATTTGGATTTTTCACTACTGAAAAATCACTATTGTAACTTCACTACTGAATCACTATTCTAGATTCACTACTGAAAAATTTTCCACTACATTTTTTGTCCGCAGATGTTTTAGTCACTCGTCATCAGACACAAGAAGCGAAAGTATACGCAGCGATGGGTACGAGTTTCACGAACTCTGAATATTGGGAAGGTTATAGATCAACGCGAACGAAGACAAAAAATATGGTTTTAAGATTATAAAGGGATTCAAAAATTACCCTTTTATTCAAAATTATTTAAAAAATTTCACTTTTGGTTTTTTTTATCTCAATATTACCCTATTTGGTTTTTTTATAATATTAATAAAATGATATTTTTTTGTGTTTTTGATAATTTTATAAAAATAATATCTTATTTTGCATCCCTTTATAATCTTAAAATTATATTTTTTGATTTCTTTGATACGAAATGTAAGATATTATTTTAGATGTAAGATATTATTTTGAATGTAAGATATTATTTTTATAAAATTATCAAAAAAAACAAAAATATCATTTTATTAATATTATAAAAAAACCAAATAGTGTAATATTAAGATAAAAAAAACCAAAGAGTGTAATTTGACGATAATAAAAAAAAAAACAAGAAAGTGTAATTTTAAGATTGTAAAAGAAATAAAAAAAAGTTTGGTTATAAATTATCGTAATTGTTTTTAAAAAGTGTTGAATTGCGCATACACTTTTATTGAACAAGGTAGAATCCAAGCTAGCGCCAAGCTATATCGCTTATTTTGGGATAAGCTAGGTTATGAAGCTTGCCCCAACGTTGCGTACTTAGCCCGCCGCGGGCTAAAATGAGCGTTACCGATTGACGCCGCACCAATCTAGCTAGCCTCCCTAGCGCCAAGATACAAAGCTGATGTATCTGGCTAGCGCCGAGCTTCTGCCAAGACGCGATTTCTACCTGGGTATTGTGGACTGATTTATATTTATGATGATTATAAAGTGACTCAAGAGAGATTAAAAAATAATCAGAATTTGGTGAAAGAACATGTCGAAATTATAACGAAAGTATTAAATAGTAATCCGTATGCTATCAAATACAGAAATTTACACGAATTATCAAAAGATAAGACTCTTCCAGAGTATTTCTTAAATTTTACTCGACACCCATCTCTGAATAAACACGTGTATAATGCACCAGTAACTGCAGAATGTGCTGCATTGATAATATCGAAAGACGGTCAGATTCCATGTAATTTTGATTTATGTGTCTATCAAAAAAATTATTCAAAAAACGATACCGGTATCGAGGTTTTGAGTAAATTATCATGTCATTTAGATCCAATGACCTTTCCTATTATATTTCCTTCTGGAGATTTAGGATGGAGTCCATCAATTAAGCAAAATAAAAAAAGTACCAAAAGGTTGACTGCTCTACAGTACTATTCATACCGTTTGGCATATAGACCCAAAGATAAATTCAACCCGATTTTATTTTGTGGTCGTTTAACACAACAGTATATCATTCAAGCTTTCATAATAATAGAAAGTAACAGATTAAACTACTTCCGATATAACCAAAAAAATTTACGAATAGAATTTTATCAGGGTTTAATGGATCATGTTTTAAATAGTGCATCGAATGATTCGAGTAATTTCAAAAATAAAAACGTTTAGGAAATTTATTTATTTTACCTTCGACATATATCGGAAGTCCAAGGCATATGCAACAAAATTATCAGGATGCTATGGCTATGGTACGTGAAATCGGTAGGCCAGATTTATTCGTCACGGTTACTTGCATCCCAATTGGCCGGAATTTAAAAAAATACTTGAAAATTTTCCTCGGGGAACAACGTGTAATGACATTCCCAACATAACTGTCCGACTATTTTATTTAAAATTGCGTGCAATTATTGCTGACACAATGAGTGGAAAAATCTTTGGGAAAGTTCTGTCTTATGTATATACAATTGAATTTCAAAAAAGAGTTTTGCCTCATGCACATATAGTATTTGTATTACATTACAACAACAAATTGATGAATCCGGATGATATTGATAAACACATTAGTGCCGAAACCCCCGACAATAACGATAAATTAAGGTCATTAGTCATGAAACATATGTTGCATGGCCCCCATACTGAAAAATCACCTTGTTACGATATAGATTAAAAAATTTGTTCAAAAAAATTCCCAAAAGAATGTTCTGATCAGACTGAGTTTGAAAATAATGGATATCCGAAATATAGATGTAGGGATAATAGGGATAAACATTACGTGTATAACACAAAGGTAGGAGATCAATTTGTTAGAGTAGATAATTCCATGGTTATACCGTACAATGATATATTGCTATTGACATACGAATGTCATATTTGCATACATTATTGTGCTTCAATACATAGCATTAAGTATCTTTTCTTATACTTACATAAGGGCCATGATAAGGCATATTTAAAAGTAAATAAAGAGAACACAGAAGAAAAAAAAAATTGAATTCAGAAATAACACACGATGAAATCACAAAATTTCTTGATGCCCGATACGTTAGCCCTGCAGAGGCTGCTTGGAGGATAGAAGAGTTACCTATTTCCCGTAGGTCACATTCTGTTACCCGTTTAGCAATCCATACTGAGAACCAACAACAAATTCTTTTCGAAGAAGACAAAGAAGAAGAGGCATTAAAAAAGGCTACTGAAACAACTCTAACAGCATGGTTAAAATTAAATAAAAATGACAAATATGCTAAAAAAGTGCTATAAGGAATATACCAAAATATTACTCTTTTGATTTAGGTAAAAAAATGTGGATAAAGCGAACAAAATTTTCAAACACAATTGGTCGTTTAAATAGTGTTAGTCCGAAAGATATCGAGAGATTTCATTTCAAGTTAATTTTAAACAGAGTTGTAGGTGCAACTTCTTTCGATGATTTGAAATTGCACGAAAATGTAAAATATGCTACATTCAAAGAAGCCGCTATAGGAATGGGATTAGTCAAAAGTGACGAGGAAATTTACAAAATCTTTGAAGAAGCCTGTTCTATCATGACCCCAAAACAATTTAGGAAATTTTTTGCTTGGTTTCTCATAGCAGATAGCACACCTACATCTTGTAAAATTTGGGAAAATTCCAAATATAATTTTTGTGAAGATTTTCGAGATAATGAGACAAGAGTAATGCACGATATAAACGAAGTTTTGAAAAAGGAAAATTTATCATGTGTGGATTTTGGATTGCCTCAACCGTTAGATATAGATACTGATATGATTATAGATGATGTGGAAGGAATAAAAAAAAATAACGATATATTCAGGGTAATGATTGATCAACTTAATGAAGATCAATCTTATATTTTTGATTATATAAAAGATACTAATACTCGCATGATTTTTATTGACGGCCCGGGCGGAACGGGTAAAACTTTTCTGTATAAAACATTAATACATTACTTTCTTGGTAATGGCAAGAAAGTTCTATCAATGGCCTGGACAGGCATTGCTTCAATATTGCTGCCAGGCGGTATGACAAGTCATCGAACTTTTAAATTGCCCTTAGACTTATCAAACATAGAGACAACATTTTTGAAATTACAATCTGATAAACAAAAATCACGTGAATGTGATGTTGTGATTTGGGATGAAGCGTCAATGATACCAAAAAAAGCTTTAGAAATTGTGGACAAAACTTTGAGAGATTGTTGCAATCTTGATAATTCAATATTTGCTGGAAAATTAGTAATATTAGGTGGAGATTTTAGACAAATTTTACCTGTAGTAAAAAATAGTTGCAGGTCATCAATAGTTCGAGAAACAATAAAGTATTCTCATTTGTGGTCTAATTTTAAAATTTTAAAATTAAAAAAAAATATGCGATCCTGTAACGAAGAATTTTCGGATTTCTTATCGAAAATTGGTGAGGGAATAATTGAGTCATTAAATATACCCGATAGCTGGAGAACGAACGATATTTGTACCAAAATTTATGGTCGGGATTTGAACGAAGAAACTAATTTTTCAACTAGCACAATTTTAGCATGCCACAACGAGGATGTATCTAGATTAAATGATAAAATTCTTAATAGACTTCATACTACAGAAAAAATTTATTATAGTATAGACTGTGCGAGACATAAAGGTATTGATCAATCCGAGGAAGACGTACAATTAAATTACCCAATAGAATATTTAAATTCGTTAAAATTTCTTGGATTACCTGTTCACAAATTAATATTAAAGGTAGGGGCTATTATAATGCTTATTAGAAATTTGAGTATTAGTGATGGTCTCTGCAATGGCACTAGATTGAAAATTTTGGCACTATATAAATTTAACATACAAGCAATAATAATAACTGGACATCAGAAAGGTCAAACTGCCTTCAATCCCAGAGTCACGTTAGACACTGGAGAATATTCGTCCTTGCCGTTTAACCTATTTCGTAAAAAATTTCCAATTACATTATCATTTGCTATGACGATATATGAATCACAAGGTCAGAGTTTTGAAAGTGTAGGAATACATTTTCGTAAACCATTATTTTCTCATGGCCAATTAGGGGAAGGTGGGGCGGAATGGGCAGGTGGGGCTAAACGGGCCACCAAAAAAAAATTGACTTACTCGCATTTTCGCATCAAGGGGGACCGTACGAAAGAGTATGCAACGTGACTTCTCCGACAGACATCAAAAAATTTTAGGGTGGGGCTAAACGGGCAACTCAAAGAAAAGTGACGCAACGGCATTTTCACGTCGAGGTGAAATACATTATTGAGTCGAATGAATTCACATTCATTTTTTCAGCTAAGAATTTTTCATTTCATTCCTATCTTTATAATTTTATTTTATTTCGTAATAATCTCATCCATTTAATCCAAATACTTTTTTTTCAATTTCAATTCTCTTTGTCTTTCATCCACTCTATAGTTTATGTTAATATTCGGAAGTTTCGATTGATTTTTTATATGTTAAAATATTTTTTGTTGTTTATTTATCTGGTTGATTTTCATCAATTTATTTGAGTTTCATTAATTCGGTCGACTCACGTTAATTCCAGTAGACGTAAAAGAAATGTCAATCAAACGGACATGCCAGTAAGCAATTTTTCCAGGGTGGGCAATTTTGCCCCACCCTTTCGGTTTTGCATCGTTTTCGGTGAAACCACGTTGCATATAGTGTTATCTCACTCGCCTCGACGTGAAAATGCCGTTGCGTCACTTTTCTTTGAGTTGCCCGTTTAGCCCCACCCTAAAATTTTTTGATGACTGTCGGAGAAGTCACGTTGCATACCGTTTCGTACGGTCCCCCTTGACGCGAAAATGCGAGTAAGTCAATTTTTTTTGGTGGCCCGTTTAGCCCCACCTGCCCATTCCGCCCCACCTTCCCCTAACTTCAATAGATATGACGTATTATATGAAGCAACAAAATTAATTTCATCCGAAAATGGCGCTCATACACCAAACGTTTACACATTGACAACACATTCGCTCTTGCAGCACGTTCGGAACAACCACTTTGTAACTACACCCTAATAAAAACCGAACATCCGATCTTTCTAATATCCGATGTTTCTAATATGGTCAATTGTCCATATTAGAAACACGAGGACAGTCATTCACGAGGAAACGGAAAATTTCTGTCAATAATTTGGACATTTTTACCTACATCAATTCAAAATTCATTTAAGTTGAAAAACATCTCAGAACTCAAATGAGAAATCTTTACAAAGAGGCCTCGAGCCAAAGGTGTAATCTCGAGCGTCAAGTTCTACAAAACGCATTATTAACAGCTGCAATTCTACCGGAAAAATTTGCACCAGCAGTAACCAAAAACCCAGGATTCATAGCTGTTGTAGCCGGAGAGGTTGCGCACATCATAAAATGCATACCTGTAAAATGCTCCTCAAGAAGAACTGAGGAATGCTACAATGATCTCCCGGTCACCTCTAAAAACCAGTCATTCTTTCTACTTGTCATTCTACAGTCATTCTACAACTTCGAGAATATTAATAAAATCCGGAAATCAAATTGAATGCGATCCTCTACTGCCAGCTCAATATCAAATTACGTGCGTGCAATACGTACGTACAAAATCAATATCAAGTACGTGGTATCGATTTTCTCCACACCTAATCGCAATACCTTCACCACAATCTTTAACACCCACGTCACAACCGTCATGGCGATATGGAGACATCGGAAATCTGGCAACAGCCCGAATTTACTCAGACAAGGAAAGAAGCGAATTAAGAAATCGGATTATGTTTCAAGCCGAAAAACCTGCCCTAGTCAATAATATTGCTAGAGGAACAGCGGGTTACCAAATACCATCTGGTAGCGTATCAATACGTGGCCTACTCGACGAAGCAACGCTCGATCATCTGGCTAAAGCGCTGCAAAACGCTTTTGGAAAGGATTCCATGAATTCGGCATAGCAGGTGCTGAGTTCATTGCAATATTCATTATAATAAAAACCATTAAAATCATTGTAGACACCTGCATTCACGGCTTCACATTCTATTTAAGGATGGAGCTTTGCCTTGCTGGGTGCAATATGGAACTCGGTAACAGGACTCCTAGTTGCCCTCGCACACAATAAGAAATTACAACAACCAACCCAAATCAGCCACAACGAACCCTTGCGACAACTCGTCATCGAAGCATCGGGAACATCAAAATACACGTGCATCATCAAGACTTTCAGGTGTTGATCCTGAACTTGTAGAGCGGCTTACTGCCGGTCTGTCTCGAAGCAACGGCATCTCAACAGACTAAACCGGGGAGATGTAACGTCCTAGGATCAACACACGTAAAATTACTCAGATTAACTTTTAAACTTACTTATATTATATATTTCGAACATACCTATAATTGAAACTACCTACATTATAACTATATATATATTTTCAATTATCACATGTGCCATGATATACACGTATTTTCAAAAGCACTATATATCTATTGTAACGGGACAGACTAGGAAGACAACAACAATAATAAACAACGATAATGCTAACGACGACTGGATCGATACGAACAATGGTATGTACGACGACGAAAACTACGATATAAAC
This sequence comes from Rhorus exstirpatorius, assembly GCA_963564615.1. NCBI lineage: Eukaryota > Metazoa > Arthropoda > Insecta > Hymenoptera > Ichneumonidae > Rhorus > Rhorus exstirpatorius. The sequence continues at coordinate 7,590,188 of OY751318.1, forward strand.
GCTATGCTAGCAACTGTACAAAAGATCATCCGAACGTTGATACAAGCAACGAAACGAAGGATGGCACGTATATCGATGCGAACGACGATACGACGGATGATCCGAACGATACGAACGATGAGCACTACCATACGGGCGCCACTACAAGAATGACACGAACATCGATACGATCAAGAATTCAAACCACATATTACGGACGATGATATAAACGAATAAAAGTTCGACGATACAAACGGGGATACAAAGAAAAATACGATCGACGATATTGGCGATGATGAGATCAACGATACGAACGATGGTACAAAGCGAAGATACTATCGACGATACGAACGAGGATGTGAACGAACATACAAACATTGTTACGAACGTTCATTCACACGCCATTACAAACGAATGAACGACGATACGAACGACGATATGCACGATGATACGATTATACGATTACGCGATGATACCATGAAACGAATATACGATCGACGATATAAACAAGGATACGAACAAAGATAAAATGAACCATCTGAGCAACGATCCGAACGACGATACGAGGCGACGAAGCGAACGAGCATACAACTACTGTTACGAACGTCCGTTTGCACGCCGATACGAACGTAGTAACGACGATACAAACGAAGCTACGAGCAACGAAACGAACATACGTTCGACAAACGACACGTCGATATAAGCGACGATACGAACGTATACGTTCGTAACGCTCAAAGTCAATAACGAACGACGTTCCGAATAACAAAACGAGCGATGATGCGTCCAACGGTTGAAACGACGACAAAAGATCATAGAAACGATAATACATACGACGATGCAAACAACGATCCGAACGACGATACGAACGACGATACGAACGACGTTACGGACGCTACGAACGACGATACGGACGACGTTTCGAAAAACGACAACGATACGATCGAACGGTAAGCACGACGATGCGAAATATGGTACTTATGACGATACGATGATAGGAACGAGGTAACGATTATCTAACGATGATGCTAACGACGGCGGAAACGCGATACAAAAGATTGTATCGTCATACGAACGACGATCAAACCGACGATAGGAACGACGTAACGATTAACGATGATGCCATCGACGACTGGAATAAGATACGAAAGATGGTGCATACGACGACGCAAAATACGATGTTAACGTTATACTGAAATATACAAAAGATCATACGAACAATGAAATTCCAACAATGAAACGAAGCATGGAACGTATCGAACGTATGCGAACGACGATACGACCGATTATTCAAACGATACAAACGATAAGCACTACGATCGAACGCCGATAATGACACGAAGATCGATTCGAACGACATAACGCACTGATACGAAGAAAAATACGATCAACGATATTAGCGATGATACGATCAACCGTACGAACGACGATTCGTTCGGCTATCCACACGTCGATATAAGCGACGATTCGAACGATTGTACGAATGACGATAACGAACAACGATATGAACGACGATACGAACGGCGTTACGGAGAACGATGCGAACAGGGACAACGATACTCACGACGATACACACGACGATACAAACGACGATGCGAATGCAGCTACGAAAAACGATACCACCGATCATGCAAACGATGAAACGAACAACAAAAATATCGACGATACGAACGACGTTGCGTAGAATGATACGAACAACGATACGAACGACGTTCCGAAGGATAATACGAACAACGGTACGAACGACGTTCGAAAGGATGATACGTACGACGATAATAACGTCAATTCGAACTAAGGGTACGTTCGACGATTTAAACGAGGATGGGAACAATGTAACAAACGTGCTAACCACGAACGGAATACGATACGAGAGATAATACAGAGATACAAAAAAGTTCATACGAATACCAACAACTAAACGAAGGAGGTTACGTATGACAATTCGAAACAATCTGCCCTACGATACGAACGTTAATACCAGAATGATACGAACATCGATACGATGAAGGATACGAACGACATTATGCACGATGATATATCGATATTAATCGATATAAAATACAATCAACGATATCAACGGTGCTAGGATCGACGATACATACGACGATACAAAGTGACGATACTATCGACGATACGAACGAGGATGCGAACCAGCATACGAATCATGTTACGCACGTTACGAACGTATAAACAACAATACGATGGACATTCCGGAAGACGATACGTCCGACGACGGGAACCGTCGAACACACCGTTAGTTCGAATCGACGTTATTTATCGTTGTACGTATCATCCTTTCGAACGTCGTCCGTACCGTTGTTCGTTAGCATCATCGGTGTTCGTTACGTTGTTCCTATCGTCGTTTTGATCATCGTTCGTATCGTCCAGCGTATCGCCACGTGTACTATGTTTTACATCGTCGATCGTTTCGTCGTTTGTATAACCGTTTCTACGATTTTTGTATCATCGTACGTATAGCTATCATAATTGATAGCTATACGTACGATAATACAAAAATCGATTTTTGTATCATCGTACGTATAGCTATCATAATTGATAGCTATACGTACGATAATACAAAAATCGTAGAAACGGTTATACAAACGACGAAACGATCGACGATGTAAAACATAGTACACGTGGCGATACGCTGGACGATACGAACGATGATCAAAACGACGATAGGAACAACGTAACGAACACCGATGATGCTAACGAACAACGGTACGGACGACGTTCGAAAGGATGATACGTACAACGATAAATAACGTCGATTCGAACTAACGGTGTGTTCGACGGTTCAAACGAGGATGGGAACTACGTAACAAACAAGGATGATGCTAACCACGACCGGAATACGATACGAAAGATAATACAGAGATATAAAAGTTCATACGAATACCAACAACTAAACGAAGGATGTTACGTATGACAATTTAAAACAATGTGCAATACGATTCGAACGTTCATACCAGAATGACACGAACATCGATACGATGAAGGATACGAACGATGATACAAAATCATTTATATTTTTTTTTTATTGTTCGTCTAATAAATTGGAGATTTTTGTTGTATTTTTTTTTTTTTTGTCATTTTTGTTCTATTTCACCTCGTTTCTATATCTGATCTTCCCCCCGAGTTTTTTCCCATACGAAGCCCGGGTTGGCATGGTTATAGTCGCTGTTATAGTCGCTGGTTATAGTCGCTGAATGTCGAAAGGCCGTGACAAATTTTGGCTGATTTTTGAAATTTTGGATGATATCGATCGATATAAAATACGCTCAACGATGTATCAACGATGTGCTACGATCGACGACACATACGACGATACCAAGTAACGATACTATCGATGTTACGAACGAGGAAGCGAACCAGCATACCAACAATGTTACGCACGTTACGAACGTATAAACGACAATACGATGGACATTCCGAACAACGATACAAGCAATCATACGTCCGACGACGGGAACGACATTATAATAGCCATACGAACGATGATACGAAAATCGTAGAAACGGTTATACAAACGACGATACGATCAACGATGTAAAACATGGTACACATGGCGATACGCTGGACGATACGAACGACGATCAAAACGACGATAGGAACAACGTAACAAACACCGATGATGCTAACGACGACTGGAACGATACATCAATGGTATGTACGACGACGAAAACTACGATATAAACGCTATACTAACAACTGTACAAAAGATCATCCGAACGTTGATACAAGCAACGAAACGAAGGATAACACGTATATCGATGCGAACGACGATACGACGGATGATCCGAACGATACGAACGATGAGCACTACGATACGGGCGACACTACAAGAATGACACGAACATCGATACGATCAAGAATTCAAACCACATATTACGCACGATGATATGAACGAGTTCGACGATACAAACGGGGATACAAAGAAAAATACGATCGACGATATTGGCGATGATAAGATCAACGATACGAACGATGGTACAAAGCGAAGATACTATCGACGATACGAACGAGGATGTGAACGAACATACGAACAATGTTACGAACGTTCATTCACACGCTGTTACAAACGAATGAACGACGATACGAACGACGATATGCACGATGATACGATTATACGATTACGCGATGATACCATGAAACGAATATACGATCGACGATATAAACAAGGATACGAACAAAGATAAAATGAACCATCTGAGCAACGATCCGAACGACGATACGAGGCGACGAAGCGAACGAGCATACAACTACTGTTACGAACGTCCGTTTGCACGCCGATACGAACGTAGTAACGACGATACAAACGAAGCTACGAGCAACGAAACGAACATACGTTCGACAAACGACACGTCGATATAAGCGACGATACGAACGTATACGTTCGTAACGCTCAAAGTCAATAACGAACGACGTTCCGAATAACAAAACGAGCGATGATGCGTCCAACGGTTGAAACGACGACAAAAGATCATAGAAACGATAATACATACGACGATACAAACAACGATCCGAACGACGATACGAACGACGATACGAACGACGTTACGGACGCTACGAACGACGATACGGACGACGTTTCGAAAAACGACAACGATACGATCGAACGGTAAGCACGACGATGCGAAATATGGTACTTATGACGATACGATGATAGGAACAAGGTAACGATTATCTAACGATGATGCTAACGACGGCGGAAACGCGATACAAAAGATTGTATCGTCATACGAACGACGATCAAACCGACGATAGGAACGACGTAACGATTAACGATGATGCCATCGACGACTGGAATAAGATACGAAAGATGGTGCATACGACGACGCAAAGTACGATGTTAACGTTATACTGAAATATACAAAAGATCATACGAACAATGAAATTCCAACAATGAAACGAAGCATGGAACGTATCGAACGTATGCGAACGACGATACGACCGATTATTCAAACGATACAAACGATAAGCACTACGATCGAACGCCGATAATGACACGAAGATCGATTCGAACGACATAACGCACTGATACGAAGAAAAATACGATCAACGATATTAGCGATGATACGATCAACCGTACGAACGACGATTCGTTCGGCTATCCACACGTCGATATAAGCGACGATTCGAACGATTGTACGAATGACGATAACAAACAACGATATGAACGACGATACGAACGGCGTTACGGAGAACGATGCGAACAGGGACAACGATACTCACGACGATACACACGACGATACAAACGACGATGCGAATGCAGCTACGAAAAACGATACCACCGATCATGCAAACGATGAAACGAACAACAAAAATATCGACGATACGAACGACGGTGCGTAGAATGATACGAACAACGATACGAACGACGTTCCGAAGGATAATACGAACAACGGTACGAACGACGTTCGAAAGGATGATACGTACGACGATAATAACGTCAATTTACGTTCGACGTACGTTCGACGATTTAAACGAGGATGGGAACAATGTAACAAACGTGCTAACCACGAACGGAATACGATACGAGAGATAATACAGAGATACAAAAAAGTTCATACGAATACCAACAACTAAACGAACGAGGTTACGTATGACAATTCGAAACAATCTGCCCTACGATACGAACGTTAATACCAGAATGATACGAACATCGATACGATGAAGGATACGAACGACATTATGCACGATGATATATCGATATTAATCGATATAAAATACAATCAACGATATCAACGGTGCTAGGATCGACGATACATACGACGATACAAAGTGACGATACTATCGACGATACGAACGAGTGTGCGAACCAGCATACGAATCATGTTACGCACGTTACGAACGTATAAACAACAATACGATGGACATTCCGAAAGACGATACGTCCGACGACGGGAACGACATTATGATAGCTATACGTACGATGATACAAAAATCGTAGAAACGGTTATACAAACGACGAAACGATCGACGATGTAAAACATAGTACACGTGGCGATACGCTGGACGATACGAACGATGATCAAAACGACGATAGGAACAACGTAACGAACACCGATGATGCTAACGAACAACGGTACGGACGACGTTCGAAAGGATGATACGTACAACGATAAATAACGTCGATTCGAACTAACGGTGTGTTCGACGGTTCAAACGAGGATGGGAACTACGTAACAAACAAGGATGATGCTAACCACGACCGGAATACGATACGAAAGATAATACAGAGATATAAAAGTTCATACGAATACCAACAACTAAACGAAGGATGTTACGTATGACAATTTAAAACAATGTGCAATACGATTCGAACGTTCATACCAGAATGACACGAACATCGATACGATGAAGGATACGAACGATGATACAAAATCATTTATATTTTTTTTTTATTGTTCATCTAATAAATTGGAGATTTTTGTTGTATTTTTTTTTTTTTTGTCATTTTTGTTCTATTTCACCTCGTTTCTATATCTGATCTTCCCCCCGAGTTTTTTCCCATACGAAGCCCGGGTTGGCCTGGTTATAGTCGCTGTTATAGTCGCTGGTTATAGTCGCTGAATGTCGAAAGGCCGTGACAAATTTTGGCTGATTTTTGAAATTTTGGATGATATCGATCGATATAAAATACGCTCAACGATGTATCAACGATGTGCTACGATCGACGACACATACGACGATACAAAGTAACGATACTATCGATGTTACGAACGAGGAAGCGAACCAGCATACCAACAATGTTACGCACGTTACGAACGTATAAACGACAATACGATGGACATTCCGAACAACGATACAAGCAATCATACGTCCGACGACGGGAACGACATTATAATAGCCATACGAACGATGATACGAAAATCGTAGAAACGGTTATACAAACGACGATACGATCAACGATGTAAAACATGGTACACATGGCGATACGCTGGACGATACGAACGACGATCAAAACGACGATAGGAACAACGTAACAAACACCGATGATGCTAACGACGACTGGAACGATACATCAATGGTATGTACGACGACGAAAACTACGATATAAACGCTATACTAACAACTGTACAAAAGATCATCCGAACGTTGATACAAGCAACGAAACGAAGGATAACACGTATATCGATGCGAACGACGATACGACGGATGATCCGAACGATACGAACGATGAGCACTACGATACGGGCGACACTACAAGAATGACACGAACATCGATACGATCAAGAATTCAAACCACATATTACGCACGATGATATGAACGAGTTCGACGATACAAACGGGGATACAAAGAAAAATACGATCGACGATATTGGCGATGATAAGATCAACGATACGAACGATGGTACAAAGCGAAGATACTATCGACGATACGAACGAGGATGTGAACGAACATACGAACAATGTTACGAACGTTCATTCACACGCCGTTACAAACGAATGAACGACGATACGAACGACGATATGCACGATGATACGATTATACGATTACGCGATGATACCATGAAACGAATATACGATCGACGATATAAACAAGGATACGAACAAAGATAAAATGAACCATCTGAGCAACGATCCGAACGACGATACGAGGCGACGAAGCGAACGAGCATACAACTACTGTTACGAACGTCCGTTTGCACGCCGATACGAACGTAGTAACGACGATACAAACGAAGCTACGAGCAACGAAACGAACATACGTTCGACAAACGACACGTCGATATAAGCGACGATACGAACGTATACGTTCGTAACGCTCAAAGTCAATAACGAACGACGTTCCGAATAACAAAACGAGCGATGATGCGTCCAACGGTTGAAACGACGACAAAAGATCATAGAAACGATAATACATACGACGATACAAACAACGATCCGAACGACGATACGAACGACGATACGAACGACGTTACGGACGCTACGAACGACGATACGGACGACGTTTCGAAAAACGACAACGATACGATCGAACGGTAAGCACGACGATGCGAAATATGGTACTTATGACGATACGATGATAGGAACAAGGTAACGATTATCTAACGATGATGCTAACGACGGCGGAAACGCGATACAAAAGATTGTATCGTCATACGAACGACGATCAAACCGACGATAGGAACGACGTAACGATTAACGATGATGCCATCGACGACTGGAATAAGATACGAAAGATGGTGCATACGACGACGCAAAGTACGATGTTAACGTTATACTGAAATATACAAAAGATCATACGAACAATGAAATTCCAACAATGAAACGAAGCATGGAACGTATCGAACGTATGCGAACGACGATACGACCGATTATTCAAACGATACAAACGATAAGCACTACGATCGAACGCCGATAATGACACGAAGATCGATTCGAACGACATAACGCACTGATACGAAGAAAAATACGATCAACGATATTAGCGATGATACGATCAACCGTACGAACGACGATTCGTTCGGCTATCCACACGTCGATATAAGCGACGATTCGAACGATTGTACGAATGACGATAACAAACAACGATATGAACGACGATACGAACGGCGTTACGGAGAACGATGCGAACAGGGACAACGATACTCACGACGATACACACGACGATACAAACGACGATGCGAATGCAGCTACGAAAAACGATACCACCGATCATGCAAACGATGAAACGAACAACAAAAATATCGACGATACGAACGACGGTGCGTAGAATGATACGAACAACGATACGAACGACGTTCCGAAGGATAATACGAACAACGGTACGAACGCTGTTCGAAAGGATGATACGTACGACGATAATAACGTCAATTTACGTTCGACGTACGTTCGACGATTTAAACGAGGATGGGAACAATGTAACAAACGTGCTAACCACGAACGGAATACGATACGAGAGATAATACAGAGATACAAAAAAGTTCATACGAATACCAACAACTAAACGAACGAGGTTACGTATGACAATTCGAAACAATCTGCCCTACGATACGAACGTTAATACCAGAATGATACGAACATCGATACGATGAAGGATACGAACGACATTATGCACGATGATATATCGATATTAATCGATATAAAATACAATCAACGATATCAACGGTGCTAGGATCGACGATACATACGACGATACAAAGTGACGATACTATCGACGATACGAACGAGTGTGCGAACCAGCATACGAATCATGTTACGCACGTTACGAACGTATAAACAACAATACGATGGACATTCCGAAAGACGATACGTCCGACGACGGGAACGACATTATGATAGCTATACGTACGATGATACAAAAATCGTAGAAACGGTTATACAAACGACGAAACGATCGACGATGTAAAACATAGTACACGTGGCGATACGCTGGACGATACGAACGATGATCAAAACGACGATAGGAACAACGTAACGAACACCGATGATGCTAACGAACAACGGTACGGACGACGTTCGAAAGGATGATACGTACAACGATAAATAACGTCGATTCGAACTAACGGTGTGTTCGACGGTTCAAACGAGGATGGGAACTACGTAACAAACAAGGATGATGCTAACCACGACCGGAATACGATACGAAAGATAATACAGAGATATAAAAGTTCATACGAATACCAACAACTAAACGAAGGATGTTACGTATGACAATTTAAAACAATGTGCAATACGATTCGAACGTTCATACCAGAATGACACGAACATCGATACGATGAAGGATACGAACGATGATACAAAATCATTTATATTTTTTTTTTATTGTTCATCTAATAAATTGGAGATTTTTGTTGTATTTTTTTTTTTTTGTCATTTTTGTTCTATTTCACCTCGTTTCTATATCTGATCTTCCCCCCGAGTTTTTTCCCATACGAAGCCCGGGTTGGCCTGGTTATAGTCGCTGTTATAGTCGCTGGTTATAGTCGCTGAATGTCGAAAGGCCGTGACAAATTTTGGCTGATTTTTGAAATTTTGGATGATATCGATCGATATAAAATACGCTCAACGATGTATCAACGATGTGCTACGATCGACGACACATACGACGATACAAAGTAACGATACTATCGATGTTACGAACGAGGAAGCGAACCAGCATACCAACAATGTTACGCACGTTACGAACGTATAAACGACAATACGATGGACATTCCGAACAACGATACAAGCAATCATACGTCCGACGACGGGAACGACATTATAATAGCCATACGAACGATAATACAAAAATCGTAGAAACGGTTGTACAAACGACGATACGATCAACGATGTAAAACATGGTACACATGGCGATACGCTGGACGATACGAACGACGATCAAAACGACGATAGGAACAACGTAACAAACACCGATGATGCTAACGACGACTGGAACGATACGGCAATGGTATGTACGACGACGAATACTACGATATAAACGCTATACTAACAACTGTACAAAAGATCATCCGAACGTTGATACAAGCAACGAAACGAAGGATAACACGTATATCGATGCGAACGACGATACGACGGATGATCCGAACGATACGAACGATGAGCACTACGATACGGGCGACACTACAAGAATGACACGAACATCGATACGATCGAGAATTCAAACCACATATTACGCACGATGATATGAACGAGTTCGACGATACAAACGGGGATACAAAGAAAAATACGATCGACGATATTGGCGATGATGAGATCAACGATACGAACGATGGTACAAAGCGAAGATAGTATCGACGATACGAACGAGGATGTGAACGAACATACGAACAATGTTACGAACGTTCATTCACACGCCGTTACAAAGGAATGAACGACGATACGAACGACGATATGCACGATGATACGATTATACGATTACGCGATGATACCATGAAACGAATATACGATCGACGATATAAACAAGGATACGAACAAAGCTAAAATGAACCATCTGAGCAACGATCCGAACGACGATACGAGGCGACGAAGCGAACGAGTATACAACTACTGTTACGAACGTCCGTTTGCACGCCGATACGAACGTAGTAACGACGATACAAACGAAGCTACGAGCAACGAAACGAACATACGTTCGACAAACGACACGTCGATATAAGCGACGATACGAACGTATACGTTCGTAACGCTCAAAGTCAATAACGAACGACGTTCCGAATAACAAAACGAGCGATGATGCGTCCAACGGTTGAAACGACGACAAAAGATCATAGAAACGATAATACATACGACGATGCAAACAACGATCCGAACGACGATACGAACGACGATACGAACGACGTTACGGACGCTACGAACGACGATACGGACGACGTTTCGAAAAACGACAACGATACGATCGAACGGTAAGCACGACGATGCGAAATATGGTACTTATGACGATACGATGATAGGAACGAGGTAACGATTATCTAACGATGATGCTAACGACGGCGGAAACGCGATACAAAAGATTGTATCGTCATACGAACGACGATCAAACCGACGATAGGAACGACGTAACGATTAACGATGATGCCATCGACGACTGGAATAAGATACGAAAGATGGTGCATACGACGACGCAAAATACGATGTTAACGTTATACTGAAATATACAAAAGATCATACGAACAATGAAATTCCAACAATGAAACGAAGCATGGAACGTATCGAACGTATGCGAACGACGATACGACCGATTATTCAAACGATACAAACGATAAGCACTACGATCGAACGCCGATAATGACACGAAGATCGATTCGAACGACATAACGCACTGATACGAAGAAAAATACGATCAACGATATTAGCGATGATACGATCAACCGTACGAACGACGATTCGTTCGGCTATCCACACGTCGATATAAGCGACGATTCGAACGATTGTACGAATGACGATAACGAACAACGATATGAACGACGATACGAACGGCGTTACGGAGAACGATGCGAACAGGGACAACGATACTCACGACGATACACACGACGATACAAACGACGATGCGAATGCAGCTACGAAAAACGATACCACCGATCATGCAAACGATGAAACGAACAACAAAAATATCGACGATACGAACGACGTTGCGTAGAATGATACGAACAACGATACGAACGACGTTCCGAAGGATAATACGAACAACGGTACGAACGACGTTCGAAAGGATGATACGTACGACGATAATAACGTCAATTCGAACTAAGGGTACGTTCGACGATTTAAACGAGGATGGGAACAATGTAACAAACGTGCTAACCACGAACGGAATACGATACGAGAGATAATACAGAGATACAAAAAAGTTCATACGAATACCAACAACTAAACGAAGGAGGTTACGTATGACAATTCGAAACAATCTGCCCTACGATACGAACGTTAATACCAGAATGATACGAACATCGATACGATGAAGGATACGAACGACATTATGCACGATGATATATCGATATTAATCGATATAAAATACAATCAACGATATCAACGGTGCTAGGATCGACGATACATACGACGATACAAAGTGACGATACTATCGACGATACGAACGAGGATGCGAACCAGCATACGAATCATGTTACGCACGTTACGAACGTATAAACAACAATACGATGGACATTCCGGAAGACGATACGTCCGACGACGGGAACGACATTATGATAGCTATACGTACGATGATACAAAAATCGTAGAAACGGTTATACAAACGACGAAACGATCGACGATGTAAAACATAGTACACGTGGCGATACGCTGGACGATACGAACGATGATCAAAACGACGATAGGAACAACGTAACGAACACCGATGATGCTAACGAACAACGGTACGGACGACGTTCGAAAGGATGATACGTACAACGATAAATAACGTCGATTCGAACTAACGGTGTGTTCGACGGTTCAAACGAGGATGGGAACTACGTAACAAACAAGGATGATGCTAACCACGACCGGAATACGATACGAAAGATAATACAGAGATATAAAAGTTCATACGAATACCAACAACTAAACGAAGGATGTTACGTATGACAATTTAAAACAATGTGCAATACGATTCGAACGTTCATACCAGAATGACACGAACATCGATACGATGAAGGATACGAACGATGATACAAAATCATTTATATTTTTTTTTTATTGTTCGTCTAATAAATTGGAGATTTTTGTTGTATTTTTTTTTTTTTTGTCATTTTTGTTCTATTTCACCTCGTTTCTATATCTGATCTTCCCCCCGAGTTTTTTCCCATACGAAGCCCGGGTTGGCCTGGTTATAGTCGCTGTTATAGTCGCTGGTTATAGTCGCTGAATGTCGAAAGGCCGTGACAAATTTTGGCTGATTTTTGAAATTTTGGATGATATCGATCGATATAAAATACGCTCAACGATGTATCAACGATGTGCTACGATCGACGACACATACGACGATACAAAGTAACGATACTATCGATGTTACGAACGAGGAAGCGAACCAGCATACCAACAATGTTACGCACGTTACGAACGTATAAACGACAATACGATGGACATTCCGAACAACGATACAAGCAATCATACGTCCGACGACGGGAACGACATTATAATAGCCATACGAACGATGATACGAAAATCGTAGAAACGGTTATACAAACGACGATACGATCAACGATGTAAAACATGGTACACATGGCGATACGCTGGACGATACGAACGACGATCAAAACGACGATAGGAACAACGTAACAAACACCGATGATGCTAACGACGACTGGAACGATACATCAATGGTATGTACGACGACGAAAACTACGATATAAACGCTATACTAACAACTGTACAAAAGATCATCCGAACGTTGATACAAGCAACGAAACGAAGGATAACACGTATATCGATGCGAACGACGATACGACGGATGATCCGAACGATACGAACGATGAGCACTACGATACGGGCGACACTACAAGAATGACACGAACATCGATACGATCAAGAATTCAAACCACATATTACGCACGATGATATGAACGAGTTCGACGATACAAACGGGGATACAAAGAAAAATACGATCGACGATATTGGCGATGATAAGATCAACGATACGAACGATGGTACAAAGCGAAGATACTATCGACGATACGAACGAGGATGTGAACGAACATACGAACAATGTTACGAACGTTCATTCACACGCCGTTACAAACGAATGAACGACGATACGAACGACGATATGCACGATGATACGATTATACGATTACGCGATGATACCATGAAACGAATATACGATCGACGATATAAACAAGGATACGAACAAAGATAAAATGAACCATCTGAGCAACGATCCGAACGACGATACGAGGCGACGAAGCGAACGAGCATACAACTACTGTTACGAACGTCCGTTTGCACGCCGATACGAACGTAGTAACGACGATACAAACGAAGCTACGAGCAACGAAACGAACATACGTTCGACAAACGACACGTCGATATAAGCGACGATACGAACGTATACGTTCGTAACGCTCAAAGTCAATAACGAACGACGTTCCGAATAACAAAACGAGCGATGATGCGTCCAACGGTTGAAACGACGACAAAAGATCATAGAAACGATAATACATACGACGATACAAACAACGATCCGAACGACGATACGAACGACGATACGAACGACGTTACGGACGCTACGAAAGACGATACGGACGACGTTTCGAAAAACGACAACGATACGATCGAACGGTAAGCACGACGATGCGAAATATGGTACTTATGACGATACGATGATAGGAACAAGGTAACGATTATCTAACGATGATGCTAACGACGGCGGAAACGCGATACAAAAGATTGTATCGTCATACGAACGACGATCAAACCGACGATAGGAACGACGTAACGATTAACGATGATGCCATCGACGACTGGAATAAGATACGAAAGATGGTGCATACGACGACGCAAAGTACGATGTTAACGTTATACTGAAATATACAAAAGATCATACGAACAATGAAATTCCAACAATGAAACGAAGCATGGAACGTATCGAACGTATGCGAACGACGATACGACCGATTATTCAAACGATACAAACGATAAGCACTACGATCGAACGCCGATAATGACACGAAGATCGATTCGAACGACATAACGCACTGATACGAAGAAAAATACGATCAACGATATTAGCGATGATACGATCAACCGTACGAACGACGATTCGTTCGGCTATCCACACGTCGATATAAGCGACGATTCGAACGATTGTACGAATGACGATAACAAACAACGATATGAACGACGATACGAACGGCGTTACGGAGAACGATGCGAACAGGGACAACGATACTCACGACGATACACACGACGATACAAACGACGATGCGAATGCAGCTACGAAAAACGATACCACCGATCATGCAAACGATGAAACGAACAACAAAAATATCGACGATACGAACGACGGTGCGTAGAATGATACGAACAACGATACGAACGACGTTCCGAAGGATAATACGAACAACGGTACGAACGACGTTCGAAAGGATGATACGTACGACGATAATAACGTCAATTTACGTTCGACGTACGTTCGACGATTTAAACGAGGATGGGAACAATGTAACAAACGTGCTAACCACGAACGGAATACGATACGAGAGATAATACAGAGATACAAAAAAGTTCATACGAATACCAACAACTAAACGAACGAGGTTACGTATGACAATTCGAAACAATCTGCCCTACGATACGAACGTTAATACCAGAATGATACGAACATCGATACGATGAAGGATACGAACGACATTATGCACGATGATATATCGATATTAATCGATATAAAATACAATCAACGATATCAACGGTGCTAGGATCGACGATACATACGACGATACAAAGTGACGATACTATCGACGATACGAACGAGTGTGCGAACCAGCATACGAATCATGTTACGCACGTTACGAACGTATAAACAACAATACGATGGACATTCCGAAAGACGATACGTCCGACGACGGGAACGACATTATGATAGCTATACGTACGATGATACAAAAATCGTAGAAACGGTTATACAAACGACGAAACGATCGACGATGTAAAACATAGTACACGTGGCGATACGCTGGACGATACGAACGACGATCAAAACGACGATAGGAACAACGTAACGAACACCGATGATGCTAACGAACAACGGTACGGACGACGTTCGAAAGGATGATACGTACAACGATAAATAACGTCGATTAGAACTAACGGTGTGTTCGACGGTTCAAACGAGGATGGGAACTACGTAACAAACAAGGATGATGCTAACCACGACCGGAATACGATACGAAAGATAATACAGAGATATAAAAGTTCATACGAATACCAACAACTAAACGAAGGAGGTTACGTATGACAATTCGAAACAATCTGCCCTACGATACGAACGTTAATACCAGAATGATACGAACATCGATACGAT
Organism: Rhorus exstirpatorius; assembly: GCA_963564615.1. Classification (NCBI taxonomy): domain Eukaryota; kingdom Metazoa; phylum Arthropoda; class Insecta; order Hymenoptera; family Ichneumonidae; genus Rhorus; species Rhorus exstirpatorius. Next base: position 7,606,632 of record OY751318.1, read on the forward strand.
GAAGGAGACGAACGATGATACAAAATCATTTATATTTTTTTTTTATTGTTCATCTAATAAATTGGAGATTTTTGTTGTATTTTTTTTTTTTTTTGTCATTTTTGTTCTATTTCACCTCGTTTTTATATCTGATCTTCCCCCCGAGTTTTTTCCCATACGAAGCCCGGGTTGGCCTGGTTATAGTCGCTGTTATAGTCGCTGGTTATAGTCGCTGAATGTCGAAAGGCCGTGACAAATTTTGGCTGATTTTTGAAATTTTGGATGATATCGATCGATATAAAATACGCTCAACGATGTATCAACGATGTGCTACGATCGACGACACATACGACGATACAAAGTAACGATACTATCGATGTTACGAACGAGGAAGCGAACCAGCATACCAACAATGTTACGCACGTTACGAACGTATAAACGACAATACGATGGACATTCCGAACAACGATACAAGCAATCATACGTCCGACGACGGGAACGACATTATAATAGCCATACGAACGATGATACAAAAATCGTAGAAACGGTTATACAAACGACGATACGATCAACGATGTAAAACATGGTACACATGGCGATACGCTGGACGATACGAACGACGATCAAAACGACGATAGGAACAACGTAACAAACACCGATGATGCTAACGACGGCTGGAACGATACGGCAAGGGTATGTACGACGACGAAAACTACGGTATAAACGCTATACTAACAACTGTACAAAAGATCATCCGAACGTTGATACAAGCAACGAAACGAAGGATAACACGTATATCGATGCGAACGACGATACGACGGATGATCCGAACGATACGAACGATGAGCACTACGATACGGGCGACACTACAAGAATGACACGAACATCGATACGATCAAGAATTCAAACCACATATTACGCACGATGATATGAACGAGTTCGACGATACAAACGGGGATACAAAGAAAAATACGATCGACGATATTGGCGATGATGAGATCAACGATACGAACGATGGTACAAAGCGAAGATACTATCGACGATACGAACGAGGATGTGAACGAACATACGAACAATGTTACGAACGTTCATTCACACGCCGTTACAAACGAATGAACGACGATACGAACGACGATATGCACGATGATACGATTATACGATTACGCGATGATACCATGAAACGAATATACGATCGACGATATAAACAAGGATACGAACAAAGCTAAAATGAACCATCTGAGCAACGATCCGAACGACGATACGAGGCGACGAAGCGAACGAGTATACAACTACTGTTACGAACGTCCGTTTGCACGCCGATACGAACGTAGTAACGACGATACAAACGAAGCTACGAGCAACGAAACGAACATACGTTCGACAAACGACACGTCGATATAAGCGACGATACGAACGTATACGTTCGTAACGCTCAAAGTCAATAACGAACGACGTTCCGAATAACAAAACGAGCGATGATGCGTCCAACGGTTGAAACGACGACAAAAGATCATAGAAACGATAATACATACGACGATACAAACAACGATCCGAACGACGATACGAACGACGATACGAACGACGTTACGGACGCTACGAACGACGATACGGACGACGTTTCGAAAAACGACAACGATACGATCGAACGGTAAGCACGACGATGCGAAATATGGTACTTATGACGATACGATGATAGGAACGAGGTAACGATTAACTAACGATGATGCTAACGACGGCGGAAACGCGATACAAAAGATTGTATCGTCATACGAACGACGATCAAACCGACGATAGGAACGACGTAACGATTAACGATGATGCCATCGACGACTGGAATAAGATACGAAAGATGGTGCATACGACGACGCAAAGTACGATGTTAACGTTATACTGAAATATACAAAAGATCATACAAACAATGAAATGCCAACAATGAAACGAAGCATGGAACGTATCGAACGTATGCGAACGACGATACGACCGATTATTCAAACGATACAAACGATAAGCACTACGATCGAACGCCGATAATGACACGAACATCGATTCGAACGACATAACGCACGGATACGAAGAAAAATACGATCAACGATATTAGCGATGATACGATCAACCGTACGAACGACGATTCGTTCGGCTATCCACACGTCGATATAAGCGACGATTCGAACGATTGTACGAATGACGATAACGAACAACGATATGAACGACGATACGAACGGCGTTACGGAGAACGATGCGAACAGGGACAACGATACTCACGACGATACACACGACGATACAAACGACGATGCGAATGCAGCTACGAAAAACGATACCACCGATCATGCAAACGATGAAACGAACAACAAAAATATCGACGATACGAACGACGGTGCGTAGAATGATACGAACAACGATACGAACGACGTTCCGAAGGATAATACGAACAACGGTACGAACGACGTTCGAAAGGATGATACGTACGACGATAATAACGTCAATTTACGTTCGACGTACGTTCGACGATTTAAACGAGGATGGGAACAATGTAACAAACGTCCTAACCACGAACGGAATACGATACGAGAGATAATACAGAGATACAAAAAAGTTTATACGAATACCAACAACTAAACGAAGGAGGTTACGTATGACAATTCGAAACAATCTGCCCTACGATACGAACGTTAATACCAGAATGATACGAACATCGATACGATGAAGGATACGAACGACATTATGCACGATGATATATCGATATTAATCGATATAAAATACAATCAACGATATCAACGGTGCTAGGATCGACGATACATACGACGATACAAAGTGACGATACTATCGACGATACGAACGAGGATGCGAACCAGCATACGAATCATGTTATGCACGTTACGAACGCATAAACAACAATACGATGGACATTCCGAAAGACGATACGTCCGACGACGGGAACGACATTATGATAGCTATACGTACGATGATACAAAAATCGTAGAAACGGTTATACAAACGACGAAACGATCGACGATGTAAAACATAGTACACGTGGCGATACGCTGGACGATACGAACGACGATCAAAACGACGATAGGAACAACGTAACGAACACCGATGATGCTAACGAACAACGGTACGGACGACGTTCGAAAGGATGATACGTACAACGATAAATAACGTCGATTAGAACTAACGGTGTGTTCGACGGTTCAAACGAGGATGGGAACTACGTAACAAACAAGGATGATGCTAACCACGACCGGAATACGATACGAAAGATAATACAGAGATATAAAAGTTCATACGAATACCAACAACTAAACGAAGGAGGTTACGTATGACAATTCGAAACAATCTGCCCTACGATACGAACGTTAATACCAGAATGATACGAACATCGATACGATGAAGGATACGAACAATGATACAAAATCATTTATATTTTTTTTTTATTGTTCATCTAATAAATTGGAGATTTTTGTTGTATTTTTTTTTTTTTGTCATTTTTGTTCTATTTCACCTCGTTTTTATATCTGATCTTCCCCCCGAGTTTTTTCCCATACGAAGCCCGGGTTGGCCTGGTTATAGTCGCTGTTATAGTCGCTGGTTATAGTCGCTGAATGTCGAAAGGCCGTGACAAATTTTGGCTGATTTTTGAAATTTTGGATGATATCGATCGATATAAAATACGCTCAACGATGTATCAACGATGTGCTACGATCGACGACACATACGACGATACAAAGTAACGATACTATCGATGTTACGAACGAGGAAGCGAACCAGCATACCAACAATGTTACGCACGTTACGAACGTATAAACGACAATACGATGGACATTCCGAACAACGATACAAGCAATCATACGTCCGACGACGGGAACGACATTATAATAGCCATACGAACGATGATACAAAAATCGTAGAAACGGTTATACAAACGACGATACGATCAACGATGTAAAACATGGTACACATGGCGATACGCTGGACGATACGAACGACGATCAAAACGACGATAGGAACAACGTAACAAACACCGACGATGCTAACGACGGCTGGAACGATACGGCAATGGTATGTACGACGACGAAAACTACGATATAAACGCTATACTAACAACTGTACAAAAGATCATCCGAACGTTGATACAAGCAACGAAACGAAGGATAACACGTATATCGATGCGAACGACGATACGACGGATGATCCGAACGATACGAACGATGAGCACTACGATACGGGCGACACTACAAGAATGACACGAACATCGATACGATCAAGAATTCAAACCACATATTACGCACGATGATATGAACGAGTTCGACGATACAAACGGGGATACAAAGAAAAATACGATCGACGATATTGGCGATGATGAGATCAACGATACGAACGATGGTACAAAGCGAAGATACTATCGACGATACGAACGAGGATGTGAACGAACATACGAACAATGTTACGAACGTTCATTCACACGCCGTTACAAACGAATGAACGACGATACGAACGACGATATGCACGATGATACGATTATACGATTACGCGATGATACCATGAAACGAATATACGATCGACGATATAAACAAGGATACGAACAAAGCTAAAATGAACCATCTGAGCAACGATCCGAACGACGATACGAGGCGACGAAGCGAACGAGTATACAACTACTGTTACGAACGTCCGTTTGCACGCCGATACGAACGTAGTAACGACGATACAAACGAAGCTACGAGCAACGAAACGAACATACGTTCGACAAACGACACGTCGATATAAGCGACGATACGAACGTATACGTTCGTAACGCTCAAAGTCAATAACGAACGACGTTCCGAATAACAAAACGAGCGATGATGCGTCCAACGGTTGAAACGACGACAAAAGATCATAGAAACGATAATACATACGACGATACAAACAACGATCCTAACGACGATACGAACGACGATACGAACGACGTTACGGACGCTACGAACGACGATACGGACGACGTTTCGAAAAACGACAACGATACGATCGAACGGTAAGCACGACGATGCGAAATATGGTACTTATGACGATACGATGATAGGAACGAGGTAACGATTATCTAACGATGATGCTAACGACGGCGGAAACGCGATACAAAAGATTGTATCGTCATACGAACGACGATCAAACCGACGATAGGAACGACGTAACGATTAACGATGATGCCATCGACGACTGGAATAAGATACGAAAGATGGTGCATACGACGACGCAAAATACGATGTTAACGTTATACTGAAATATACAAAAGATCATACGAACAATGAAATGCCAACAATGAAACGAAGCATGGAACGTATCGAACGTATGCGAACGACGATACGACCGATTATTCAAACGATACAAACGATAAGCACTACGATCGAACGTCGATAATGACACGAACATCGATTCGAACGACATAACGCACGGATACGAAGAAAAATACGATCAACGATATTAGCGATGATACGATCAACCGTACGAACGACGATTCGTTCGGCTATCCACACGTCGATATAAGCGACGATTCGAACGATTGTACGAATGACGATAACGAACAACGATATGAACGACGATACGAACGGCGTTACGGAGAACGATGCGAACAGGGACAACGATACTCACGACGATACACACGCCGATACAAACGACAATGCGAATGCAGCTACGAAAAACGATACCACCGATCATGCAAACGATGAAACGAACAACAAAAATATCGACGATACGAACGACGTTGCGTAGAATGATACGAACAACGATACGAACGACGTTCCGAAGGATAATACGAACAACGGTACGAACGACGTTCGAAAGGATGATACGTACGACGATAATAACGTCAATTTACGTTCGACGTACGTTCGACGATTTAAACGAGGATGGGAACAATGTAACAAACGTGCTAACCACGAACGGAATACGATACGAGAGATAATACAGAGATACAAAAAAGTTCATACGAATACCAACAACTAAACGAAGGAGGTTACGTATGACAATTCGAAACAATCTGCCCTACGATACGAACGTTAATACCAGAATGATACGAACATCGATACGATGAAGGATACGAACGACATTATGCACGATGATATATCGATATTAATCGATATAAAATACAATCAACGATATCAACGGTGCTAGGATCGACGATACATACGACGATACAAAGTGACGATACTATCGACGATACGAACGAGTGTGCGAACCAGCATACGAATCATGTTACGCACGTTACGAACGTATAAACAACAATACGATGGACATTCCGAAAGACGATACGTCCGACGACGGGAACGACATTATGATAGCTATACGTACGATGATACAAAAATCGTAGAAACGGTTATACAAACGACGAAACGATCGACGATGTAAAACATAGTACACGTGGCGATACGCTGGACGATACGAACGACGATCAAAACGACGATAGGAACAACGTAACGAACACCGATGATGCTAACGAACAACGGTACGGACGACGTTCGAAAGGATGATACGTACAACGATAAATAACGTCGATTAGAACTAACGGTGTGTTCGACGGTTCAAACGAGGATGGGAACTACGTAACAAACAAGGATGATGCTAACCACGACCGGAATACGATACGAAAGATAATACAGAGATATAAAAGTTCATACGAATACCAACAACTAAACGAAGGAGGTTACGTATGACAATTCGAAACAATCTGCCCTACGATACGAACGTTAATACCAGAATGATACGAACATCGATACGATGAAGGATACGAACAATGATACAAAATCATTTATATTTTTTTTTTATTGTTCATCTAATAAATTGGAGATTTTTGTTGTATTTTTTTTTTTTTGTCATTTTTGTTCTATTTCACCTCGTTTTTATATCTGATCTTCCCCCCGAGTTTTTTCCCATACGAAGCCCGGGTTGGCCTGGTTATAGTCGCTGTTATAGTCGCTGGTTATAGTCGCTGAATGTCGAAAGGCCGTGACAAATTTTGGCTGATTTTTGAAATTTTGGATGATATCGATCGATATAAAATACGCTCAACGATGTATCAACGATGTGCTACGATCGACGACACATACGACGATACAAAGTAACGATACTATCGATGTTACGAACGAGGAAGCGAACCAGCATACCAACAATGTTACGCACGTTACGAACGTATAAACGACAATACGATGGACATTCCGAACAACGATACAAGCAATCATACGTCCGACGACGGGAACGACATTATAATAGCCATACGAACGATGATACAAAAATCGTAGAAACGGTTATACAAACGACGATACGATCAACGATGTAAAACATGGTACACATGGCGATACGCTGGACGATACGAACGACGATCAAAACGACGATAGGAACAACGTAACAAACACCGATGATGCTAACGACGGCTGGAACGATACGGCAATGGTATGTACGACGACGAAAACTACGATATAAACGCTATACTAACAACTGTACAAAAGATCATCCGAACGTTGATACAAGCCGTTGCTTGTATCAACGTTTCGTTAAACGAAGGATAACACGTATATCGATGCGAACGACGATACGACGGATGATCCGAACGATACGAACGATGAGCACTACGATACGGGCGACACTACAAGAATGACACGAACATCGATACGATCAAGAATTCAAACCACATATTACGCACGATGATATGAACGAGTTCGACGATACAAACGGGGATACAAAGAAAAATACGATCGACGATATTGGCGATGATGAGATCAACGATACGAACGATGGTACAAAGCGAAGATACTATCGACGATACGAACGAGGATGTGAACGAACATACGAACAATGTTACGAACGTTCATTCACACGCCGTTACAAACGAATGAACGACGATACGAACGACGATATGCACGATGATACGATTATACGATTACGCGATGATACCATGAAACGAATATACGATCGACGATATAAACAAGGATACGAACAAAGCTAAAATGAACCATCTGAGCAACGATCCGAACGACGATACGAGGCGACGAAGCGAACGAGTATACAACTACTGTTACGAACGTCCGTTTGCACGCCGATACGAACGTAGTAACGACGATACAAACGAAGCTACGAGCAACGAAACGAACATACGTTCGACAAACGACACGTCGATATAAGCGACGATACGAACGTATACGTTCGTAACGCTCAAAGTCAATAACGAACGACGTTCCGAATAACAAAACGAGCGATGATGCGTCCAACGGTTGAAACGACGACAAAAGATCATAGAAACGATAATACATACGACGATACAAACAACGATCCTAACGACGATACGAACGACGATACGAACGACGTTACGGACGCTACGAACGACGATACGGACGACGTTTCGAAAAACGACAACGATACGATCGAACGGTAAGCACGACGATGCGAAATATGGTACTTATGACGATACGATGATAGGAACGAGGTAACGATTAACTAACGATGATGCTAACGACGGCGGAAACGCGATACAAAAGATTGTATCGTCATACGAACGACGATCAAACCGACGATAGGAACGACGTAACGATTAACGATGATGCCATCGACGACTGGAATAAGATACGAAAGATGGTGCATACGACGACGCAAAGTACGATGTTAACGTTATACTGAAATATACAAAAGATCATACGAACAATGAAATGCCAACAATGAAACGAAGCATGGAACGTATCGAACGTATGCGAACGACGATACGACCGATTATTCAAACGATACAAACGATAAGCACTACGATCGAACGCCGATAATGACACGAACATCGATTCGAACGACATAACGCACGGATACGAAGAAAAATACGATCAACGATATTAGCGATGATACGATCAACCGTACGAACGACGATTCGTTCGGCTATCCACACGTCGATATAAGCGACGATTCGAACGATTGTACGAATGACGATAACGAACAACGATATGAACGACGATACGAACGGCGTTACGGAGAACGATGCGAACAGGGACAACGATACTCACGACGATACACACGCCGATACAAACGACAATGCGAATGCAGCTACGAAAAACGATACCACCGATCATGCAAACGATGAAACGAACAACAAAAATATCGACGATACGAACGACGTTGCGTAGAATGATACGAACAACGATACGAACGACGTTCCGAAGGATAATACGAACAACGGTACGAACGACGTTCGAAAGGATGATACGTACGACGATAATAACGTCAATTCGAACTAAGGGTACGTTCGACGATTTAAACGAGGATGGGAACAATGTAACAAACGTCCTAACCACGAACGGAATACGATACGAGAGATAATACAGAGATACAAAAAAGTTCATACGAATACCAACAACTAAACGAAGGAGGTTACGTATGACAATTCGAAACAATCTGCCCTACGATACGAACGTTAATACCAGAATGATACGAACATCGATACGATGAAGGATACGAACGACATTATGCACGATGATATATCGATATTAATCGATATAAAATACAATCAACGATATCAACGGTGCTAGGATCGACGATACATACGACGATACTATCGACGATACGAACGAGGATGCGAACCAGCATACGAATCATGTTACGCACGTTACGAACGTATAAACAACAATACGATGGACATTCCGGAAGACGATACGTCCGACGACAGGAACGACATTATGATAGCTATACGTACGATGATACAAAAATCGTAGAAACGGTTATACAAACGACGAAACGATCGACGATGTAAAACATAGTACACGTGGCGATACGCTGGACGATACGAACGATGATCAAAACGACGATAGGAACAACGTAACGAACACCGATGATGCTAACGAACAACGGTACGGACGACGTTCGAAAGGATGATACGTACAACGATAAATAACGTCGATTCGAACTAACGGTGTGTTCGACGGTTCAAACGAGGATGGGAACTACGTAACAAACAAGGATGATGCTAACCACGACCGGAATACGATACGAAAGATAATACAGAGATATAAAAGTTCATACGAATACCAACAACTAAACGAAGGATGTTACGTATGACAATTTAAAACAATGTGCAATACGATTCGAACGTTCATACCAGAATGACACGAACATCGATACGATGAAGGATACGAACGATGATACAAAATCATTTATATTTTTTTTTTATTGTTCGTCTAATAAATTGGAGATTTTTGTTGTATTTTTTTTTTTTTTGTCATTTTTGTTCTATTTCACCTCGTTTCTATATCTGATCTTCCCCCCGAGTTTTTTCCCATACGAAGCCCGGGTTGGCCTGGTTATAGTCGCTGTTATAGTCGCTGGTTATAGTCGCTGAATGTCGAAAGGCCGTGACAAATTTTGGCTGATTTTTGAAATTTTGGATGATATCGATCGATATAAAATACGCTCAACGATGTATCAACGATGTGCTACGATCGACGACACATACGACGATACAAAGTAACGATACTATCGATGTTACGAACGAGGAAGCGAACCAGCATACCAACAATGTTACGCACGTTACGAACGTATAAACGACAATACGATGGACATTCCGAACAACGATACAAGCAATCATACGTCCGACGACGGGAACGACATTATAATAGCCATACGAACGATGATACGAAAATCGTAGAAACGGTTATACAAACGACGATACGATCAACGATGTAAAACATGGTACACATGGCGATACGCTGGACGATACGAACGACGATCAAAACGACGATAGGAACAACGTAACAAACACCGATGATGCTAACGACGACTGGAACGATACATCAATGGTATGTACGACGACGAAAACTACGATATAAACGCTATACTAACAACTGTACAAAAGATCATCCGAACGTTGATACAAGCAACGAAACGAAGGATAACACGTATATCGATGCGAACGACGATACGAGATACGACGGATGATCCGAACGATACGAACGATGAGCACTACGATACGGGCGACACTACAAGAATGACACGAACATCGATACGATCAAGAATTCAAACCACATATTACGCACGATGATATGAACGAGTTCGACGATACAAACGGGGATACAAAGAAAAATACGATCGACGATATTGGCGATGATGAGATCAACGATACGAACGATGGTACAAAGCGAAGATACTATCGACGATACGAACGAGGATGTGAACGAACATACAAACATTGTTACGAATGTTCATTCACACGCCATTACAAACGAATGAACGACGATACGAACGACGATATGCACGATGATACGATTATACGATTACGCGATGATACCATGAAACGAATATACGATCGACGATATAAACAAGGATACGAACAAAGATAAAATGAACCATCTGAGCAACGATCCGAACGACGATACGAGGCGACGAAGCGAACGAGCATACAACTACTGTTACGAACGTCCGTTTGCACGCCGATACGAACGTAGTAACGACGATACAAACGAAGCTACGAGCAACGAAACGAACATACGTTCGACAAATGACACGTCGATATAAGCGACGATACGAACGTATACGTTCGTAACGCTCAAAGTCAATAACGAACGACGTTCCGAATAACAAAACGAGCGATGATGCGTCCAACGGTTGAAACGACGACAAAAGATCATAGAAACGATAATACATACGACGATACAAACAACGATCCGAACGACGATACGAACGACGATACGAACGACGTTACGGACGCTACGAACGACGATACGGACGACGTTTCGAAAAACGACAACGATACGATCGAACGGTAAGCACGACGATGCGAAATATGGTACTTATGACGATACGATGATAGGAACAAGGTAACGATTATCTAACGATGATGCTAACGACGGCGGAAACGCGATACAAAAGATTGTATCGTCATACGAACGACGATCAAACCGACGATAGGAACGACGTAACGATTAACGATGATGCCATCGACGACTGGAATAAGATACGAAAGATGGTGCATACGACGACGCAAAGTACGATGTTAACGTTATACTGAAATATACAAAAGATCATACGAACAATGAAATTCCAACAATGAAACGAAGCATGGAACGTATCGAACGTATGCGAACGACGATACGACCGATTATTCAAACGATACAAACGATAAGCACTACGATCGAACGCCGATAATGACACGAAGATCGATTCGAACGACATAACGCACTGATACGAAGAAAAATACGATCAACGATATTAGCGATGATACGATCAACCGTACGAACGACGATTCGTTCGGCTATCCACACGTCGATATAAGCGACGATTCGAACGATTGTACGAATGACGATAACAAACAACGATATGAACGACGATACGAACGGCGTTACGGAGAACGATGCGAACAGGGACAACGATACTCACGACGATACACACGACGATACAAACGACGATGCGAATGCAGCTACGAAAAACGATACCACCGATCATGCAAACGATGAAACGAACAACAAAAATATCGACGATACGAACGACGGTGCGTAGAATGATACGAACAACGATACGAACGACGTTCCGAAGGATAATACGAACAACGGTACGAACGACGTTCGAAAGGATGATACGTACGACGATAATAACGTCAATTTACGTTCGACGTACGTTCGACGATTTAAACGAGGATGGGAACAATGTAACAAACGTGCTAACCACGAACGGAATACGATACGAGAGATAATACAGAGATACAAAAAAGTTCATACGAATACCAACAACTAAACGAACGAGGTTACGTATGACAATTCGAAACAATCTGCCCTACGATACGAACGTTAATACCAGAATGATACGAACATCGATACGATGAAGGATACGAACGACATTATGCACGATGATATATCGATATTAATCGATATAAAATACAATCAACGATATCAACGGTGCTAGGATCGACGATACATACGACGATACAAAGTGACGATACTATCGACGATACGAACGAGTGTGCGAACCAGCATACGAATCATGTTACGCACGTTACGAACGTATAAACAACAATACGATGGACATTCCGAAAGACGATACGTCCGACGACGGGAACGACATTATGATAGCTATACGTACGATGATACAAAAATCGTAGAAACGGTTATACAAACGACGAAACGATCGACGATGTAAAACATAGTACACGTGGCGATACGCTGGACGATACGAACGACGATCAAAACGACGATAGGAACAACGTAACGAACACCGATGATGCTAACGAACAACGGTACGGACGACGTTCGAAAGGATGATACGTACAACGATAAATAACGTCGATTAGAACTAACGGTGTGTTCGACGGTTCAAACGAGGATGGGAACTACGTAACAAACAAGGATGATGCTAACCACGACCGGAATACGATACGAAAGATAATACAGAGATATAAAAGTTCATACGAATACCAACAACTAAACGAAGGAGGTTACGTATGACAATTCGAAACAATCTGCCCTACGATACGAACGTTAATACCAGAATGATACGAACATCGATACGATGAAGGAGACGAACGATGATACAAAATCATTTATATTTTTTTTTTATTGTTCATCTAATAAATTGGAGATTTTTGTTGTATTTTTTTTTTTTTTTGTCATTTTTGTTCTATTTCACCTCGTTTTTATATCTGATCTTCCCCCCGAGTTTTTTCCCATACGAAGCCCGGGTTGGCCTGGTTATAGTCGCTGTTATAGTCGCTGGTTATAGTCGCTGAATGTCGAAAGGCCGTGACAAATTTTGGCTGATTTTTGAAATTTTGGATGATATCGATCGATATAAAATACGCTCAACGATGTATCAACGATGTGCTACGATCGACGACACATACGACGATACAAAGTAACGATACTATCGATGTTACGAACGAGGAAGCGAACCAGCATACCAACAATGTTACGCACGTTACGAACGTATAAACGACAATACGATGGACATTCCGAACAACGATACAAGCAATCATACGTCCGACGACGGGAACGACATTATAATAGCCATACGAACGATGATACAAAAATCGTAGAAACGGTTATACAAACGACGATACGATCAACGATGTAAAACATGGTACACATGGCGATACGCTGGACGATACGAACGACGATCAAAACGACGATAGGAACAACGTAACAAACACCGATGATGCTAACGACGGCTGGAACGATACGGCAAGGGTATGTACGACGACGAAAACTACGGTATAAACGCTATACTAACAACTGTACAAAAGATCATCCGAACGTTGATACAAGCAACGAAACGAAGGATAACACGTATATCGATGCGAACGACGATACGACGGATGATCCGAACGATACGAACGATGAGCACTACGATACGGGCGACACTACAAGAATGACACGAACATCGATACGATCAAGAATTCAAACCACATATTACGCACGATGATATGAACGAGTTCGACGATACAAACGGGGATACAAAGAAAAATACGATCGACGATATTGGCGATGATGAGATCAACGATACGAACGATGGTACAAAGCGAAGATACTATCGACGATACGAACGAGGATGTGAACGAACATACGAACAATGTTACGAACGTTCATTCACACGCCGTTACAAACGAATGAACGACGATACGAACGACGATATGCACGATGATACGATTATACGATTACGCGATGATACCATGAAACGAATATACGATCGACGATATAAACAAGGATACGAACAAAGCTAAAATGAACCATCTGAGCAACGATCCGAACGACGATACGAGGCGACGAAGCGAACGAGTATACAACTACTGTTACGAACGTCCGTTTGCACGCCGATACGAACGTAGTAACGACGATACAAACGAAGCTACGAGCAACGAAACGAACATACGTTCGACAAACGACACGTCGATATAAGCGACGATACGAACGTATACGTTCGTAACGCTCAAAGTCAATAACGAACGACGTTCCGAATAACAAAACGAGCGATGATGCGTCCAACGGTTGAAACGACGACAAAAGATCATAGAAACGATAATACATACGACGATACAAACAACGATCCTAACGACGATACGAACGACGATACGAACGACGTTACGGACGCTACGAACGACGATACGGACGACGTTTCGAAAAACGACAACGATACGATCGAACGGTAAGCACGACGATGCGAAATATGGTACTTATGACGATACGATGATAGGAACGAGGTAACGATTATCTAACGATGATGCTAACGACGGCGGAAACGCGATACAAAAGATTGTATCGTCATACGAACGACGATCAAACCGACGATAGGAACGACGTAACGATTAACGATGATGCCATCGACGACTGGAATAAGATACGAAAGATGGTGCATACGACGACGCAAAGTACGATGTTAACGTTATACTGAAATATACAAAAGATCATACGAACAATGAAATGCCAACAATGAAACGAAGCATGGAACGTATCGAACGTATGCGAACGACGATACGACCGATTATTCAAACGATACAAACGATAAGCACTACGATCGAACGCCGATAATGACACGAACATCGATTCGAACGACATAACGCACGGATACGAAGAAAAATACGATCAACGATATTAGCGATGATACGATCAACCGTACGAACGACGATTCGTTCGGCTATCCACACGTCGATATAAGCGACGATTCGAACGATTGTACGAATGACGATAACGAACAACGATATGAACGACGATACGAACGGCGTTACGGAGAACGATGCGAACAGGGACAACGATACTCACGACGATACACACGACGATACAAACGACGATGCGAATGCAGCTACGAAAAACGATACCACCGATCATGCAAACGATGAAACGAACAACAAAAATATCGACGATACGAACGACGGTGCGTAGAATGATACGAACAACGATACGAACGACGTTCCGAAGGAAAATACGAACAACGGTACGAACGACGATCGAAAGGATGATACGTACGACGATAATAACGTCAATTTACGTTCGACGTACGTTCGACGATTTAAACGAGGATGGGAACAATGTAACAAACGTCCTAACCACGAACGGAATACGATACGAGAGATAATACAGAGATACAAAAAAGTTTATACGAATACCAACAACTAAACGAAGGAGGTTACGTATGACAATTCGAAACAATCTGCCCTACGATACGAACGTTAATACCAGAATGATACGAACATCGATACGATGAAGGATACGAACGACATTATGCACGATGATATATCGATATTAATCGATATAAAATACAATCAACGATATCAACGGTGCTAGGATCGACGATACATACGACGATACAAAGTGACGATACTATCGACGATACGAACGAGGATGCGAACCAGCATACGAATCATGTTATGCACGTTACGAACGCATAAACAACAATACGATGGACATTCCGAAAGACGATACGTCCGACGACGGGAACGACATTATGATAGCTATACGTACGATGATACAAAAATCGTAGAAACGGTTATACAAACGACGAAACGATCGACGATGTAAAACATAGTACACGTGGCGATACGCTGGACGATACGAACGACGATCAAAACGACGATAGGAACAACGTAACGAACACCGATGATGCTAACGAACAACGGTACGGACGACGTTCGAAAGGATGATACGTACAACGATAAATAACGTCGATTAGAACTAACGGTGTGTTCGACGGTTCAAACGAGGATGGGAACTACGTAACAAACAAGGATGATGCTAACCACGACCGGAATACGATACGAAAGATAATACAGAGATATAAAAGTTCATACGAATACCAACAACTAAACGAAGGAGGTTACGTATGACAATTCGAAACAATCTGCCCTACGATACGAACGTTAATACCAGAATGATACGAACATCGATACGATGAAGGATACGAACAATGATACAAAATCATTTATATTTTTTTTTTATTGTTCATCTAATAAATTGGAGATTTTTGTTGTATTTTTTTTTTTTTGTCATTTTTGTTCTATTTCACCTCGTTTTTATATCTGATCTTCCCCCCGAGTTTTTTCCCATACGAAGCCCGGGTTGGCCTGGTTATAGTCGCTGTTATAGTCGCTGGTTATAGTCGCTGAATGTCGAAAGGCCGTGACAAATTTTGGCTGATTTTTGAAATTTTGGATGATATCGATCGATATAAAATACGCTCAACGATGTATCAACGATGTGCTACGATCGACGACACATACGACGATACAAAGTAACGATACTATCGATGTTACGAACGAGGAAGCGAACCAGCATACCAACAATGTTACGCACGTTACGAACGTATAAACGACAATACGATGGACATTCCGAACAACGATACAAGCAATCATACGTCCGACGACGGGAACGACATTATAATAGCCATACGAACGATGATACAAAAATCGTAGAAACGGTTATACAAACGACGATACGATCAACGATGTAAAACATGGTACACATGGCGATACGCTGGACGATACGAACGACGATCAAAACGACGATAGGAACAACGTAACAAACACCGACGATGCTAACGACGGCTGGAACGATACGGCAATGGTATGTACGACGACGAAAACTACGATATAAACGCTATACTAACAACTGTACAAAAGATCATCCGAACGTTGATACAAGCAACGAAACGAAGGATAACACGTATATCGATGCGAACGACGATACGACGGATGATCCGAACGATACGAACGATGAGCACTACGATACGGGCGACACTACAAGAATGACACGAACATCGATACGATCAAGAATTCAAACCACATATTACGCACGATGATATGAACGAGTTCGACGATACAAACGGGGATACAAAGAAAAATACGATCGACGATATTGGCGATGATGAGATCAACGATACGAACGATGGTACAAAGCGAAGATACTATCGACGATACGAACGAGGATGTGAACGAACATACGAACAATGTTACGAACGTTCATTCACACGCCGTTACAAACGAATGAACGACGATACGAACGACGATATGCACGATGATACGATTATACGATTACGCGATGATACCATGAAACGAATATACGATCGACGATATAAACAAGGATACGAACAAAGCTAAAATGAACCATCTGAGCAACGATCCGAACGACGATACGAGGCGACGAAGCGAACGAGTATACAACTACTGTTACGAACGTCCGTTTGCACGCCGATACGAACGTAGTAACGACGATACAAACGAAGCTACGAGCAACGAAACGAACATACGTTCGACAAACGACACGTCGATATAAGCGACGATACGAACGTATACGTTCGTAACGCTCAAAGTCAATAACGAACGACGTTCCGAATAACAAAACGAGCGATGATGCGTCCAACGGTTGAAACGACGACAAAAGATCATAGAAACGATAATACATACGACGATACAAACAACGATCCTAACGACGATACGAACGACGATACGAACGACGTTACGGACGCTACGAACGACGATACGGACGACGCTTCGAAAAACGACAACGATACGATCGAACGGTAAGCACGACGATGCGAAATATGGTACTTATGACGATACGATGATAGGAACGAGGTAACGATTATCTAACGATGATGCTAACGACGGCGGAAACGCGATACAAAAGATTGTATCGTCATACGAACGACGATCAAACCGACGATAGGAACGACGTAACGATTAACGATGATGCCATCGACGACTGGAATAAGATACGAAAGATGGTGCATACGACGACGCAAAATACGATGTTAACGTTATACTGAAATATACAAAAGATCATACGAACAATGAAATGCCAACAATGAAACGAAGCATGGAACGTATCGAACGTATGCGAACGACGATACGACCGATTATTCAAACGATACAAACGATAAGCACTACGATCGAACGCCGATAATGACACGAACATCGATTCGAACGACATAACGCACGGATACGAAGAAAAATACGATCAACGATATTAGCGATGATACGATCAACCGTACGAACGACGATTCGTTCGGCTATCCACACGTCGATATAAGCGACGATTCGAACGATTGTACGAATGACGATAACGAACAACGATATGAACGACGATACGAACGGCGTTACGGAGAACGATGCGAACAGGGACAACGATACTCACGACGATACACACGACGATACAAACGACGATGCGAATGCAGCTACGAAAAACGATACCACCGATCATGCAAACGATGAAACGAACAACAAAAATATCGACGATACGAACGACGGTGCGTAGAATGATACGAACAACGATACGAACGACGTTCCGAAGGATAATACGAACAACGGTACGAACGACGTTCGAAAGGATGATACGTACGACGATAATAACGTCAATTTACGTTCGACGTACGTTCGACGATTTAAACGAGGATGGGAACAATGTAACAAACGTCCTAACCACGAACGGAATACGATACGAGAGATAATACAGAGATACAAAAAAGTTTATACGAATACCAACAACTAAACGAAGGAGGTTACGTATGACAATTCGAAACAATCTGCCCTACGATACGAACGTTAATACCAGAATGATACGAACATCGATACGATGAAGGATACGAACGACATTATGCACGATGATATATCGATATTAATCGATATAAAATACAATCAACGATATCAACGGTGCTAGGATCGACGATACATACGACGATACAAAGTGACGATACTATCGACGATACGAACGAGGATGCGAACCAGCATACGAATCATGTTATGCACGTTACGAACGCATAAACAACAATACGATGGACATTCCGAAAGACGATACGTCCGACGACGGGAACGACATTATGATAGCTATACGTACGATGATACAAAAATCGTAGAAACGGTTATACAAACGACGAAACGATCGACGATGTAAAACATAGTACACGTGGCGATACGCTGGACGATACGAACGACGATCAAAACGACGATAGGAACAACGTAACGAACACCGATGATGCTAACGAACAACGGTACGGACGACGTTCGAAAGGATGATACGTACAACGATAAATAACGTCGATTAGAACTAACGGTGTGTTCGACGGTTCAAACGAGGATGGGAACTACGTAACAAACAAGGATGATGCTAACCACGACCGGAATACGATACGAAAGATAATACAGAGATATAAAAGTTCATACGAATACCAACAACTAAACGAAGGAGGTTACGTATGACAATTCGAAACAATCTGCCCTACGATACGAACGTTAATACCAGAATGATACGAACATCGATACGATGAAGGATACGAACAATGATACAAAATCATTTATATTTTTTTTTTATTGTTCATCTAATAAATTGGAGATTTTTGTTGTATTTTTTTTTTTTTGTCATTTTTGTTCTATTTCACCTCGTTTTTATATCTGATCTTCCCCCCGAGTTTTTTCCCATACGAAGCCCGGGTTGGCCTGGTTATAGTCGCTGTTATAGTCGCTGGTTATAGTCGCTGAATGTCGAAAGGCCGTGACAAATTTTGGCTGATTTTTGAAATTTTGGATGATATCGATCGATATAAAATACGCTCAACGATGTATCAACGATGTGCTACGATCGACGACACATACGACGATACAAAGTAACGATACTATCGATGTTACGAACGAGGAAGCGAACCAGCATACCAACAATGTTACGCACGTTACGAACGTATAAACGACAATACGATGGACATTCCGAACAACGATACAAGCAATCATACGTCCGACGACGGGAACGACATTATAATAGCCATACGAACGATGATACAAAAATCGTAGAAACGGTTATACAAACGACGATACGATCAACGATGTAAAACATGGTACACATGGCGATACGCTGGACGATACGAACGACGATCAAAACGACGATAGGAACAACGTAACAAACACCGACGATGCTAACGACGGCTGGAACGATACGGCAATGGTATGTACGACGACGAAAACTACGATATAAACGCTATACTAACAACTGTACAAAAGATCATCCGAACGTTGATACAAGCCGTTGCTTGTATCAACGTTTCGTTAAACGAAGGATAACACGTATATCGATGCGAACGACGATACGACGGATGATCCGAACGATACGAACGATGAGCACTACGATACGGGCGACACTACAAGAATGACACGAACATCGATACGATCAAGAATTCAAACCACATATTACGCACGATGATATGAACGAGTTCGACGATACAAACGGGGATACAAAGAAAAATACGATCGACGATATTGGCGATGATGAGATCAACGATACGAACGATGGTACAAAGCGAAGATACTATCGACGATACGAACGAGGATGTGAACGAACATACGAACAATGTTACGAACGTTCATTCACACGCCGTTACAAACGAATGAACGACGATACGAACGACGATATGCACGATGATACGATTATACGATTACGCGATGATACCATGAAACGAATATACGATCGACGATATAAACAAGGATACGAACAAAGCTAAAATGAACCATCTGAGCAACGATCCGAACGACGATACGAGGCGACGAAGCGAACGAGTATACAACTACTGTTACGAACGTCCGTTTGCACGCCGATACGAACGTAGTAACGACGATACAAACGAAGCTACGAGCAACGAAACGAACATACGTTCGACAAACGACACGTCGATATAAGCGACGATACGAACGTATACGTTCGTAACGCTCAAAGTCAATAACGAACGACGTTCCGAATAACAAAACGAGCGATGATGCGTCCAACGGTTGAAACGACGACAAAAGATCATAGAAACGATAATACATACGACGATACAAACAACGATCCGAACGACGATACGAACGACGATACGAACGACGTTACGGACGCTACGAACGACGATACGGACGACGTTTCGAAAAACGACAACGATACGATCGAACGGTAAGCACGACGATGCGAAATATGGTACTTATGACGATACGATGATAGGAACGAGGTAACGATTATCTAACGATGATGCTAACGACGGCGGAAACGCGATACAAAAGATTGTATCGTCATACGAACGACGATCAAACCGACGATAGGAACGACGTAACGATTAACGATGATGCCATCGACGACTGGAATAAGATACGAAAGATGGTGCATACGACGACGCAAAATACGATGTTAACGTTATACTGAAATATACAAAAGATCATACGAACAATGAAATGCCAACAATGAAACGAAGCATGGAACGTATCGAACGTATGCGAACGACGATACGACCGATTATTCAAACGATACAAACGATAAGCACTACGATCGAACGCCGATAATGACACGAACATCGATTCGAACGACATAACGCACGGATACGAAGAAAAATACGATCAACGATATTAGCGATGATACGATCAACCGTACGAACGACGATTCGTTCGGCTATCCACACGTCGATATAAGCGACGATTCGAACGATTGTACGAATGACGATAACGAACAACGATATGAACGACGATACGAACGGCGTTACGGAGAACGATGCGAACAGGGACAACGATACTCACGACGATACACACGCCGATACAAACGACAATGCGAATGCAGCTACGAAAAACGATACCACCGATCATGCAAACGATGAAACGAACAACAAAAATATCGACGATACGAACGACGTTGCGTAGAATGATACGAACAACGATACGAACGACGTTCCGAAGGATAATACGAACAACGGTACGAACGACGTTCGAAAGGATGATACGTACGACGATAATAACGTCAATTTACGTTCGACGTACGTTCGACGATTTAAACGAGGATGGGAACAATGTAACAAACGTGCTAACCACGAACGGAATACGATACGAGAGATAATACAGAGATACAAAAAAGTTCATACGAATACCAACAACTAAACGAAGGAGGTTACGTATGACAATTCGAAACAATCTGCCCTACGATACGAACGTTAATACCAGAATGATACGAACATCGATACGATGAAGGATACGAACGACATTATGCACGATGATATATCGATATTAATCGATATAAAATACAATCAACGATATCAACGGTGCTAGGATCGACGATACATACGACGATACAAAGTGACGATACTATCGACGATACGAACGAGTGTGCGAACCAGCATACGAATCATGTTACGCACGTTACGAACGTATAAACAACAATACGATGGACATTCCGAAAGACGATACGTCCGACGACGGGAACGACATTATGATAGCTATACGTACGATGATACAAAAATCGTAGAAACGGTTATACAAACGACGAAACGATCGACGATGTAAAACATAGTACACGTGGCGATACGCTGGACGATACGAACGACGATCAAAACGACGATAGGAACAACGTAACGAACACCGATGATGCTAACGAACAACGGTACGGACGACGTTCGAAAGGATGATACGTACAACGATAAATAACGTCGATTAGAACTAACGGTGTGTTCGACGGTTCAAACGAGGATGGGAACTACGTAACAAACAAGGATGATGCTAACCACGACCGGAATACGATACGAAAGATAATACAGAGATATAAAAGTTCATACGAATACCAACAACTAAACGAAGGAGGTTACGTATGACAATTCGAAACAATCTGCCCTACGATACGAACGTTAATACCAGAATGATACGAACATCGATACGATGAAGGATACGAACGATGATACAAAATCATTTATATTTTTTTTTTTATTGTTCATCTAATAAATTGGAGATTTTTGTTGTATTTTTTTTTTTTTGTCATTTTTGTTCTATTTCACCTCGTTTTTATATCTGATCTTCCCCCCGAGTTTTTTCCCATACGAAGCCCGGGTTGGCCTGGTTATAGTCGCTGTTATAGTCGCTGGTTATAGTCGCTGAATGTCGAAAGGCCGTGACAAATTTTGGCTGATTTTTGAAATTTTGGATGATATCGATCGATATAAAATACGCTCAACGATGTATCAACGATGTGCTACGATCGACGACACATACGACGATACAAAGTAACGATACTATCGATGTTACGAACGAGGAAGCGAACCAGCATACCAACAATGTTACGCACGTTACGAACGTATAAACGACAATACGATGGACATTCCGAACAACGATACAAGCAATCATACGTCCGACGACGGGAACGACATTATAATAGCCATACGAACGATGATACAAAAATCGTAGAAACGGTTATACAAACGACGATACGATCAACGATGTAAAACATGGTACACATGGCGATACGCTGGACGATACGAACGACGATCAAAACGACGATAGGAACAACGTAACAAACACCGATGATGCTAACGACGGCTGGAACGATACGGCAATGGTATGTACGACGACGAAAACTACGATATAAACGCTATACTAACAACTGTACAAAAGATCATCCGAACGTTGATACAAGCCGTTGCTTGTATCAACGTTTCGTTAAACGAAGGATAACACGTATATCGATGCGAACGACGATACGACGGATGATCCGAACGATACGAACGATGAGCACTACGATACGGGCGACACTACAAGAATGACACGAACATCGATACGATCAAGAATTCAAACCACATATTACGCACGATGATATGAACGAGTTCGACGATACAAACGGGGATACAAAGAAAAATACGATCGACGATATTGGCGATGATGAGATCAACGATACGAACGATGGTACAAAGCGAAGATACTATCGACGATACGAACGAGGATGTGAACGAACATACGAACAATGTTACGAACGTTCATTCACACGCCGTTACAAACGAATGAACGACGATACGAACGACGATATGCACGATGATACGATTATACGATTACGCGATGATACCATGAAACGAATATACGATCGACGATATAAACAAGGATACGAACAAAGCTAAAATGAACCATCTGAGCAACGATCCGAACGACGATACGAGGCGACGAAGCGAACGAGTATACAACTACTGTTACGAACGTCCGTTTGCACGCCGATACGAACGTAGTAACGACGATACAAACGAAGCTACGAGCAACGAAACGAACATACGTTCGACAAACGACACGTCGATATAAGCGACGATACGAACGTATACGTTCGTAACGCTCAAAGTCAATAACGAACGACGTTCCGAATAACAAAACGAGCGATGATGCGTCCAACGGTTGAAACGACGACAAAAGATCATAGAAACGATAATACATACGACGATACAAACAACGATCCGAACGACGATACGAACGACGATACGAACGACGTTACGGACGCTACGAACGACGATACGGACGACGTTTCGAAAAACGACAACGATACGATCGAACGGTAAGCACGACGATGCGAAATATGGTACTTATGACGATACGATGATAGGAACGAGGTAACGATTAACTAACGATGATGCTAACGACGGCGGAAACGCGATACAAAAGATTGTATCGTCATACGAACGACGATCAAACCGACGATAGGAACGACGTAACGATTAACGATGATGCCATCGACGACTGGAATAAGATACGAAAGATGGTGCATACGACGACGCAAAGTACGATGTTAACGTTATACTGAAATATACAAAAGATCATACAAACAATGAAATGCCAACAATGAAACGAAGCATGGAACGTATCGAACGTATGCGAACGACGATACGACCGATTATTCAAACGATACAAACGATAAGCACTACGATCGAACGCCGATAATGACACGAACATCGATTCGAACGACATAACGCACGGATACGAAGAAAAATACGATCAACGATATTAGCGATGATACGATCAACCGTACGAACGACGATTCGTTCGGCTATCCACACGTCGATATAAGCGACGATTCGAACGATTGTACGAATGACGATAACGAACAACGATATGAACGACGATACGAACGGCGTTACGGAGAACGATGCGAACAGGGACAACGATACTCACGACGATACACACGACGATACAAACGACGATGCGAATGCAGCTACGAAAAACGATACCACCGATCATGCAAACGATGAAACGAACAACAAAAATATCGACGATACGAACGACGGTGCGTAGAATGATACGAACAACGATACGAACGACGTTCCGAAGGATAATACGAACAACGGTACGAACGACGTTCGAAAGGATGATACGTAC
Source organism: Rhorus exstirpatorius (assembly GCA_963564615.1). NCBI lineage: Eukaryota > Metazoa > Arthropoda > Insecta > Hymenoptera > Ichneumonidae > Rhorus > Rhorus exstirpatorius. The sequence goes on from OY751318.1 coordinate 7,632,697, forward strand.
GACGATAATAACGTCAATTTACGTTCGACGTACGTTCGACGATTTAAACGAGGATGGGAACAATGTAACAAACGTCCTAACCACGAACGGAATACGATACGAGAGATAATACAGAGATACAAAAAAGTTTATACGAATACCAACAACTAAACGAAGGAGGTTACGTATGACAATTCGAAACAATCTGCCCTACGATACGAACGTTAATACCAGAATGATACGAACATCGATACGATGAAGGATACGAACGACATTATGCACGATGATATATCGATATTAATCGATATAAAATACAATCAACGATATCAACGGTGCTAGGATCGACGATACATACGACGATACAAAGTGACGATACTATCGACGATACGAACGAGGATGCGAACCAGCATACGAATCATGTTATGCACGTTACGAACGCATAAACAACAATACGATGGACATTCCGAAAGACGATACGTCCGACGACGGGAACGACATTATGATAGCTATACGTACGATGATACAAAAATCGTAGAAACGGTTATACAAACGACGAAACGATCGACGATGTAAAACATAGTACACGTGGCGATACGCTGGACGATACGAACGACGATCAAAACGACGATAGGAACAACGTAACGAACACCGATGATGCTAACGAACAACGGTACGGACGACGTTCGAAAGGATGATACGTACAACGATAAATAACGTCGATTAGAACTAACGGTGTGTTCGACGGTTCAAACGAGGATGGGAACTACGTAACAAACAAGGATGATGCTAACCACGACCGGAATACGATACGAAAGATAATACAGAGATATAAAAGTTCATACGAATACCAACAACTAAACGAAGGAGGTTACGTATGACAATTCGAAACAATCTGCCCTACGATACGAACGTTAATACCAGAATGATACGAACATCGATACGATGAAGGATACGAACAATGATACAAAATCATTTATATTTTTTTTTTATTGTTCATCTAATAAATTGGAGATTTTTGTTGTATTTTTTTTTTTTTGTCATTTTTGTTCTATTTCACCTCGTTTTTATATCTGATCTTCCCCCCGAGTTTTTTCCCATACGAAGCCCGGGTTGGCCTGGTTATAGTCGCTGTTATAGTCGCTGGTTATAGTCGCTGAATGTCGAAAGGCCGTGACAAATTTTGGCTGATTTTTGAAATTTTGGATGATATCGATCGATATAAAATACGCTCAACGATGTATCAACGATGTGCTACGATCGACGACACATACGACGATACAAAGTAACGATACTATCGATGTTACGAACGAGGAAGCGAACCAGCATACCAACAATGTTACGCACGTTACGAACGTATAAACGACAATACGATGGACATTCCGAACAACGATACAAGCAATCATACGTCCGACGACGGGAACGACATTATAATAGCCATACGAACGATGATACAAAAATCGTAGAAACGGTTATACAAACGACGATACGATCAACGATGTAAAACATGGTACACATGGCGATACGCTGGAGAATACGAACGACGATCAAAACGACGATAGGAACAACGTAACAAACACCGACGATGCTAACGACGGCTGGAACGATACGGCAATGGTATGTACGACGACGAAAACTACGATATAAACGCTATACTAACAACTGTACAAAAGATCATCCGAACGTTGATACAAGCAACGAAACGAAGGATAACACGTATATCGATGCGAACGACGATACGACGGATGATCCGAACGATACGAACGATGAGCACTACGATACGGGCGACACTACAAGAATGACACGAACATCGATACGATCAAGAATTCAAACCACATATTACGCACGATGATATGAACGAGTTCGACGATACAAACGGGGATACAAAGAAAAATACGATCGACGATATTGGCGATGATGAGATCAACGATACGAACGATGGTACAAAGCGAAGATACTATCGACGATACGAACGAGGATGTGAACGAACATACGAACAATGTTACGAACGTTCATTCACACGCCGTTACAAACGAATGAACGACGATACGAACGACGATATGCACGATGATACGATTATACGATTACGCGATGATACCATGAAACGAATATACGATCGACGATATAAACAAGGATACGAACAAAGCTAAAATGAACCATCTGAGCAACGATCCGAACGACGATACGAGGCGACGAAGCGAACGAGTATACAACTACTGTTACGAACGTCCGTTTGCACGCCGATACGAACGTAGTAACGACGATACAAACGAAGCTACGAGCAACGAAACGAACATACGTTCGACAAACGACACGTCGATATAAGCGACGATACGAACGTATACGTTCGTAACGCTCAAAGTCAATAACGAACGACGTTCCGAATAACAAAACGAGCGATGATGCGTCCAACGGTTGAAACGACGACAAAAGATCATAGAAACGATAATACATACGACGATACAAACAACGATCCTAACGACGATACGAACGACGATACGAACGACGTTACGGACGCTACGAACGACGATACGGACGACGTTTCGAAAAACGACAACGATACGATCGAACGGTAAGCACGACGATGCGAAATATGGTACTTATGACGATACGATGATAGGAACGAGGTAACGATTATCTAACGATGATGCTAACGACGGCGGAAACGCGATACAAAAGATTGTATCGTCATACGAACGACGATCAAACCGACGATAGGAACGACGTAACGATTAACGATGATGCCATCGACGACTGGAATAAGATACGAAAGATGGTGCATACGACGACGCAAAATACGATGTTAACGTTATACTGAAATATACAAAAGATCATACGAACAATGAAATGCCAACAATGAAACGAAGCATGGAACGTATCGAACGTATGCGAACGACGATACGACCGATTATTCAAACGATACAAACGATAAGCACTACGATCGAACGTCGATAATGACACGAACATCGATTCGAACGACATAACGCACGGATACGAAGAAAAATACGATCAACGATATTAGCGATGATACGATCAACCGTACGAACGACGATTCGTTCGGCTATCCACACGTCGATATAAGCGACGATTCGAACGATTGTACGAATGACGATAACGAACAACGATATGAACGACGATACGAACGGCGTTACGGAGAACGATGCGAACAGGGACAACGATACTCACGACGATACACACGCCGATACAAACGACAATGCGAATGCAGCTACGAAAAACGATACCACCGATCATGCAAACGATGAAACGAACAACAAAAATATCGACGATACGAACGACGTTGCGTAGAATGATACGAACAACGATACGAACGACGTTCCGAAGGATAATACGAACAACGGTACGAACGACGTTCGAAAGGATGATACGTACGACGATAATAACGTCAATTTACGTTCGACGTACGTTCGACGATTTAAACGAGGATGGGAACAATGTAACAAACGTGCTAACCACGAACGGAATACGATACGAGAGATAATACAGAGATACAAAAAAGTTCATACGAATACCAACAACTAAACGAAGGAGGTTACGTATGACAATTCGAAACAATCTGCCCTACGATACGAACGTTAATACCAGAATGATACGAACATCGATACGATGAAGGATACGAACGACATTATGCACGATGATATATCGATATTAATCGATATAAAATACAATCAACGATATCAACGGTGCTAGGATCGACGATACATACGACGATACAAAGTGACGATACTATCGACGATACGAACGAGTGTGCGAACCAGCATACGAATCATGTTACGCACGTTACGAACGTATAAACAACAATACGATGGACATTCCGAAAGACGATACGTCCGACGACGGGAACGACATTATGATAGCTATACGTACGATGATACAAAAATCGTAGAAACGGTTATACAAACGACGAAACGATCGACGATGTAAAACATAGTACACGTGGCGATACGCTGGACGATACGAACGACGATCAAAACGACGATAGGAACAACGTAACGAACACCGATGATGCTAACGAACAACGGTACGGACGACGTTCGAAAGGATGATACGTACAACGATAAATAACGTCGATTAGAACTAACGGTGTGTTCGACGGTTCAAACGAGGATGGGAACTACGTAACAAACAAGGATGATGCTAACCACGACCGGAATACGATACGAAAGATAATACAGAGATATAAAAGTTCATACGAATACCAACAACTAAACGAAGGAGGTTACGTATGACAATTCGAAACAATCTGCCCTACGATACGAACGTTAATACCAGAATGATACGAACATCGATACGATGAAGGATACGAACGATGATACAAAATCATTTATATTTTTTTTTTTATTGTTCATCTAATAAATTGGAGATTTTTGTTGTATTTTTTTTTTTTTGTCATTTTTGTTCTATTTCACCTCGTTTTTATATCTGATCTTCCCCCCGAGTTTTTTCCCATACGAAGCCCGGGTTGGCCTGGTTATAGTCGCTGTTATAGTCGCTGGTTATAGTCGCTGAATGTCGAAAGGCCGTGACAAATTTTGGCTGATTTTTGAAATTTTGGATGATATCGATCGATATAAAATACGCTCAACGATGTATCAACGATGTGCTACGATCGACGACACATACGACGATACAAAGTAACGATACTATCGATGTTACGAACGAGGAAGCGAACCAGCATACCAACAATGTTACGCACGTTACGAACGTATAAACGACAATACGATGGACATTCCGAACAACGATACAAGCAATCATACGTCCGACGACGGGAACGACATTATAATAGCCATACGAACGATGATACAAAAATCGTAGAAACGGTTATACAAACGACGATACGATCAACGATGTAAAACATGGTACACATGGCGATACGCTGGACGATACGAACGACGATCAAAACGACGATAGGAACAACGTAACAAACACCGATGATGCTAACGACGGCTGGAACGATACGGCAATGGTATGTACGACGACGAAAACTACGATATAAACGCTATACTAACAACTGTACAAAAGATCATCCGAACGTTGATACAAGCCGTTGCTTGTATCAACGTTTCGTTAAACGAAGGATAACACGTATATCGATGCGAACGACGATACGACGGATGATCCGAACGATACGAACGATGAGCACTACGATACGGGCGACACTACAAGAATGACACGAACATCGATACGATCAAGAATTCAAACCACATATTACGCACGATGATATGAACGAGTTCGACGATACAAACGGGGATACAAAGAAAAATACGATCGACGATATTGGCGATGATGAGATCAACGATACGAACGATGGTACAAAGCGAAGATACTATCGACGATACGAACGAGGATGTGAACGAACATACGAACAATGTTACGAACGTTCATTCACACGCCGTTACAAACGAATGAACGACGATACGAACGACGATATGCACGATGATACGATTATACGATTACGCGATGATACCATGAAACGAATATACGATCGACGATATAAACAAGGATACGAACAAAGCTAAAATGAACCATCTGAGCAACGATCCGAACGACGATACGAGGCGACGAAGCGAACGAGTATACAACTACTGTTACGAACGTCCGTTTGCACGCCGATACGAACGTAGTAACGACGATACAAACGAAGCTACGAGCAACGAAACGAACATACGTTCGACAAACGACACGTCGATATAAGCGACGATACGAACGTATACGTTCGTAACGCTCAAAGTCAATAACGAACGACGTTCCGAATAACAAAACGAGCGATGATGCGTCCAACGGTTGAAACGACGACAAAAGATCATAGAAACGATAATACATACGACGATACAAACAACGATCCTAACGACGATACGAACGACGATACGAACGACGTTACGGACGCTACGAACGACGATACGGACGACGTTTCGAAAAACGACAACGATACGATCGAACGGTAAGCACGACGATGCGAAATATGGTACTTATGACGATACGATGATAGGAACGAGGTAACGATTATCTAACGATGATGCTAACGACGGCGGAAACGCGATACAAAAGATTGTATCGTCATACGAACGACGATCAAACCGACGATAGGAACGACGTAACGATTAACGATGATGCCATCGACGACTGGAATAAGATACGAAAGATGGTGCATACGACGACGCAAAATACGATGTTAACGTTATACTGAAATATACAAAAGATCATACGAACAATGAAATGCCAACAATGAAACGAAGCATGGAACGTATCGAACGTATGCGAACGACGATACGACCGATTATTCAAACGATACAAACGATAAGCACTACGATCGAACGTCGATAATGACACGAACATCGATTCGAACGACATAACGCACGGATACGAAGAAAAATACGATCAACGATATTAGCGATGATACGATCAACCGTACGAACGACGATTCGTTCGGCTATCCACACGTCGATATAAGCGACGATTCGAACGATTGTACGAATGACGATAACGAACAACGATATGAACGACGATACGAACGGCGTTACGGAGAACGATGCGAACAGGGACAACGATACTCACGACGATACACACGCCGATACAAACGACAATGCGAATGCAGCTACGAAAAACGATACCACCGATCATGCAAACGATGAAACGAACAACAAAAATATCGACGATACGAACGACGTTGCGTAGAATGATACGAACAACGATACGAACGACGTTCCGAAGGATAATACGAACAACGGTACGAACGACGTTCGAAAGGATGATACGTACGACGATAATAACGTCAATTTACGTTCGACGTACGTTCGACGATTTAAACGAGGATGGGAACAATGTAACAAACGTGCTAACCACGAACGGAATACGATACGAGAGATAATACAGAGATACAAAAAAGTTCATACGAATACCAACAACTAAACGAAGGAGGTTACGTATGACAATTCGAAACAATCTGCCCTACGATACGAACGTTAATACCAGAATGATACGAACATCGATACGATGAAGGATACGAACGACATTATGCACGATGATATATCGATATTAATCGATATAAAATACAATCAACGATATCAACGGTGCTAGGATCGACGATACATACGACGATACAAAGTGACGATACTATCGACGATACGAACGAGTGTGCGAACCAGCATACGAATCATGTTACGCACGTTACGAACGTATAAACAACAATACGATGGACATTCCGAAAGACGATACGTCCGACGACGGGAACGACATTATGATAGCTATACGTACGATGATACAAAAATCGTAGAAACGGTTATACAAACGACGAAACGATCGACGATGTAAAACATAGTACACGTGGCGATACGCTGGACGATACGAACGACGATCAAAACGACGATAGGAACAACGTAACGAACACCGATGATGCTAACGAACAACGGTACGGACGACGTTCGAAAGGATGATACGTACAACGATAAATAACGTCGATTAGAACTAACGGTGTGTTCGACGGTTCAAACGAGGATGGGAACTACGTAACAAACAAGGATGATGCTAACCACGACCGGAATACGATACGAAAGATAATACAGAGATATAAAAGTTCATACGAATACCAACAACTAAACGAAGGAGGTTACGTATGACAATTCGAAACAATCTGCCCTACGATACGAACGTTAATACCAGAATGATACGAACATCGATACGATGAAGGATACGAACGATGATACAAAATCATTTATATTTTTTTTTTTATTGTTCATCTAATAAATTGGAGATTTTTGTTGTATTTTTTTTTTTTTGTCATTTTTGTTCTATTTCACCTCGTTTTTATATCTGATCTTCCCCCCGAGTTTTTTCCCATACGAAGCCCGGGTTGGCCTGGTTATAGTCGCTGTTATAGTCGCTGGTTATAGTCGCTGAATGTCGAAAGGCCGTGACAAATTTTGGCTGATTTTTGAAATTTTGGATGATATCGATCGATATAAAATACGCTCAACGATGTATCAACGATGTGCTACGATCGACGACACATACGACGATACAAAGTAACGATACTATCGATGTTACGAACGAGGAAGCGAACCAGCATACCAACAATGTTACGCACGTTACGAACGTATAAACGACAATACGATGGACATTCCGAACAACGATACAAGCAATCATACGTCCGACGACGGGAACGACATTATAATAGCCATACGAACGATGATACAAAAATCGTAGAAACGGTTATACAAACGACGATACGATCAACGATGTAAAACATGGTACACATGGCGATACGCTGGACGATACGAACGACGATCAAAACGACGATAGGAACAACGTAACAAACACCGATGATGCTAACGACGGCTGGAACGATACGGCAATGGTATGTACGACGACGAAAACTACGATATAAACGCTATACTAACAACTGTACAAAAGATCATCCGAACGTTGATACAAGCCGTTGCTTGTATCAACGTTTCGTTAAACGAAGGATAACACGTATATCGATGCGAACGACGATACGACGGATGATCCGAACGATACGAACGATGAGCACTACGATACGGGCGACACTACAAGAATGACACGAACATCGATACGATCAAGAATTCAAACCACATATTACGCACGATGATATGAACGAGTTCGACGATACAAACGGGGATACAAAGAAAAATACGATCGACGATATTGGCGATGATGAGATCAACGATACGAACGATGGTACAAAGCGAAGATACTATCGACGATACGAACGAGGATGTGAACGAACATACGAACAATGTTACGAACGTTCATTCACACGCCGTTACAAACGAATGAACGACGATACGAACGACGATATGCACGATGATACGATTATACGATTACGCGATGATACCATGAAACGAATATACGATCGACGATATAAACAAGGATACGAACAAAGCTAAAATGAACCATCTGAGCAACGATCCGAACGACGATACGAGGCGACGAAGCGAACGAGTATACAACTACTGTTACGAACGTCCGTTTGCACGCCGATACGAACGTAGTAACGACGATACAAACGAAGCTACGAGCAACGAAACGAACATACGTTCGACAAACGACACGTCGATATAAGCGACGATACGAACGTATACGTTCGTAACGCTCAAAGTCAATAACGAACGACGTTCCGAATAACAAAACGAGCGATGATGCGTCCAACGGTTGAAACGACGACAAAAGATCATAGAAACGATAATACATACGACGATACAAACAACGATCCTAACGACGATACGAACGACGATACGAACGACGTTACGGACGCTACGAACGACGATACGGACGACGTTTCGAAAAACGACAACGATACGATCGAACGGTAAGCACGACGATGCGAAATATGGTACTTATGACGATACGATGATAGGAACGAGGTAACGATTAACTAACGATGATGCTAACGACGGCGGAAACGCGATACAAAAGATTGTATCGTCATACGAACGACGATCAAACCGACGATAGGAACGACGTAACGATTAACGATGATGCCATCGACGACTGGAATAAGATACGAAAGATGGTGCATACGACGACGCAAAGTACGATGTTAACGTTATACTGAAATATACAAAAGATCATACGAACAATGAAATGCCAACAATGAAACGAAGCATGGAACGTATCGAACGTATGCGAACGACGATACGACCGATTATTCAAACGATACAAACGATAAGCACTACGATCGAACGCCGATAATGACACGAACATCGATTCGAACGACATAACGCACGGATACGAAGAAAAATACGATCAACGATATTAGCGATGATACGATCAACCGTACGAACGACGATTCGTTCGGCTATCCACACGTCGATATAAGCGACGATTCGAACGATTGTACGAATGACGATAACGAACAACGATATGAACGACGATACGAACGGCGTTACGGAGAACGATGCGAACAGGGACAACGATACTCACGACGATACACACGCCGATACAAACGACAATGCGAATGCAGCTACGAAAAACGATACCACCGATCATGCAAACGATGAAACGAACAACAAAAATATCGACGATACGAACGACGTTGCGTAGAATGATACGAACAACGATACGAACGACGTTCCGAAGGATAATACGAACAACGGTACGAACGACGTTCGAAAGGATGATACGTACGACGATAATAACGTCAATTCGAACTAAGGGTACGTTCGACGATTTAAACGAGGATGGGAACAATGTAACAAACGTCCTAACCACGAACGGAATACGATACGAGAGATAATACAGAGATACAAAAAAGTTCATACGAATACCAACAACTAAACGAAGGAGGTTACGTATGACAATTCGAAACAATCTGCCCTACGATACGAACGTTAATACCAGAATGATACGAACATCGATACGATGAAGGATACGAACGACATTATGCACGATGATATATCGATATTAATCGATATAAAATACAATCAACGATATCAACGGTGCTAGGATCGACGATACATACGACGATACTATCGACGATACGAACGAGGATGCGAACCAGCATACGAATCATGTTACGCACGTTACGAACGTATAAACAACAATACGATGGACATTCCGGAAGACGATACGTCCGACGACAGGAACGACATTATGATAGCTATACGTACGATGATACAAAAATCGTAGAAACGGTTATACAAACGACGAAACGATCGACGATGTAAAACATAGTACACGTGGCGATACGCTGGACGATACGAACGATGATCAAAACGACGATAGGAACAACGTAACGAACACCGATGATGCTAACGAACAACGGTACGGACGACGTTCGAAAGGATGATACGTACAACGATAAATAACGTCGATTCGAACTAACGGTGTGTTCGACGGTTCAAACGAGGATGGGAACTACGTAACAAACAAGGATGATGCTAACCACGACCGGAATACGATACGAAAGATAATACAGAGATATAAAAGTTCATACGAATACCAACAACTAAACGAAGGATGTTACGTATGACAATTTAAAACAATGTGCAATACGATTCGAACGTTCATACCAGAATGACACGAACATCGATACGATGAAGGATACGAACGATGATACAAAATCATTTATATTTTTTTTTTATTGTTCGTCTAATAAATTGGAGATTTTTGTTGTATTTTTTTTTTTTTTGTCATTTTTGTTCTATTTCACCTCGTTTCTATATCTGATCTTCCCCCCGAGTTTTTTCCCATACGAAGCCCGGGTTGGCCTGGTTATAGTCGCTGTTATAGTCGCTGGTTATAGTCGCTGAATGTCGAAAGGCCGTGACAAATTTTGGCTGATTTTTGAAATTTTGGATGATATCGATCGATATAAAATACGCTCAACGATGTATCAACGATGTGCTACGATCGACGACACATACGACGATACAAAGTAACGATACTATCGATGTTACGAACGAGGAAGCGAACCAGCATACCAACAATGTTACGCACGTTACGAACGTATAAACGACAATACGATGGACATTCCGAACAACGATACAAGCAATCATACGTCCGACGACGGGAACGACATTATAATAGCCATACGAACGATGATACGAAAATCGTAGAAACGGTTATACAAACGACGATACGATCAACGATGTAAAACATGGTACACATGGCGATACGCTGGACGATACGAACGACGATCAAAACGACGATAGGAACAACGTAACAAACACCGATGATGCTAACGACGACTGGAACGATACATCAATGGTATGTACGACGACGAAAACTACGATATAAACGCTATACTAACAACTGTACAAAAGATCATCCGAACGTTGATACAAGCAACGAAACGAAGGATAACACGTATATCGATGCGAACGACGATACGAGATACGACGGATGATCCGAACGATACGAACGATGAGCACTACGATACGGGCGACACTACAAGAATGACACGAACATCGATACGATCAAGAATTCAAACCACATATTACGCACGATGATATGAACGAGTTCGACGATACAAACGGGGATACAAAGAAAAATACGATCGACGATATTGGCGATGATGAGATCAACGATACGAACGATGGTACAAAGCGAAGATACTATCGACGATACGAACGAGGATGTGAACGAACATACAAACATTGTTACGAATGTTCATTCACACGCCATTACAAACGAATGAACGACGATACGAACGACGATATGCACGATGATACGATTATACGATTACGCGATGATACCATGAAACGAATATACGATCGACGATATAAACAAGGATACGAACAAAGATAAAATGAACCATCTGAGCAACGATCCGAACGACGATACGAGGCGACGAAGCGAACGAGCATACAACTACTGTTACGAACGTCCGTTTGCACGCCGATACGAACGTAGTAACGACGATACAAACGAAGCTACGAGCAACGAAACGAACATACGTTCGACAAACGACACGTCGATATAAGCGACGATACGAACGTATACGTTCGTAACGCTCAAAGTCAATAACGAACGACGTTCCGAATAACAAAACGAGCGATGATGCGTCCAACGGTTGAAACGACGACAAAAGATCATAGAAACGATAATACATACGACGATACAAACAACGATCCGAACGACGATACGAACGACGATACGAACGACGTTACGGACGCTACGAACGACGATACGGACGACGTTTCGAAAAACGACAACGATACGATCGAACGGTAAGCACGACGATGCGAAATATGGTACTTATGACGATACGATGATAGGAACAAGGTAACGATTATCTAACGATGATGCTAACGACGGCGGAAACGCGATACAAAAGATTGTATCGTCATACGAACGACGATCAAACCGACGATAGGAACGACGTAACGATTAACGATGATGCCATCGACGACTGGAATAAGATACGAAAGATGGTGCATACGACGACGCAAAGTACGATGTTAACGTTATACTGAAATATACAAAAGATCATACGAACAATGAAATTCCAACAATGAAACGAAGCATGGAACGTATCGAACGTATGCGAACGACGATACGACCGATTATTCAAACGATACAAACGATAAGCACTACGATCGAACGCCGATAATGACACGAAGATCGATTCGAACGACATAACGCACTGATACGAAGAAAAATACGATCAACGATATTAGCGATGATACGATCAACCGTACGAACGACGATTCGTTCGGCTATCCACACGTCGATATAAGCGACGATTCGAACGATTGTACGAATGACGATAACAAACAACGATATGAACGACGATACGAACGGCGTTACGGAGAACGATGCGAACAGGGACAACGATACTCACGACGATACACACGACGATACAAACGACGATGCGAATGCAGCTACGAAAAACGATACCACCGATCATGCAAACGATGAAACGAACAACAAAAATATCGACGATACGAACGACGGTGCGTAGAATGATACGAACAACGATACGAACGACGTTCCGAAGGATAATACGAACAACGGTACGAACGACGTTCGAAAGGATGATACGTACGACGATAATAACGTCAATTTACGTTCGACGTACGTTCGACGATTTAAACGAGGATGGGAACAATGTAACAAACATGCTAACCACGAACGGAATACGATACGAGAGATAATACAGAGATACAAAAAAGTTCATACGAATACCAACAACTAAACGAACGAGGTTACGTATGACAATTCGAAACAATCTGCCCTACGATACGAACGTTAATACCAGAATGATACGAACATCGATACGATGAAGGATACGAACGACATTATGCACGATGATATATCGATATTAATCGATATAAAATACAATCAACGATATCAACGGTGCTAGGATCGACGATACATACGACGATACAAAGTGACGATACTATCGACGATACGAACGAGTGTGCGAACCAGCATACGAATCATGTTACGCACGTTACGAACGTATAAACAACAATACGATGGACATTCCGAAAGACGATACGTCCGACGACGGGAACGACATTATGATAGCTATACGTACGATGATACAAAAATCGTAGAAACGGTTATACAAACGACGAAACGATCGACGATGTAAAACATAGTACACGTGGCGATACGCTGGACGATACGAACGACGATCAAAACGACGATAGGAACAACGTAACGAACACCGATGATGCTAACGAACAACGGTACGGACGACGTTCGAAAGGATGATACGTACAACGATAAATAACGTCGATTAGAACTAACGGTGTGTTCGACGGTTCAAACGAGGATGGGAACTACGTAACAAACAAGGATGATGCTAACCACGACCGGAATACGATACGAAAGATAATACAGAGATATAAAAGTTCATACGAATACCAACAACTAAACGAAGGAGGTTACGTATGACAATTCGAAACAATCTGCCCTACGATACGAACGTTAATACCAGAATGATACGAACATCGATACGATGAAGGAGACGAACGATGATACAAAATCATTTATATTTTTTTTTTATTGTTCATCTAATAAATTGGAGATTTTTGTTGTATTTTTTTTTTTTTTTGTCATTTTTGTTCTATTTCACCTCGTTTTTATATCTGATCTTCCCCCCGAGTTTTTTCCCATACGAAGCCCGGGTTGGCCTGGTTATAGTCGCTGTTATAGTCGCTGGTTATAGTCGCTGAATGTCGAAAGGCCGTGACAAATTTTGGCTGATTTTTGAAATTTTGGATGATATCGATCGATATAAAATACGCTCAACGATGTATCAACGATGTGCTACGATCGACGACACATACGACGATACAAAGTAACGATACTATCGATGTTACGAACGAGGAAGCGAACCAGCATACCAACAATGTTACGCACGTTACGAACGTATAAACGACAATACGATGGACATTCCGAACAACGATACAAGCAATCATACGTCCGACGACGGGAACGACATTATAATAGCCATACGAACGATGATACAAAAATCGTAGAAACGGTTATACAAACGACGATACGATCAACGATGTAAAACATGGTACACATGGCGATACGCTGGACGATACGAACGACGATCAAAACGACGATAGGAACAACGTAACAAACACCGATGATGCTAACGACGGCTGGAACGATACGGCAAGGGTATGTACGACGACGAAAACTACGGTATAAACGCTATACTAACAACTGTACAAAAGATCATCCGAACGTTGATACAAGCAACGAAACGAAGGATAACACGTATATCGATGCGAACGACGATACGACGGATGATCCGAACGATACGAACGATGAGCACTACGATACGGGCGACACTACAAGAATGACACGAACATCGATACGATCAAGAATTCAAACCACATATTACGCACGATGATATGAACGAGTTCGACGATACAAACGGGGATACAAAGAAAAATACGATCGACGATATTGGCGATGATGAGATCAACGATACGAACGATGGTACAAAGCGAAGATACTATCGACGATACGAACGAGGATGTGAACGAACATACGAACAATGTTACGAACGTTCATTCACACGCCGTTACAAACGAATGAACGACGATACGAACGACGATATGCACGATGATACGATTATACGATTACGCGATGATACCATGAAACGAATATACGATCGACGATATAAACAAGGATACGAACAAAGCTAAAATGAACCATCTGAGCAACGATCCGAACGACGATACGAGGCGACGAAGCGAACGAGTATACAACTACTGTTACGAACGTCCGTTTGCACGCCGATACGAACGTAGTAACGACGATACAAACGAAGCTACGAGCAACGAAACGAACATACGTTCGACAAACGACACGTCGATATAAGCGACGATACGAACGTATACGTTCGTAACGCTCAAAGTCAATAACGAACGACGTTCCGAATAACAAAACGAGCGATGATGCGTCCAACGGTTGAAACGACGACAAAAGATCATAGAAACGATAATACATACGACGATACAAACAACGATCCTAACGACGATACGAACGACGATACGAACGACGTTACGGACGCTACGAACGACGATACGGACGACGTTTCGAAAAACGACAACGATACGATCGAACGGTAAGCACGACGATGCGAAATATGGTACTTATGACGATACGATGATAGGAACGAGGTAACGATTATCTAACGATGATGCTAACGACGGCGGAAACGCGATACAAAAGATTGTATCGTCATACGAACGACGATCAAACCGACGATAGGAACGACGTAACGATTAACGATGATGCCATCGACGACTGGAATAAGATACGAAAGATGGTGCATACGACGACGCAAAGTACGATGTTAACGTTATACTGAAATATACAAAAGATCATACAAACAATGAAATGCCAACAATGAAACGAAGCATGGAACGTATCGAACGTATGCGAACGACGATACGACCGATTATTCAAACGATACAAACGATAAGCACTACGATCGAACGCCGATAATGACACGAACATCGATTCGAACGACATAACGCACGGATACGAAGAAAAATACGATCAACGATATTAGCGATGATACGATCAACCGTACGAACGACGATTCGTTCGGCTATCCACACGTCGATATAAGCGACGATTCGAACGATTGTACGAATGACGATAACGAACAACGATATGAACGACGATACGAACGGCGTTACGGAGAACGATGCGAACAGGGACAACGATACTCACGACGATACACACGACGATACAAACGACGATGCGAATGCAGCTACGAAAAACGATACCACCGATCATGCAAACGATGAAACGAACAACAAAAATATCGACGATACGAACGACGGTGCGTAGAATGATACGAACAACGATACGAACGACGTTCCGAAGGAAAATACGAACAACGGTACGAACGACGTTCGAAAGGATGATACGTACGACGATAATAACGTCAATTTACGTTCGACGTACGTTCGACGATTTAAACGAGGATGGGAACAATGTAACAAACGTCCTAACCACGAACGGAATACGATACGAGAGATAATACAGAGATACAAAAAAGTTTATACGAATACCAACAACTAAACGAAGGAGGTTACGTATGACAATTCGAAACAATCTGCCCTACGATACGAACGTTAATACCAGAATGATACGAACATCGATACGATGAAGGATACGAACGACATTATGCACGATGATATATCGATATTAATCGATATAAAATACAATCAACGATATCAACGGTGCTAGGATCGACGATACATACGACGATACAAAGTGACGATACTATCGACGATACGAACGAGGATGCGAACCAGCATACGAATCATGTTATGCACGTTACGAACGCATAAACAACAATACGATGGACATTCCGAAAGACGATACGTCCGACGACGGGAACGACATTATGATAGCTATACGTACGATGATACAAAAATCGTAGAAACGGTTATACAAACGACGAAACGATCGACGATGTAAAACATAGTACACGTGGCGATACGCTGGACGATACGAACGACGATCAAAACGACGATAGGAACAACGTAACGAACACCGATGATGCTAACGAACAACGGTACGGACGACGTTCGAAAGGATGATACGTACAACGATAAATAACGTCGATTAGAACTAACGGTGTGTTCGACGGTTCAAACGAGGATGGGAACTACGTAACAAACAAGGATGATGCTAACCACGACCGGAATACGATACGAAAGATAATACAGAGATATAAAAGTTCATACGAATACCAACAACTAAACGAAGGAGGTTACGTATGACAATTCGAAACAATCTGCCCTACGATACGAACGTTAATACCAGAATGATACGAACATCGATACGATGAAGGATACGAACAATGATACAAAATCATTTATATTTTTTTTTTATTGTTCATCTAATAAATTGGAGATTTTTGTTGTATTTTTTTTTTTTTGTCATTTTTGTTCTATTTCACCTCGTTTTTATATCTGATCTTCCCCCCGAGTTTTTTCCCATACGAAGCCCGGGTTGGCCTGGTTATAGTCGCTGTTATAGTCGCTGGTTATAGTCGCTGAATGTCGAAAGGCCGTGACAAATTTTGGCTGATTTTTGAAATTTTGGATGATATCGATCGATATAAAATACGCTCAACGATGTATCAACGATGTGCTACGATCGACGACACATACGACGATACAAAGTAACGATACTATCGATGTTACGAACGAGGAAGCGAACCAGCATACCAACAATGTTACGCACGTTACGAACGTATAAACGACAATACGATGGACATTCCGAACAACGATACAAGCAATCATACGTCCGACGACGGGAACGACATTATAATAGCCATACGAACGATGATACAAAAATCGTAGAAACGGTTATACAAACGACGATACGATCAACGATGTAAAACATGGTACACATGGCGATACGCTGGACGATACGAACGACGATCAAAACGACGATAGGAACAACGTAACAAACACCGACGATGCTAACGACGGCTGGAACGATACGGCAATGGTATGTACGACGACGAAAACTACGATATAAACGCTATACTAACAACTGTACAAAAGATCATCCGAACGTTGATACAAGCAACGAAACGAAGGATAACACGTATATCGATGCGAACGACGATACGACGGATGATCCGAACGATACGAACGATGAGCACTACGATACGGGCGACACTACAAGAATGACACGAACATCGATACGATCAAGAATTCAAACCACATATTACGCACGATGATATGAACGAGTTCGACGATACAAACGGGGATACAAAGAAAAATACGATCGACGATATTGGCGATGATGAGATCAACGATACGAACGATGGTACAAAGCGAAGATACTATCGACGATACGAACGAGGATGTGAACGAACATACAAACATTGTTACGAATGTTCATTCACACGCCATTACAAACGAATGAACGACGATACGAACGACGATATGCACGATGATACGATTATACGATTACGCGATGATACCATGAAACGAATATACGATCGACGATATAAACAAGGATACGAACAAAGATAAAATGAACCATCTGAGCAACGATCCGAACGACGATACGAGGCGACGAAGCGAACGAGCATACAACGAGTTACGAACGTCCGTTTGCACGCCGATACGAACGTAGTAACGACGATACAAACGAAGCTACGAGCAACGAAACGAACATACGTTCGACAAACGACACGTCGATATAAGCGACGATACGAACGTATACGTTCGTAACGCTCAAAGTCAATAACGAACGACGTTCCGAATAACAAAACGAGCGATGATGCGTCCAACGGTTGAAACGACGACAAAAGATCATAGAAACGATAATACATACGACGATACAAACAACGATCCGAACGACGATACGAACGACGATACGAACGACGTTACGGACGCTACGAACGACGATACGGACGACGTTTCGAAAAACGACAACGATACGATCGAACGGTAAGCACGACGATGCGAAATATGGTACTTATGACGATACGATGATAGGAACGAGGTAACGATTATCTAACGATGATGCTAACGACGGCGGAAACGCGATACAAAAGATTGTATCGTCATACGAACGACGATCAAACCGACGATAGGAACGACGTAACGATTAACGATGATGCCATCGACGACTGGAATAAGATACGAAAGATGGTGCATACGACGACGCAAAGTACGATGTTAACGTTATACTGAAATATACAAAAGATCATACGAACAATGAAATTCCAACAATGAAACGAAGCATGGAACGTATCGAACGTATGCGAACGACGATACGACCGATTATTCAAACGATACAAACGATAAGCACTACGATCGAACGCCGATAATGACACGAAGATCGATTCGAACGACATAACGCACTGATACGAAGAAAAATACGATCAACGATATTAGCGATGATACGATCAACCGTACGAACGACGATTCGTTCGGCTATCCACACGTCGATATAAGCGACGATTCGAACGATTGTACGAATGACGATAACACACAACGATATGAACGACGATACGAACGGCGTTACGGAGAACGATGCGAACAGGGACAACGATACTCACGACGATACACACGACGATACAAACGACGATGCGAATGCAGCTACGAAAAACGATACCACCGATCATGCAAACGATGAAACGAACAACAAAAATATCGACGATACGAACGACGGTGCGTAGAATGATACGAACAACGATACGAACGACGTTCCGAAGGATAATACGAACAACGGTACGAACGACGTTCGAAAGGATGATACGTACGACGATAATAACGTCAATTTACGTTCGACGTACGTTCGACGATTTAAACGAGGATGGGAACAATGTAACAAACGTGCTAACCACGAACGGAATACGATACGAGAGATAATACAGAGATACAAAAAAGTTCATACGAATACCAACAACTAAACGAACGAGGTTACGTATGACAATTCGAAACAATCTGCCCTACGATACGAACGTTAATACCAGAATGATACGAACATCGATACGATGAAGGATACGAACGACATTATGCACGATGATATATCGATATTAATCGATATAAAATACAATCAACGATATCAACGGTGCTAGGATCGACGATACATACGACGATACAAAGTGACGATACTATCGACGATACGAACGAGTGTGCGAACCAGCATACGAATCATGTTACGCACGTTACGAACGTATAAACAACAATACGATGGACATTCCGAAAGACGATACGTCCGACGACGGGAACGACATTATGATAGCTATACGTACGATGATACAAAAATCGTAGAAACGGTTATACAAACGACGAAACGATCGACGATGTAAAACATAGTACACGTGGCGATACGCTGGACGATACGAACGACGATCAAAACGACGATAGGAACAACGTAACGAACACCGATGATGCTAACGAACAACGGTACGGACGACGTTCGAAAGGATGATACGTACAACGATAAATAACGTCGATTAGAACTAACGGTGTGTTCGACGGTTCAAACGAGGATGGGAACTACGTAACAAACAAGGATGATGCTAACCACGACCGGAATACGATACGAAAGATAATACAGAGATATAAAAGTTCATACGAATACCAACAACTAAACGAAGGAGGTTACGTATGACAATTCGAAACAATCTGCCCTACGATACGAACGTTAATACCAGAATGATACGAACATCGATACGATGAAGGATACGAACAATGATACAAAATCATTTATATTTTTTTTTTATTGTTCATCTAATAAATTGGAGATTTTTGTTGTATTTTTTTTTTTTTGTCATTTTTGTTCTATTTCACCTCGTTTTTATATCTGATCTTCCCCCCGAGTTTTTTCCCATACGAAGCCCGGGTTGGCCTGGTTATAGTCGCTGTTATAGTCGCTGGTTATAGTCGCTGAATGTCGAAAGGCCGTGACAAATTTTGGCTGATTTTTGAAATTTTGGATGATATCGATCGATATAAAATACGCTCAACGATGTATCAACGATGTGCTACGATCGACGACACATACGACGATACAAAGTAACGATACTATCGATGTTACGAACGAGGAAGCGAACCAGCATACCAACAATGTTACGCACGTTACGACCGTATAAACGACAATACGATGGACATTCCGAACAACGATACAAGCAATCATACGTCCGACGACGGGAACGACATTATAATAGCCATACGAACGATGATACAAAAATCGTAGAAACGGTTATACAAACGACGATACGATCAACGATGTAAAACATGGTACACATGGCGATACGCTGGACGATACGAACGACGATCAAAACGACGATAGGAACAACGTAACAAACACCGACGATGCTAACGACGGCTGGAACGATACGGCAATGGTATGTACGACGACGAAAACTACGATATAAACGCTATACTAACAACTGTACAAAAGATCATCCGAACGTTGATACAAGCAACGAAACGAAGTATAACACGTATATCGATGCGAACGACGATACGACGGATGATCCGAACGATACGAACGATGAGCACTACGATACGGGCGACACTACAAGAATGACACGAACATCGATACGATCAAGAATTCAAACCACATATTACGCACGATGATATGAACGAGTTCGACGATACAAACGGGGATACAAAGAAAAATACGATCGACGATATTGGCGATGATGAGATCAACGATACGAACGATGGTACAAAGCGAAGATACTATCGACGATACGAACGAGGATGTGAACGAACATACGAACAATGTTACGAACGTTCATTCACACGCCGTTACAAACGAATGAACGACGATACGAACGACGATATGCACGATGATACGATTATACGATTACGCGATGATACCATGAAACGAATATACGATCGACGATATAAACAAGGATACGAACAAAGCTAAAATGAACCATCTGAGCAACGATCCGAACGACGATACGAGGCGACGAAGCGAACGAGTATACAACTACTGTTACGAACGTCCGTTTGCACGCCGATACGAACGTAGTAACGACGATACAAACGAAGCTACGAGCAACGAAACGAACATACGTTCGACAAACGACACGTCGATATAAGCGACGATACGAACGTATACGTTCGTAACGCTCAAAGTCAATAACGAACGACGTTCCGAATAACAAAACGAGCGATGATGCGTCCAACGGTTGAAACGACGACAAAAGATCATAGAAACGATAATACATACGACGATACAAACAACGATCCGAACGACGATACGAACGACGATACGAACGACGTTACGGACGCTACGAACGACGATACGGACGACGTTTCGAAAAACGACAACGATACGATCGAACGGTAAGCACGACGATGCGAAATATGGTACTTATGACGATACGATGATAGGAACGAGGTAACGATTATCTAACGATGATGCTAACGACGGCGGAAACGCGATACAAAAGATTGTATCGTCATACGAACGACGATCAAACCGACGATAGGAACGACGTAACGATTAACGATGATGCCATCGACGACTGGAATAAGATACGAAAGATGGTGCATACGACGACGCAAAATACGATGTTAACGTTATACTGAAATGTACAAAAGATCATACGAACAATGAAATTCCAACAATGAAACGAAGCATGGAACGTATCGAACGTATGCGAACGACGATACGACCGATTATTCAAACGATACAAACGATAAGCACTACGATCGAACGCCGATAATGACACGAAGATCGATTCGAACGACATAACGCACTGATACGAAGAAAAATACGATCAACGATATTAGCGATGATACGATCAACCGTACGAACGACGATTCGTTCGGCTATCCACACGTCGATATAAGCGACGATTCGAACGATTGTACGAATGACGATAACGAACAACGATATGAACGACGATACGAACGGCGTTACGGAGAACGATGCGAACAGGGACAACGATACTCACGACGATACACACGACGATACAAACGACGATGCGAATGCAGCTACGAAAAACGATACCACCGATCATGCAAACGATGAAACGAACAACAAAAATATCGACGATACGAACGACGTTGCGTAGAATGATACGAACAACGATACGAACGACGTTCCGAAGGATAATACGAACAACGGTACGAACGACGTTCGAAAGGATGATACGTACGACGATAATAACGTCAATTCGAACTAAGGGTACGTTCGACGATTTAAACGAGGATGGGAACAATGTAACAAACGTGCTAACAACGAACGGAATACGATACGAGAGATAATACAGAGATACAAAAAAGTTCATACGAATACCAACAACTAAACGAACGAGGTTACGTATGAAAATTCGAAACTATCTGCCCTACGATACGAACGTTAATACCAGAATGATACGAACATCGATACGATGAAGGATACGAACGACATTATGCACGATGATATATCGATATTAATCGATATAAAATACAATCAACGATATCAACGGTGCTAGGATCGACGATACATACGACGATACAAAGTGACGATACTATCGACGATACGAACGAGGATGCGAACCAGCATACGAATCATGTTACGCACGTTACGAACGTATAAACAACAATACGATGGACATTCCGAAAGACGATACGTCCGACGACGGGAACGACATTATGATAGCTATACGTACGATGATACAAAAATCGTAGAAACGGTTATACAAACGACGAAACGATCGACGATGTAAAACATAGTACACGTGGCGATACGCTGGACGATACGAACGACGATCAAAACGACGATAGGAACAACGTAACGAACACCGATGATGCTAACGAACAACGGTACGGACGACGTTCGAAAGGATGATACGTACAACGATAAATAACGTCGATTCGAACTAACGGTGTGTTCGACGGTTCAAACGAGGATGGGAACTACGTAACAAACAAGGATGATGCTAACCACGACCGGAATACGATACGAAAGATAATACAGAGATATAAAAGTTCATACGAATACCAACAACTAAACGAAGGATGTTACGTATGACAATTTAAAACAATGTGCAATACGATTCGAACGTTCATACCAGAATGACACGAACATCGATACGATGAAGGATACGAACGATGATACAAAATCATTTATATTTTTTTTTTTATTGTTCATCTAATAAATTGGAGATTTTTGTTGTATTTTTTTTTTTTTGTCATTTTTGTTCTATTTCACCTCGTTTTTATATCTGATCTTCCCCCCGAGTTTTTTCCCATACGAAGCCCGGGTTGGCCTGGTTATAGTCGCTGTTATAGTCGCTGGTTATAGTCGCTGAATGTCGAAAGGCCGTGACAAATTTTGGCTGATTTTTGAAATTTTGGATGATATCGATCGATATAAAATACGCTCAACGATGTATCAACGATGTGCTACGATCGACGACACATACGACGATACAAAGTAACGATACTATCGATGTTACGAACGAGGAAGCGAACCAGCATACCAACAATGTTACGCACGTTACAAACGTATAAACGACAATACGATGGACATTCCGAACAACGATACAAGCAATCATACGTCCGACGACGGGAACGACATTATAATAGCCATACGAACGATGATACAAAAATCGTAGAAACGGTTATACAAACGACGATACGATCAACGATGTAAAACATGGTACACATGGCGATACGCTGGACGATACGAACGACGATCAAAACGACGATAGGAACAACGTAACAAACACCGATGATGCTAACGACGACTGGAACGATACGGCAATGGTATGTACGACGACGAAAACTACGATATAAACGCTATACTAACAACTGTACAAAAGATCATCCGAACGTTGATACAAGCAACGAAACGAAGGATAACACGTATATCGATGCGAACGACGATACGACGGATGATCCGAACGATACGAACGATGAGCACTACGATACGGGCGACACTACAAGAATGACACGAACATCGATACGATCAAGAATTCAAACCACATATTACGCACGATGATATGAACGAGTTCGACGATACAAACGGGGATACAAAGAAAAATACGATCGACGATATTGGCGATGATGAGATCAACGATACGAACGATGGTACAAAGCGAAGATACTATCGACGATACGAACGAGGATGTGAACGAACATACAAACATTGTTACGAATGTTCATTCACACGCCATTACAAACGAATGAACGACGATACGAACGACGATATGCACGATGATACGATTATACGATTACGCGATGATACCATGAAACGAATATACGATCGACGATATAAACAAGGATACGAACAAAGATAAAATGAACCATCTGAGCAACGATCCGAACGACGATACGAGGCGACGAAGCGAACGAGCATACAACTACTGTTACGAACGTCCGTTTGCACGCCGATACGAACGTAGTAACGACGATACAAACGAAGCTACGAGCAACGAAACGAACATACGTTCGACAAACGACACGTCGATATAAGCGACGATACGAACGTATACGTTCGTAACGCTCAAAGTCAATAACGAACGACGTTCCGAATAACAAAACGAGCGATGATGCGTCCAACGGTTGAAACGACGACAAAAGATCATAGAAACGATAATACATACGACGATACAAACAACGATCCGAACGACGATACGAACGACGATACGAACGACGTTACGGACGCTACGAACGACGATACGGACGACGTTTCGAAAAACGACAACGATACGATCGAACGGTAAGCACGACGATGCGAAATATGGTACTTATGACGATACGATGATAGGAACGAGGTAACGATTAACTAACGATGATGCTAACGACGGCGGAAACGCGATACAAAAGATTGTATCGTCATACGAACGACGATCAAACCGACGATAGGAACGACGTAACGATTAACGATGATGCCATCGACGACTGGAATAAGATACGAAAGATGGTGCATACGACGACGCAAAGTACGATGTTAACGTTATACTGAAATATACAAAAGATCATACGAACAATGAAATTCCAACAATGAAACGAAGCATGGAACGTATCGAACGTATGCGAACGACGATACGACCGATTATTCAAACGATACAAACGATAAGCACTACGATCGAACGCCGATAATGACACGAAGATCGATTCGAACGACATAACGCACTGATACGAAGAAAAATACGATCAACGATATTAGCGATGATACGATCAACCGTACGAACGACGATTCGTTCGGCTATCCACACGTCGATATAAGCGACGATTCGAACGATTGTACGAATGACGATAACGAACAACGATATGAACGACGATACGAACGGCGTTACGGAGAACGATGCGAACAGGGACAACGATACTCACGACGATACACACGACGATACAAACGACGATGCGAATGCAGCTACGAAAAACGATACCACCGATCATGCAAACGATGAAACGAACAACAAAAATATCGACGATACGAACGACGTTGCGTAGAATGATACGAACAACGATACGAACGACGTTCCGAAGGATAATACGAACAACGGTACGAACGACGTTCGAAAGGATGATACGTACGACGATAATAACGTCAATTTACGTTCGACGTACGTTCGACGATTTAAACGAGGATGGGAACAATGTAACAAACGTGCTAACCACGAACGGAATACGATACGAGAGATAATACAGAGATACAAAAAAGTTCATACGAATACCAACAACTAAACGAAGGAGGTTACGTATGACAATTCGAAACAATCTGCCCTACGATACGAACGTTAATACCAGAATGATACGAACATCGATACGATGAAGGATACGAACGACATTATGCACGATGATATATCGATATTAATCGATATAAAATACAATCAACGATATCAACGGTGCTAGGATCGACGATACATACGACGATACAAAGTGACGATACTATCGACGATACGAACGAGTGTGCGAACCAGCATACGAATCATGTTACGCACGTTACGAACGTATAAACAACAATACGATGGACATTCCGAAAGACGATACGTCCGACGACGGGAACGACATTATGATAGCTATACGTACGATGATACAAAAATCGTAGAAACGGTTATACAAACGACGAAACGATCGACGATGTAAAACATAGTACACGTGGCGATACGCTGGACGATACGAACGACGATCAAAACGACGATAGGAACAACGTAACGAACACCGATGATGCTAACGAACAACGGTACGGACGACGTTCGAAAGGATGATACGTACAACGATAAATAACGTCGATTAGAACTAACGGTGTGTTCGACGGTTCAAACGAGGATGGGAACTACGTAACAAACAAGGATGATGCTAACCACGACCGGAATACGATACGAAAGATAATACAGAGATATAAAAGTTCGTACGAATACCAACAACTAAACGAAGGAGGTTACGTATGACAATTCGAAACAATCTGCCCTACGATACGAACGTTAATACCAGAATGATACGAACATCGATACGATGAAGGATACGAACGACATTATGCACGATGATATATCGATATTAATCGATATAAAATACAATCAACGATATCAACGGTGCTAGGATCGACGATACATACGACGATACAAAGTGACGATACTATCGACGATACGAACGAGGATGCGAACCAGCATACGAATCATGTTATGCACGTTACGAACGCATAAACAACAATACGATGGACATTCCGAAAGACGATACGTCCGACGACGGGAACGACATTATGATAGCTATACGTACGATGATACAAAAATCGTAGAAACGGTTATACAAACGACGAAACGATCGACGATGTAAAACATAGTACACGTGGCGATACGCTGGACGATACGAACGACGATCAAAACGACGATAGGAACAACGTAACGAACACCGATGATGCTAACGAACAACGGTACGGACGACGTTCGAAAGGATGATACGTACAACGATAAATAACGTCGATTAGAACTAACGGTGTGTTCGACGGTTCAAACGAGGATGGGAACTACGTAACAAACAAGGATGATGCTAACCACGACCGGAATACGATACGAAAGATAATACAGAGATATAAAAGTTCATACGAATACCAACAACTAAACGAAGGAGGTTACGTATGACAATTCGAAACAATCTGCCCTACGATACGAACGTTAATACCAGAATGATACGAACATCGATACGATGAAGGATACGAACGACATTATGCACGATGATATATCGATATTAATCGATATAAAATACAATCAACGATATCAAAGGTGCTAGGATCGACGATACATACGACGATACAAAGTGACGATTGTTACGTCGTGGATTTTAAAGATCGAATTTTTAAAAA
The DNA here is from genome assembly GCA_963564615.1 of Rhorus exstirpatorius. Classification (NCBI taxonomy): domain Eukaryota; kingdom Metazoa; phylum Arthropoda; class Insecta; order Hymenoptera; family Ichneumonidae; genus Rhorus; species Rhorus exstirpatorius. Next base: position 7,661,428 of record OY751318.1, read on the forward strand.
GAGAAATAAACGAAATATTCCTACAGTCTCGATTCGCGTAAAAAGACGTAGCAAGTATAAAATATATGCTCCGAGGTTTAGATCGTGAGGAAACGACCAGGGATTGGAGCTGTGTTGGTTCGTTTAATAAATTATATATATTGAAATATTTCTTACCTGATTCGAGCGTGAGGCGTAGAGGGTTGAAGTTTTAATCAAGCGTGATTATTTCAGGTACCGGATGCTGTTCGTATGTTGACTGCTGTACCCGATGATGATCCCCGACCGTCTTGTACGTAGGAGGTGATGTTCGATGATCGACGATGGTAACGCGTATATTAATTCGCACGTTTGAAATTATTCGAATGTTTGGTTTTGATTTATCCGTTATTATTTCGATTGAATGGTTGTACCACCACTCGCGACAAAATGTTTGAAAGTCTGTTATTTTGAGATCGCGATTCTTAGGCTTATTGTGCCTGCGTTTAATAAAAGATTCTCCGTTCAATATAGCGTTGGTGACACGTTCGCGAAACTTTTTACCGCCGCGACGTCTGCCTATTAAAATAGAAATATAGGATTATGGCAATCCTTGAAATTTGTATTAAAACAGTTTCGAGATTTTAAATATTGGAATGGATCTTACAGTGCGTGCTACCGTGAGCACACTACCTCTGTAAGGGAACTTAAGGATGGTTGACCAATAGACGTGCAATGGGGTGCACACTATCTATCTTCGCGGTCGAAGGAAAGTATTAAGGTGGAATGGAGGAACACGTGTGTATCACCAAACTGTCACAATACGATTTCAAAGTTGAAGTGAACCGCAAGAGTTTTAGGTAAAAATGAATAAACACGAATTCCGAATAATACTTGAATATATTGTTACAATTTAAAAGTTAGATTATTGAATGATTATTATTACACGAAAAATCTCTCACGATACAATCTTATATCGGTACTGCGACCGCCTGTCAGTGCAGGTTGTACGTGGCTCGATACAAATACGAAATTACTTGAAATATTACTAATTAAGGGTATAACTGACCCTTCCAAGCAAAGAGCAATGTATAAAGACTCGAGATGTAACTTTTCGCGGGAGTAACCGTTCAGCGAGACGATCAGTGACGAACTAACTCTGCTGACTTGTTCACGACGACTCTGACTCTGCACTCTGTGCTCTGATATATATAGGTATATGCTCTGTGCTTGGAATGGGGCGAGTGACGCGCTATTGCTGTCTCTCTCTTACTGCGCGTGGCTTAGTATATAAGATTAAAATATAAGAATATCGAGTGTATGTAAATATAAAATTTCATACTGTGATTTTTTGGAGTTCGTACTTTGAGTAACGCAATATGTACCGATGCATATCTGTTGGTGTCGATGAATAATTTCGGAGCCTGGCCGCTTTGTTTACAGTCCGATAGTCTTATCTACTTGTGACTCGAAAGTTTGAAAGTATATAAGGCTAATTGATTCTCGGTGTTCTTGTACTTTCACACTGCGTAGTTGTAATCTGTGTATGACTTTACTCGAATATTCTCGACTGTGAATAATACTGTATATATAATGCAATGGTGAAAATAAATGCTATGAAAGAAAAAATACGTGCTGCTTGACTATGATTCATTTGTGTATATATGAATGTATATGTATATATTACTCCACGCTCTAAGCGTGAGGCGCAGTTATGACTTCATCATGCACTATGGGTCGGTTCAAAAGAAGCTTGCTACACCAAGTTACAAAAGAATAATAATAATGTTGCTTTTGAATAAAATGATCGTATAGCTTCTTTTAAGAGATGATGAATATATATATATAGTGTATAAAGATATATGTATATGCTTATATTGCCTTTTTAGAACACATGTATATAATGGCACATGTGATTAATAGAATACGTATATATAGCTATAATATAGGTGATTTTAATTATAGGTATGTTCGAGAAATATATATATTGAGTTCAAAGGTTGACCTGAGTAATATTACGTGTGTTGATCCCAGGACGTAACACGATACTATCGACGATACGAACGAGGATGCGAACCAGCATACGAATCATGTTACGCACGTTACGAACGTATAAACAACAATACGATGGACATTCCGAAAGACGATACGTCCGACGACGGGAACGACATTATGATAGCTATACGTACGATGATACAAAAATCGTAGAAACGGTTATACAAACGACGAAACGATCGACGATGTAAAACATAGTACACGTGGCGATACGCTGGACGATACGAACGATGATCAAAACGACGATAGGAACAACGTAACGAACACCGATGATGCTAACGAACAACGGTACGGACGACGTTCGAAAGGATGATACGTACAACGATAAATAACGTCGATTCGAACTAACGGTGTGTTCGACGGTTCAAACGAGGATGGGAACTACGTAACAAACAAGGATGATGCTAACCACGACCGGAATACGATACGAAAGATAATACAGAGATATAAAAGTTCATACGAATACCAACAACTAAACGAAGGATGTTACGTATGACAATTCAAAACAATGTGCAATACGATTCGAACGTTCATACCAGAATGACACGAACATCGATACGATGAAGGATACGAACGATGATACAAAATCATTTATATTTTTTTTTTATTGTTCATCTAATAAATTGGAGATTTTTGTTGTATTTTTTTTTTTTTGTCATTTTTGTTCTATTTCACCTCGTTTTTATATCTGATCTTCCCCCCGAGTTTTTTCCCATACGAAGCCCGGGTTGGCCTGGTTATAGTCGCTGTTATAGTCGCTGGTTATAGTCACTGAATGTCGAAAGGCCGTGACAAATTTTGGCTGATTTTTGAAATTTTGGATGATATCGATCGATATAAAATACGCTCAACGATGTATTAACGATGTGCTACGATCGACGACACATACGACGATACAAAGTAACGATACTATCGATGTTACGAACGAGGAAGCGAACCAGCATACCAACAATGTTACGCACGTTACGAACGTATAAACGACAATACGATGGACATTCCGAACAACGATACAAGCAATCATACGTCCGACGACGGGAACGACATTATAATAGCCATACGAACGATGATACAAAAATCGTAGAAACGGTTATACAAACGACGATACGATCAACGATGTAAAACATGGTACACATGGCGATACGCTGGACGATACGAACGACGATCAAAACGACGATAGGAACAACGTAACAAACACCGATGATGCTAACGACGACTGGAACGATACGAACTATGGTATGTACGACGACGAAAACTACGATATAAACGCTATACTAACAACTATACAAAAGATCATCCGAACGTTGACAAGCAACGAAACGGAGGATGGCACGTATATCGATGCGAACTTGGGACTCGCGAGTGGCGGTGACGTGTCGCGGGGGCGTCTCGCTCGTGGCCGAGCCGTGCATCGTTGGCCCAAGAGGGTTCGAGCGATACTTTGCTCATTAAGCAGGCGAATATTCGCCATCATTATTCGTGGGAGATAGGGATGCCAACGGAGACATTGGGAATTGGACCGATATACAGCGTCACCCGCTCCGATTGACTACGCAACCTTGGTGTTGCACCCTCCCCTACTGCCTCCTCAGTCGTCGTGGACCGTGAGATTCGGCGCCTCATTTAAGGGGATCTTTGGGACGGAGCCAGCAACGCGGTGCTGTTTTGCCTGGTGGCGTTTATTGTGGGCCCACCGCCTAATCAAGGGACGCTTTGATTACGCGAGGGAGGTCTCCCCCGTTGCTGGTAATCATCCACGGGATCCCAGGAGGAGGGCGATTGAGGGGCAGCATATCATAGCTGCGAGTAGACGCTCGCACACGGTTTCGGTCGCGGGAGGGGCGTTCCCTTCGTCACCGTCACACGTCACTCAACGAAGAAAGCGAGAAAATTAAGGAAAGTAGGGCGATAAGACGCCGGCGGGGTGATGCGAGAGAGTGGGGCGCGCGAATCGAGGAGAGAGTGGGCCACCGAGGTAAGTCGATCGATTATTGAGGATCATTAGATCAGTCGTGATTTTTCGGGAGTCGAGCGAGGAGCAAAAGTAGTGGTCGGTGCTCCAATACCGGACAACGAGGGAACTCGGTGAGCCCAATCTCCTCACGCTTATTCTCTGCGTTAATATTCGGAATTCTTTTCTCGTCTAGTCCATCATGTATTAATTTCGAAGAGTAGCGACCACGGTCAATAGCGATAGTCTCGCGATCGTGGTCGTGAATAATTGTTTTCTTGAGTATTTAGTTGAGTTTGAGTAAAGAATTGGACTAGAGAAATGGGCGAGAAGAGAATTCCTCCGAACGGGTCTGAACAATTAGGTATCGAATTTATTGAATTTTTGCCTGTCGTGTTTTTGCCCAATAAATTATGCCCTTTTAGTGATTAAGTTTGCGCTTCACTCTTCAACGTTTTTAATTAGACTTCGCGCATTTACTTGAATAAATTAAAATCATTGGTGAAATATTATTTCGTATGTTGAGCATTTCTTTCGATCAAGTTGCGGGCTCAAGGCCTCGCGCTCGAGACAATGGTACGCTCTCGCGTGCCGCGCTTGTTTATCTTTTCTCTCTCTCGCGGCGTATACTCGCCGAGCGCGGAGAGCCAGAGTCTCGTACAAAGCCGTCGAATTATTTTGCGTTATTTCGTTCGTATAATTTCTCGTATTTTTCGTGTACCGGGTAAGCCATAAGTAATCATCTTTTCCGTATTTCCGATGCCTATTTCAACTCTTATAGAATTCCGTCTGCGTCCAGTATTACCTCGGTTAAATATTACTACCTCGGTTAATTATTACTACCTCGGTAAATTCACAAAAATATTCAATTAATATTTCAGTCATTTATTCGCAATAGCATTACTATCTGTACCTCGGTCATTTCTTCGCAATAGTTTTACTACCTTTACCTCGGCCATGTAATCGCAATAATTTTACTATCTCTATCTCGTTCATTTATTCGATACAGCGCAATTATATTACCTCGGTTAGTGATTACTACCTCGGTTAAATATTACTACCTCGGTTAATTATCACTACCTCGGTAAATTCACAAAAAATATTCAATTAATATTTCAGTCATTTATTCGCAATAGCATTACTACCTGTACCTCGGTCATTTCTTTGCAATAGTTTTACTACCTTTACCTCGGTCATTTAATCGCAATAATTTTACTATCTTTATTTCGTTCATTTATTCGTTACAGCGCAATTATATTACCTCGGTTAGTTATTATTACCTCGGTTAAATATTACTACCTCGGTTAATTATTACTACCTCGGTAAATTCACGAAAATATTCAATTAATATCTCAGTCATTTATTCGCAATAGTCTTACTATCTGTACCTCGGTCATTTCTTCGCAATAGTCTTACTACCTTTACCTCGGTCATTTAATCGCAATAATTTTACTATCGCTATCTCGTTCATTTATTTGTTACAGCGCAATTACATTACCTCGGTTAGTTATTACTACCTCGGTTAGTTATTACTACCTCGGTAAATTCATGAAAATATGCAATTCATATCTCAGTCATTTCTTCGCAATAGTTTTACTACCTTTACCTCGGTCATTTAATCGCAATAATTTTACTATCTTTATTTCGTTCATTTATTCGTTACCACGCAATTATGATACCTCGGTTAATGATTACTACCTCGGTAAATTTTCGTTTAGCATTATGGTCTACCCGTGTCGTTACTAGAGCATATTTTGTGTTAGGTCGTCGCTATTGAGTAACGAACAATCAGGAAATTAGTAATTAAGGAAGGATCTGGCAAATGTATCGGATACTATCCGAAGAACCATTGTGAACACGAAATTGAAGCATTATCTTGAATAAATCCTCGAAGGAGGTATTAATATTGAGTTCCGAATTATTGTCACTCTACTTTGACCCTGCCCCTCTACCTTTTCGTCCCTCAGGTGAGCTGAGCTAGTCGAGTTGCCCTCGATCTCGCCTCACTCGTTCGTTCGTGCCCTACGCAATTCCGGGATTCTTATCGAAGCAAATAAATAAAAGTCGGTCCATAACCGGCGGTACTTTGTACCTGGCGCCCAACGCTTTGACTCGAACTTTCCCTTTGCTTGTGGTCAATTCTTTAGTCTTTTTATCCGGCACGGAATGTACGGGTGATATGCCCGATCAGGAAGTGTGGTAGGAAAAATCCCGTCACAATATATATATATAAATATATATATAATCATAATATAGTTAGTTTTAATTATAGGTATTGTTTGAAATATATATAATATAGGTGAGGTTCAAAAGTTGATACGTTTAAAACTCGAAAATTACACATCATTATCAGATGCTTACACGAAAGCAATTAAAATCGAAAAAGAAATTGAACGCGATCGGTCATATTTCAAGGACAGCCGTACAGAATTTGAAAGTCAATCAAACGGCAATGTAAAAACAATTTCATCCGGAAACCCTCTCGAATGTGGGTTCTGCAAAAGAAAAGGTCATACAGACGCAAACTGTTGGTCGAAAAATCCAGAAAAGCGACCCTCTCAACCACGAAATAATAATAATAAAGAAAATAATTCAAGACCCCCAATTTCTAATAACACAAATGATTCATGTAACGACAGACCACGTACGATCTGTAATTATTGCAACAAACCCGGTCACATCGAGGCCGCTTGTTATAAAAAACAAAACGATGAAAAGAAAAATCCCCGAAATGCCAATGTCAGAACCGTCAGGCTCCAATTGAAGAAAAATTCATTTATTCCCTCGGTTGAAATAGAAACACCAGATTTAACGACAAAATGCGAACTTATGATTGATTCCGGTTCGGAACCAAATCTAGAAAAACAGGAATTTTTAAACCTAGACGTAAAAATAAATAGTGGCGAGATATTAAAATTGCAGGGTATATCGGAGGACCCTGTATACACTATGGGTTCAACAAAAATTTTGATTAAAGACACATTATTTGAATTTCACGTCGTAAATAATTCATTCCCGATATCTCAAGATGCTATTTTGGGATCAGAATTTCACGAGCTTCACGGAACAATAATCGATTATGAAAACTCTGTACTTAAATCGGGAAACCAGATATTGCAATTCAAAAACTTCAAAGGAATAAAAATGCCGGCACGCTCTCGCACGGTATTCCACATGCATGTTGCTAATCCGGAAATTAAAGAGGGATATATCCCAAGAATCGACCTTCCGAATGGATTATTCCTCGAAGAGGCAGTAGTGTCAGTAAAAGATGGCATGACTTGTTTGATGGCACTCAATACGACCGAAGAGGATGTAGAGCTCACTAATTCAGTGGTGACCCTAGAGGCATTCGAGCCCTACAATCCCAATAATTCGGCAGTTCCTGTTATCCGTTCGGTGATCCGAGGACACCCTTAGAAAAGAACGAGCAGGGCCGACCTGGTGTTGATCGGCAGCATGACCAATTTGTATTTACGGCACAAAAAAAAGTAGATGACACGGACAAAGTAACCGGGGTCAAAAATTTGCTGAGACTCGACCACCTAAACGGGGAGGAACGAGACAGTATCGATCGGTTAATAGAAAGAAACGCCGATCTCTTTCATATACCAGGTACCCCTTTAGAAAGTATAAATGCGATAGAACATCGTATATTAACATCAGACGATCAACCCGTATTTACAAGACAATATAGGTTTCCACCGATACACAAGGATGAGATAACGAAACATGTAAGTGAATCAATTGAAAGCGAAATCATCCGTCCATCCTCCTCACCGTACGGCTCAACATTGTGGATCGTTCCGAAAAAGGCCGATTCACAAGGTAAACCCAAGTGGCGAATGGTCATCGATTATCGCAATTTAAACGAGAAAACAATATCCGCTCCCTAATATAACAGAAATATTAGACCAGCTTGGGAGTGCAAAGTACTTTTCAGTCTTTGACCTCGCAAGTGGTTTTCATCAGATCAAGGTTCACTCGGAGGATGCGCACAAAACAGCGTTTTCGACTCCGTTTGGTCACTATCAATTTAATAGAATGCCATTCGGGCTACAGAATGCTCCAGCAACCTTCCAAAGGTTCATAGATCGTGTTAATACACGATCCATTCTGGACTTCAAGGAATAGAGCTCTTTATTTGCCTTGACGATATGGTAATTTATGCAAAATCCCTTAATGAACATGAAATGAAATTTGACAGACTCGCAAAGAGACTTAGAGAAGCAAATTTGCAATTACAACCGGATAAATGCGAATTTTTACGAAAAGAAGTGGGTTACTTGGGACACATTATCAGCGAAAATGAGGTAAAACCCGACCCGAAGAAACTTGAAGCCTTAAGGCATTATCCGAAACCAACCAATCCAACAAAAATACAGCAATTCCTCGGATTAGCAGGCTACTATCGTAGATTCGTGCATAATTTCTCGAGCATTGCAAAGCCACTCACTAATTTATTAAAGAAAAAGATAATTTTTAAATGGACAAGCACACAAGATGAAGCCTTTACTAAACTCATTGACGCTCTATGTAAAGAACCCGTATCACAATACGCAGACTTTACAAAACCATTCATTATCACGACAGATGCCTCAAATATCGCTATAGGCGCTATTTTGAGTCAGGGCGAAATCGGCAAAGATTTCCTACGCCATTGCCTACGCCTCACGAACATTGAACCCAGCGGAATTAAAATATTCAACTATTGAAAACGAACTATTGGGTATCGTTTATGCAGTAGACTATTTTTGACCGTATGTCTATGGAAGAGAATTTACTCTCGTAACCGATCACAAGCATGGCTTCACTCAGTTGAAGACCCAGCAAACCGATTGCTACACTGGCGTTTAAAACTAGCAAACTATCAATACAAAATAATCTATTAACCCGGTAAGGAAAACAGCAATGCTGACGCCTTATCCAGGAATCCACCAGACATCGAAAAATCAGTATTAATGGTTAAACCAATTTATAAAAGAACGGATGAACCCGAAGATTCAGACGACGAAGAAATTATGTTTGTGTTACGTCGTGGATTTTAAAGATCAAATTTTTAAAAAGAGAAATAAACGAAATATTCCTACAGTCTCGATTCGCGTAAAAAGACGTAGCAAGTATAAAATATATGCGCTCCGAGGTTTAGATCGTGAGGAAACGACCAGGGATTGGAGCTGTGTTGGTTCGTTTAATAAATAATATATATTGAAATATTTCTTACCTGATTCGAGCGTGAGGCGTAGAGGGTTGAAGTTTTAATCAAGCGTGATTATTTCAGGTACCGGATGCTGTTCGTATGTCGACTGCTGTACCCGATGATGATCCCCGACCGTCTTGTACGTAGGAGGCGACGTTCGATGATCGACGATAGTAACGTGTGTATTAATTCGCACGTTTGAAATTATTCGAATGTTTGGTTTTGATTTATCCGTTATTATTTCGATTAAATGGTTGTACCACCACTCGCGACAAAATGTTTGAAAGTCTGTTATTTTAAGATCACGATTCTTAGGCTTATTGTGCCCGCGTTTAATAAAAGATTCTCCGTTCAATATGGCGTTGGTGACACGTTCGCGAAACTTTTAACCGCCGCGACGTCTGTCCATTAAAAATAGAAATATAGGATTATGGCAATCCTTGAAATTTGTATTAAAACAGTTTCGAGATTTTAAATATTGGAATGGATCTTACAGTGCGTGCTACCGTGAGCACACTACCTCTGTAAGGGAACTTAAGGATGGTTGACCAATAGACGTGCAATGGGGTGCACACTATCTATCTTTGCGGTCGAAGGAAAGTATTAAGGTGGAATGGAGGAACACGTGTGTATCATCAAACTGTCACAATACGATTTCAAAGTTGAAGTGAACCGCAAGAGTTTTAGGTAAAAATGAATAAACACGAATTCCGAATAATACTTGAATATATTGTTACAATTTAAAACTTAGATTATTGAATGATTATTATTACACGAAAAATCTCTTACGATACAATCTTATATCGGTACTGCGACCGCCTGTCAGTGCAGGTTGTACGTGGCTCGATACAAATACGAAATTATTTGAAATATTACTAATTAAGGGTATAACTGACCCTTCCAAGCAAAGGGCAATGTATAAAGACTCGAGATGTAACTTTTCGCGGGAGTAACCGTTCAGCGAGACGATCAGTGACGAACTGACTCTGCTGACTTGTTCACGACGACTCTGACTCTGCACTCTGTGCTCTGGTATATATAGGTATATGCTCTGTGCTTGGAATAGGGCGAGTGACGCGCTATCGCTGTCTCTCTCTTACTGCGCGTGGCATAGTATATGAGATTAAAATATAAGAATATCGAGTGTATGTAAATATCAAATGTCATGCAGTGATATTTTGGAGTTTGTACTTTGAGTAACGCAATATGTACCGATGTATATCTGTTGGTGTCGATGAATAATTTCGGAGCCTGGCCGCTTTGTTTACAGTCCGATAGTCTTATCTGTTTGTGACTCGAAAGTTTGAAAGTATATAAGGCTAATTGATTCTCGGTGCTCTTGTACTTTTATACTGCGTAGTTTTAATCTGTGTATGACTTTACTCGAATATTCTCGACTGTGAATAATACTGTATATAATGCAATGGTGAAAATAAATGCTATGAAAGAAAAATTACGTGCTGCTTGGCTAATAACGTAATGTTAATCAAATAGGGAAACTTCCGGAGCCCTGGGGCATGTGTTAATATTCAGATAAAAATTTCAAATTTTGGGGAAATTTGTTTTTAATTATTTGGAACCCTTCTACGAGATGATGCAATCCTCTTTCAACTAGAATACAAGGCATTGAACTAGAATACAAGTGAGACTTTCGGGTTTTAATTGAAACAATTTTCTACCTATGATTAAACATTTTATTTTGAATTCTTGAATCGCAAGACAATTATTTGAAACAAAACTAATTTTTTTGAAAAGTGAAAAAAACGAGAGAAAGATAGGAGAAATCGTGGGGAACAAAATCTTGCGAGCAAAAGTAGAGGGGCTTGGAGAGACGAAGGGGTAGAGATTTCCACTCGGAACGCTTGTGCACGGTAAGCGGTGGTGTGATTCTGAGTCGTAGGATAATTTTATATGCTTTTTTCAATTTTATCTCTGAATTGATCATTTGACTGCTGCTTGTAACAGAATAAATTTTTATTAATCTATTCATAGTATTTTTTTTTCAAATACAAGAGAGTATCACTGAATGCTCTATGTCCATCCGCTTCAGTCTATCAATTTTTTCATTTTGTTGATAAATATTAAGGAGGTTAAAAAAAAACGAACTCACGCAAGAAGTCAATAATATCATCTTGTATACAATGCAAACATTGTCATCGATTTCTTTTCAACTGAAAATTCCAAACGGATTTGATTATTGACGTTATTATCATTTTACATCATCTTCTTTGCATTTTTCCTTTTTATTTTTGATTTTGGCTACTTTAACTCTTTTACGGTAAACTTTTTATATGTTTTATATTATTGATATTAACTTTCTACATGCGGACCAAATCGAACCTCAATTTCAATAGCATGTTTCTTATTGCCGACGAGAGAGTGAATTTTTTGTATGTTTCGTAGCAGTTGGTTTAAAATTCCTACATGGAGCAATGAAATTATCAGCCTTCGAATTAATCCCTATTAGTGATTTGTTTCGAAAGTCATATTATCATTGCTATATTGGTTATTATTGAGCATTCTTACCATTGATTCTGAGACATAGGATGAGTTTTTATTTATCACGTGACGTTTTTAACGCCATTTAAGAAAGAAAAAACTCACGATTCAGCATGCAATGTGCCAAAATTCCATCTTATATGTAAGCCTTACATCTTTTTTCATTGCAAAAGGCATTTGTATCTTTCGACATAAAAAGTCGAGGAAATTCAGAGATTAATTTTCGTTAACAAATTTTGGTGAATTTTGTTATTCAAATGAAAGTCGATAATTCCTCATTTTTTTCTCACATGCATTGTTTATTGATTACCCAGATAATTTGTTTCATTAAAAGCGACAAAATTGGCTTCTATGTTACACGTGCACCATTGATGATGGATGAAATTTCCTGATTTTACGGATAAATTAATTCACACTTCTTATAGGCAATAAAAAATGTTATGCCTCCATATTAAATATAATGTCGTCTCTGCTTTTTTACAAGTGAATTAGAATTCTTAGAAAAAATTATTAGCTCAAAATTTTGAAATTTTTAGAAAAATTAAAGTTCTTAGCAACATTTTGGGTCACTTGAAAATACTGTATGATCGCAAGGAACAGTTCTATATTCTTTTAAAATCATAGACTCAATGAAATTATATTAGTTTTTGAATATTTCAACCTATATTGCTCTTTGCTTATCTTGTTTTTATTTTATTTTATTTTTTATATTTTATTTATATTTCTTTTACTTTTAAATAAGTTATTCTACAAAATGATAATTTCTTATTTTATACCAGAACTTGTGTTTTTGATATATGCTGTCAAAATGATTCGTTATTAACCTCTTTCCACCGATATGTATGCGAGTTTAAAGTCTCTATATGTATAGAGTTTAAAGTCGGAATAAAATTCAACTTATCAGAGATGACTTCATTGTCGTAATGAAGTTTTTTTTTTTTAGGAACGATGTTTATATGTCAGTTTTGTACCTACCAGTCCCAACGACTGACACCGTGGTTGGAACATCGAAAATCGCATTTCAATTTATCTCAAAAATTTCATTGCGGGTTTAAGGGATGCCAAAAAGTATTTCGAGTAGAAGTGTCCTTACGATCTCATTTATTGCGAACACATAAGTTTGTCTCGAAAGGAGCGAAAACTGAAAGTCCCTCTACTTCTCATACTGCGAATACAAAATTGATCTGCTCGAGGCTACTTTGTATGGAATAATTTGAGTCAAATCAAGCAATCGTCTAACATTTAAAATCGCATATCCGCAAACAAGAGAAAGTCAAGTGTCCCTTTGCCGACTGTGATAAGGAGTACGATCTTTTGCATTCTTTTACTGGACATTTGTCGAAAAACTACGAAAATTGTGTGACTAGTAGTGCGTGTCTCGAACTAAATAAATGTATTCCGAGCAGCGAAAATTTAATTCTCGATGATAGCTCCGTCGATATACGGCCGTATCCAATCGAGTCTTATTCTTCACTAGATCTTGTAAGAGTTGAACACGGCGATACACAGCCCCCAAATCCGATTGATTCATTGTATTCGAACATCGCGCAATTGTTTTTAAAACTAGAGTGCCAATTATTGGTACCGGTGTCAACTATTCAGTCTATTGTTCTGGGTATATTAACTGCCCAAGAAGAAAGCCAGAAAGTAGTAACGTCTAGTTTAGTGAAACGCTTATGCGCAGAAAATGTTTTCTCCGATGAATTGGTCTCTATTGTCAAAGAAGCTCTGAGTGATGACTCTTTTCGCGCATCAGTAACGAAATTGAATACTGATTGGAAACGTAAATTCTTCTACAAAAAACATTGTGCCTTTGTAGGACCTGTTGAGGTAGTGTTATCCACTGACCGCGAAAAAAAAAGTATTCTTCCACTATGTTCCCATTCACGAAACTTTGAAAGAACTTTTTACCGATAAATCACTGAGTAACGAGCTCCGCAAAAATCCTGAAGTTCGCGAACGAGATGTTCTAACAGATTTCACCGATGGATCTGCTTTCAAAGACTCTGTTTTTTTTCAACAAAATACTGATGCTTTGCAATTGATTTTATACCAAGATGCTTTCGAAGTTGTCAATCCGATCGGAACTGCCGTTCATAAACACAAACTGATCGGCATTTATCTAGGAATTCGTAATCTTCCGGAACACGTACGATCTCGTGTAAATTCAATTAAACTCGTTGCACTCTGCAAGGAAAAAAAACTTCACGATAAAGTTTACGGGAAAATCGTAGATGATCTTAAATCAATAGAATCGAAAGGACTACTGTTACCTCCAGGGGAAAAAATAAAAGGATCTCTTGTTTTTATCGCAGGTGATAATCTGGGAAGCCATTCACTTGGTGGGTTTGTTGAAAACTTCAGTAAGGCAACGTATTTTTGTCGATACTGTTTGATAACACGAGCCGAATTTGACAATGAAGAAGTTCAGTCTATTACATACGAACGACGAACAATTGATAATTACAATGACGCATTACAAAAAAAAGGAAAAAACGATAATCACCACCAAGGCATCAAATTTAATTCTAAATTTAATGAACTGAGCAACTTTCATGTTTGTAACCCTGGATTGCCGCCTTGTCTCGGCCATGATTTGTTGGAGGGAGTGGTTGCTTTCGATTTAAAAATTTATATCGATTATTTCATTCAAGAAGAATGGTTCTCAGTATCTTTCCTGAATAATCGCATTGAACTTTTTGCTTATTCGAGGCAGGATATGAGAGATAAACCATGTCCAATTTCTGCAAAGAAAAAGAGAATCGTTGGTGGGGCATGGCAAATATTCATCTTCGTAAAACTTTTCCCCTTATTAGTTGAAGATAAAATCAACAATGCTACGGATGATGTTTGGTTGGCTGTTCTTCTTCTTCAAGAAATCGTTGAAATAATTTGTGCTCCCACTATTCACAAATCTTGTTTGCTTTACTTACAAGTGATTACTGATGAATACATTGTCTTACGAAAAAAAATAGGACCAAAACTTCGTCCGAAGCATCACTATTTGCGGCATTATCCGGAATTAATTTTGAAATTCGGCCCCTTGATGAAAGTTTGGACTCTGCGTTTTGAAAGTAAACACACGTATTTCAAGCGCATTCTTCGATTCAGTCGAAATTATATCAATGTTACTAAATCTTTAAGTGAGAAGCATGAGCTATTCCAGAGTTTTCTTCGATTAGGCTCTGATATCAGGCAAGAAATTGAGATCGCGGGAAATTCAAATTTTATGAAATGTATTTATCACGAGGAAATACAAGCAGCAGTAGGAAAAGTCAATTTACCAGTCAACATTCAGGAATGCAATGAAATAATGGTTAAAGGCGTTGCTTACAGCAAAGAGGATTGCTTAGTGATTCGACAAAAAGGATATCAGCATGGTATCGAAATAGGCAAAGTGTATATTCTCTTGTGCGACGAAAATTTTGTATTCATAGTATTTCAAGTTTTGGAGACCTTTTTTATTCCATCTCTTCGTGCATATCAAATAGGGAAATCTTTGCGATACGAATGTTTGTCATTAAATAATTTACCAAGTACGGAAAAACTGCATATATACAACATCGGAACCATTATTTGCGTAAAACCAAGCTATGGATTGGTGGCTCGCCCCATATGAAAATTGAAGTCAGCACTTAAGGTTGGTTTCTACGGCATAAAAAAATGTGCCGAAAGTCATGTGTTTGATAGATGATAGAGGTATCCTCCAAGATTGTATATCATCGTGCACAATCGTTGCACTATTTTTGCAACTTGTGCCTTTTTTTAAACGCTGCATCTACTCGTACGGGTAGCCGGACGAATGTTTTCAGGCTTGTTCATACAGCTATCTGTACAAATGTTTTTATTCATGCCGCGGGCTGTGGCTGCTCGTACTCGTACGTCGTACGGTAAAGAATAATAAATACTTTTTGAAGAATTAAAAAAAAACTCGAATGATACGAACAATGGTAAAAATCAGATTCTAATCTATGAATTGAAAAAACATTTAATAAATAGTTTTTTGAAATTTTTTTACATCAAATTTTTGAATAATTCAGTAACACGATTTTGAAAAAAAAATTCAAAATGTATTTTTTAAAATACTGTGAATTTTGAGAAAAAAAAAAATAGTGATTGTCCGGGATTTGAACCCGCGATCCTCGAATCGGGGAATTCAACACCTTCGATCCTCAAAAATAATCATTAAAAAAAAAATGAACGCGTTGGAATTTTTTTTTTTTTTACGAATGTTTCCGGCATCGTAGTCCGGACGTTATTCCGTCAAAATTAATTTCTATCCTACCTAAGATTTTAACTGTGAACTACCTAACGACCTACCTAATGACTGACACGCTACCACTACGCTATAGATTCCTTACGACTTTGTTATATTTAAATGGTATTAGTCTCAGAGTTCTAATGAAAACACGAATTATTCGACATAAAGCACGAATCATTAGACGTGTTACGTCGTGGATTTTAAAGATCGAATTTTTAAAAAGAGAAATAAACGAAATATTCCTACAGTCTTGATTCGCGTAAAAAGACGTAGCAAGTATAAAATATATGCTCCGAGGTTTAGATCGTGAGGAAACGACCAGGGATTGGAGCTGTGTTGGTTCGTTTAATAAATGATATATATTGAAATATTTCTTACCTGATTCGAGCGTGAGGCGTAGAGGGTTGAAGTTTTAATCAAGCGTGATTATTTCAGGTACCGGATGCTGTTCGTATGTTGACTGCTGTACCCGATGATGATCCCCGACCGTCTTGTACGTAGGAGGTGATGTTCGATGATCGACGATGGTAACGCGTGTATTAATTCGCACGTTTGAAATTATTCGAATGTTTGGTTTTGATTTATCCGTTATTATTTCGATTGAATGGTTGTACCACCACTCGCGACAAAATGTTTGAAAGTCTGTTATTTTGAGATCGCGATTCTTAGGCTTATTGTGCCCGCGTTTAATAAAAGATTCTCCGTTCAATATAGCGTTGGTGACACGTTCGCGAAACTTTTTACC
This sequence comes from Rhorus exstirpatorius, assembly GCA_963564615.1. NCBI lineage: Eukaryota > Metazoa > Arthropoda > Insecta > Hymenoptera > Ichneumonidae > Rhorus > Rhorus exstirpatorius. The sequence goes on from OY751318.1 coordinate 7,678,094, forward strand.
GCCGCGACGTCTGCCCATTAATATAGAAATATAGGATTATGGCAATCCTTGAAATTTGTATTAAAACAGTTTCGAGATTTTAAATATTGGAATGGATCTTACAGTGCGTGCTACCGTGAGCACACTACCTCTGTAAGGGAACTTAAGGATGGTTGACCAATAGACGTGCAATGGGGTGCACACTATCTATCTTCGCGGTCGAAGGAAAGTATTAAGGTGGAATGGAGGAACACGTGTGTATCACCAAACTGTCACAATACGATTTCAAAGTTGAAGTGAACCGCAAGAGTTTTAGGTAAAAATGAATAAACACGAATTCCGAATAATACTTGAATATATTGTTACAATTTAAAAGTTAGATTATTGAATGATTATTATTACACGAAAAATCTCTCACGATACAATCTTATATCGGTACTGCGACCGCCTGTCAGTGCAGGTTGTACGTGGCTCGATACAAATACGAAATTACTTGAAATATTACTAATTAAGGGTATAACTGACCCTTCCAAGCAAAGAGCAATGTATAAAGACTCGAGATGTAACTTTTCGCGGGAGTAACCGTTCAGCGAGATGATCAGTGACGAACTAACTCTGCTGACTTGTTCACGACGACTCTGACTCTGCACTCTGTGCTCTGATATATATAGGTATATGCTCTGTGCTTGGAATGGGGCGAGTGACGCGCTGTCGCTGTCTCTCTCTTACTGCGCGTGGCATAGTATATAAGATTAGAGGTATGAGAGTGTCAAATTCCATGCAGTGATATTTTGGAGTTCGTACTCTGAGTAACGGGATATGTACCGATGCATTAGCTTTATCTGTTTGTGTCGATGAATAATTTCGGAGCTTGGCCGCTTTGTATTATCCGATAGTCTTATCCATTGGTGACTTCGAAAGTTTGAAAGTATATAAGGCTAATTGATTCTCGGTGCTCTTGTACTTTTACACTGCGTAGTTTTAATCTGTGTATGATTTTACTCGAATATTCTTGACTGTGAATAATACTGTATATAATGCAATGATGAAAAATAAATGCTATGAAAGGAAATACGTGCCGCTTGCTCGTGATTCATTTGCGTATATGTATATTTATGTTATATGTTTATGTTACTTCATGCTGTAAGCGTGAGACTCAAAACGTCGTATGTGTATTATATATAAGACGTACATAGATATATATATATATATTCGTTTTATCGTGCTGTCCTTATTATATAATAAATGCAATGTCGAGCTTGTATAGTTTTTATAAATTTTAAGTTGCATAAAAATGTTCCCAAGGGAGGACCCTTGGAAGAATTTCAAATTGTGTCGAAAATGTCTCCAAGGGGGGACCCTTGGAGGATTCTTGAATTGTTATAGCTTGTTTCAAAAGTAATTGTCTTGAGATTTTCCCAAGGGAGGACCCTTGGTGAAATCTTGGAATATGTTGAAATGTCTCCAAGGGGGGACCCTTGGAGGAGTAATTCGAATGATACAGGTAGTTTCAAAAACATATTGACAAATCTTCAAGGGAGGACCCTTGGAAGATTATTAGGATTGAAATGTCTCCAAGGAAGGTCCCTTGGTGAATAATTCGTCGATATATAGGTGGTTTCAAAAGTTTGTTAGAAAAAATCTCCAAGGGGGGACCCTTGGAAGAAATCCTGAAATGCGTTGGAAAATCTCCAAGGGGGGACCCTTGGAAGATTTTCAGGATACGTTGGAAAATCTCCAAGGGAGGACCCTTGGTAGATTTTTGGAATAACGCTACTGCAAGTTTCAAACAAAAATGGAATATTTCGTAAAAAAAAATAATTATACAGCTTTCTTCAAAAGAACGATAAATGTGTAATGAATAAGAATAATAATAATTAAAATAAATTACACGTATATAATGGCACACGCGATTATTACTACTCGTATATTATGTAGTTAAAATAATAAAAAAAAATTTTTGTTTGGGTAAGTTTTACATGTGTGTTGATCCCAGGACGTAACAGACGAAACGGATCCTCGTTCCGTAAAGCGCGAATTATTCGAGTTGTCTGTTCTCTTCCACGGACCATTGGTCAGTTCATGCGGTAAAGCGCGAATCATTCGACGAAACGGATGCTGGTTCGGTAAAAGCGCGAACTATTCAAGCTTAACATAATTTGCAGTTCCTGAAGATAATCGAAACCGATCCATCAACCACATCTATATACTTTAACTCAAAATTCTTTAATTCAAAATTGTAATAAGCCTAAAAACGTTCCTCCAGGTACCCGTACTAATAAGCCTGAAAATATTTATCCGGGTACCCTGTACGAATAAGCCTGAAAACATTCGTCCGGGTACCCGTACGAATAAGCCTGAAAACATTCGTCCTGGTACCCGTACGAGCAGACACTTCGTTTTTTAAAATGCATTTTCTGATGTCTCTGCTTATGCCGTGTTTTTCTATTGTTTTATTCGCAGATATGTCTAAGCATGGCTTTGTTTAAAGTGTGCCATTCTGATAGAAGAAAAAAGATCTTGGTGAAAGCTGACACTTTAACTGTGCACTAACTATAACTTGTGCACAATTTTTTGCAACTTGTGCCCATTTTTTCAAAAGTATTTTTTGATATCATTGCTTATGCCTTGTTTTTCTATTGTTTCATTCGCAGATATGTCTAAGCATGTCCTTGTTTAAAGTGTGCCCTTCCGATCGCAGCAAAAAGATCTTGGTGAAAGCTGACACTTTATCAGACCTAACTGGAAAATCTAAAAGGAAATTGAAAATTCATGACGGCATATACAAGGTCAATATGACCTTTTTAGAACTTTTGATATCTGACTGTTGTTTTATACTGCATCATACAATAAGAAATGTTATGAAGACACTCATTTTATTGTACTGATTTATTAAAGGGCGAAATCTACGGCGACAATGTTGCCGGTTTTTTTGACGTTTTAGTTTCTTTTTATTGGTATTTCTCCCTTAATGTGGTTACGTTGAATATTTCAAAAAACTAGTTGTATTTTTTTTAATACCCTCATTCAGGTAGCGTTAGAAGAAGATGGTACTGAAGTCGACGACAATGAGATTCTTTTAGAACTCTCAAAAAACTCAACAAATCCAATAAATTTGATGCTTCTGCCAGAGGTTGCTTCGTGGCAATCATTGGCGAAATATCAAACGGTAACAGAGCCCGAAGGCGCACCATCAATTTCAACGTTACCTTCCACGGCCCGTCATGATAACGGAAATTCATCGTCACATACAATCGAACAACTGGGTAGCAACATTTGGAAAAAATTTCCAAAGCGTTTGATAGAATATTGCGAAAATGAAAAAAGAGCCTTTGGAGCTGACAGACGTTCAATGGTAGCTGGTATCGCCGATTACATGGCGCAGGATTTGAAAGACTTTTCACGCCGAACAGCTGAAAGGATTGCTAAAATCATGACCGACAAATATCTAAAAACTTTCAGCGGCATGATTAACCAGGAAATTGTTGGATCTGGGATCGAAAGTCTAAGGCAACAAATTTATAATGCTGCCAATTATAAAAAAGTTGACAAAGAAACAAAACGACGTGCGGAAATTCAACTGAGTGACGAGGACGATGCAATAGATAATCCTAGTCCAAGTTTCGAAAACAGCAAAACAAGGAAACAGGATGAATATGGTTGTATGGAGTACCAACCACTTTTGCCGTCAACCGAAACCACAACATCCCAATTGGAAAAGAAACAGCAACTCGTTCAGTTCTTCGCGTCTACCGAAGAAAACATTGAACGAATCTCTCAATTAATGGAGGAAACTTACCCAATACAACGAGTGGATATTAATAAAAAAAACGAGAGATCTTGTTAAACTTATCGAAAACTGGCCGTACCTTCAAATTTCGAAGCACTTGATAGACCATGCGTCACGTCTTGTTGGTAAATCAATCCCAACCATATGGGAAGAAGGCCTGACAGCAAACGCCAAACCACTGCGCAAATACACCATCTTCACCGAGAAATCGAAGATGATCAAATCTCGACAATCGAAAAGCCTCTGCGAAAAAGAACCAGTTGGATCTCGAAACGAAGTCCTAAAAATTATCTCGGATGCAAAGGAATCAAGTTCAGCTTTAAAGAGTCAAGTTCCGTTGCTGGCCGTAACTTTTCCTCTAATCATCCACTAGATAGAGGAAAATTCACAGTATTTGTTTCGAGTCATAGACGTAAGTGTGATTTTCTATTGCTAAATTATTTATTTAATAGCTAATGGTAAGACTTTATTCAACGCTGCGAATATTTATTTATGTCTATCGAGAATCTGATGAAAATTTGGCACTTCAGTAATCAATGTTTTTTTATTTTCTATTTTTTATTTCTTTGTTGTTCATGGTCGCATCAATAGCTGCGTTATAAGTTGTGACGCAATTTTTGTGTTTTAGCGTCACAGGTCGTTCCGACCTCCGGTTACGAGAAAATATGCGAATAATTCGGTTAATTTTAATATTCAGAGTATGGATTTGTTATCGTTTGCCTCAGTTTTAGCGTTATCGTACGTTTCAGTTTTCAAGTCTGTTTTAAGGGGTCAATCACAGAAAGGACACCGAGTTACCGTGAGATCGGGCCAAAATAACGAGCCACCCGGTATATTCTGCCTTTCTTGGGAGAGTCATCGAAGGGAGTATAGAGGATCGAGTGGAAACCTCGACGCTTCATGTGTATGGTATGGAGGGGAGAAGGACGGTTACGTTTGAGTTCCGTTTACGTATGGAAGGCCGTTGTCGGCGGGGCTTGCGATCCCCCCAGCCGCCACGGATTGCCCGATCGCATCGCTATCGTTAGGCTTAGTTTTAGGTAGTTCTGGATCTCCCCCATATCCGAAGAATACCCCTCAGAGGACGATCCCCGAAGTAAAGAGTAACCCCCACGCCATAACACCTTGGCATTTTTCAGTTATCGACTGGTCAGCGATATTTCGTCGTTCGAGTTTCGTGCTATCGCTCTAATTTTCCCTCAGGTTCCTGTCTGTGATAGAATTTATTGTATGTGTGATGTAAGGAGAAGAGTGGGCTTGGAATCGAATTACGCGTGCGCGTAATCGTCCCCTCTTCCCACGTTACCGTTTTCGATCGAGTGATCTATTCAATGAGACTTGCTGCGCGTCCCTCGACCAGAGTGGTTCACCGCTCTGAGAGCTCCCGTTATGCTATCGATTCTGTCCCTGTTCTCGTCACCTCGTGTCTTTTCCTTTCCTTCGCTATCGCTTCGTTCATCAGTTCTCGTTAATTTCGTCATGAGTATTTTGTGTGCGCTTTCGGTAAAAGATCTGATTTTTCTTGTACGCTATCGCAAGTAATTGAATAAATTTGCCTGAACCAAGGCCCCATACCGTATTTTTTTCCGTGTTGAGTTCTATTATTTCAGAGTACGTTTTCGAAGGCACTCGAGTGTTGGCTAGCCACCCACGCCCTCTCACCACCACCTACATCCTGAGCGAATCGGGTATACCGTCACCGTTCTCGCCATCCGACACGCCGGCGTCCCTTTTTTTGGTTAAGTTTTTCGTTCCCGTTTATTTTATTCCGTTCAGGAAAGATTACGTTCAGCGGGTTTGGTAATTCCCGCCGTCGAATCAAAAGATTACCTGGCGCTCAACGGCTCTCCCGGCGTGGAGGATGGTGAGATCGGCCGGAGGTGACGCGAATCGCGAGATTCCCGTCACAAAGTGGCAATTCGATATTATTTTGCAAAAAAATTAAATGATTTTTAATTTCGTGTGGCTTAACAATTATTTTGGCAACATTTTTCACTGTTGCTAATCAATTTGTATTTGTTTGAAGGAGGACGTACAGATAACTAAACTCACAGAGTACGCGGAACAAGACTCCCCGATTCTGACTGTCAGAGGCAAGTACTTCGTGGCAAAACGATTGAATTCGCAGAAATTTGTAAAATATTGAAATATTAATTATTAAGATCATGGCGCTTCATTCAACAGGGAAATCGCTGTTCGATAAAAACGCCAAGTGTGACGTCATATTGGAGAAGAAGGTCATTCGTGCACGAGACGTACTGGACGGATTTTTATTGACGTTCCTCGCTTATTACGTATTTGGTTACGTATATCTTCCTGAGCTCCAGAAAACTTTAGAGTTCATTTAAAGGTAATTTTTTTTTGTATGAAACAAATTCTCTTAATCTCAATTCTAAGTTCAGCCATACATTAATATAATAACTTGACTAAGTTATAAATTGATTATTGATGGATGTTTACAACAACAAAAATAGCTGAACGCTATAGGAAAAAATATCTATGTCGTCCCCTTTTGGGCCAAAAATATTGCATTTTCTCAGGACAGCCCATTTTCATTTCGAATTTGTAAAAGGAACAGAATGAAACAAAAAATCAGCCAAGGTTCAGTGGTTAAATATACAGGGTGGCCCAAAATTAGATGCGGAAAATGATAGGGCTGATAAAGGGCGTCGAGCTGAGTAAATTGATCCCAATAACATGTGGTCTGCGAAGTCGCGTTCGCGAGATACGGCCGATTAAAAAATCCCGCTAACCGCTGGCATGTAGGCAACCGAGTACACAGGAATCATCGGTTCTGAGTCTTGTTGACAAGCGCGCGCGTACGCTGATGCGGAACATAACACTTTCAAATTTACGAATTTCAAACGAAAACACTCTTGGCATTGAATTTTCGCCAAACACAACGACAAGGATGGATGGAACAACAGCGATGGAAATGGCTTGTTATCATCCATCCATGCTAGACTGTGTCGACAGTCGATCGTTATCATTCAGGATTCAAGTGGCGGCATATGAACTTCAGCAAAAAGAAGACATTTTTGCTTCAATGCGTCAGTCTTTGCTTCGTCGAGCTCGACTATGCATTCAAGTTGGAGGTCGAAACTTCGAGCATCTCTTGTAGCGATTCGTTTTCCTAATAAAATTAGATAAGGAAAAATTACGTTCGGAATTCTCAATGTTGAAAGCGTTATTCACTTCCATTACCCATCCTTGTCGTTGTGTTTGGCGAAAATTCAATGCCAAGAGTGTTTTCGTTTGAAATTCGTAAATTTGAAAGTGTTATGTTCCGCATCAGCGTACGCGCGCGCTTGTCAACAAGACTCAGAACCGATGATTCCTGTGTACTCGGTTGCCTACATGCCGGCGGTTAGCGGGATTTTTTAATCGGCCGTATCTCGCGAACGCGACTTCGCAGACCACGTGTTATTGGGATCAATTTACTCAGCTCGACGCCCTTTATTAGCCCTATCATTTTCCGCATCTAATTTTGGGCCACCCTGTATATAATAGGGTGGATCGAAAAATTAATAAACTTTTGGCTACCCTCAAAAATCAAAGATATCATTGAAATGAAGGTCTCCGTGCAATGATTTGATTTTTTGACAATATATAAGGGGTGCGCGGGACGTTTAAAAACGCAATTTTTAGCGTTAAATTGACTTATCACTGATAACCGGAAACAGTTCATTGCAAAAATTCTGATTTTTTAATATAAGGTGCCCAAATATGTACCCTTTCAAACCCACATTCACGGAACATTAACAGATGGTTCATATCTTCAAAAAAAATCTCTAAAAATCAATATTTTAACTATTTTTTAATTATACCTATCGTTAAATGTTGATTTTTTTCTTCTGAAACGTTTTTGTATTTGTTTCATCTTTTTTTTCTTGTAAAACTCGGTATCAGTATTGCTTACAATGCGAAAATTGCTGAATTATAAATCTTTATTTTGGAAATTTTTATATTTTATTGATTCACACCATTTTTTCGTGAATATGAAAATTTCGAAAATAAAGATTTATTATTCAGCAATTTTCGCATTGTAAGCAATACTGATACCGAGTTTCACAAGAAAAAAAAGATGGAACAAATACAAAAACGTTTTAGAAGAAAAAAAACAACATTTAACGATAGGTATAATTGAAAAATAGTTAAAATATTGATTTTCAGAGATTTTTTTCGAAGATATGAACCATCTGTTAATGTTCCGTGAATGTGGGTTTGAAAGGGTACATACCTGGGCACCTTATATACGCACGTTATCAGTGATAAAGTGAATTTAACGCTAAAAATTGCGTTTTTAAACGTCCCGCGCGCCCCCTATATATTGTCAAAAAATCGAATCATTGCACGGAGACCTTTATTTCAATGATATCTTCGATTTTTGAGGGTAGCTGAAAGTTTTTTAATTTTTCGATCCACCCTATATATATTTATATACCTAAATATATAATTTCTGCTGAAGAGAAACGCGTTTCTATTTCCACTGAAAATATGTAACTAATAAATGAATCATGTTACGAGTAATTGCAGGGTAAACATTTTTGCGCTGTCTGATTAATCATATTAAGAGTCCATTTTTCTATTATTCACTTTCAGAGCACTATTGCAAATCAACCCAAAAATCGGACACAATCGGAAGGACTCTAAAAAAAAAAATCGAATCATTGTCTTTCGATGGAGCCGTTATGAAGCTGGTCAATGGTTTGGAAGCCTTCAACGAACATTAAATCGATATTCTAAAACTTTTCTTTTAAATATTTGATATAATATTTTTATTTCTATATTTCATTTCATATCATTTAAGATTTAATTTCATATTTAAGATTTAATATAATTTAAGATTTAATTTTATATCATTAAAGAATTGTCTTTATATGTTCGCAAATAATAAAACATGATCAATTATTCTGAATCCACCCATAAACACGACTTTTCTCCGAATCCCAATACAAAAATTTCATCTGCCCGTACAACGGAAACTATTTTTTTTAATGACAAAACAATATGTTGCCGTTGCTTGTAAGATAAAAAAGCGCATTTGACCCAATCGTTAGAATTGTACAACACCAAAATGTATGAATATACTCTCGGGGATGAATATGATGCAATATCATTATGCGCCCCCGCACGAGTAAAATAGTTTTTCACGAAAAACGTGCAGTCAATTTAACATAATCTGTGTATTAATACTAGCAGATGGTTCTTCATTGCAATATACATGAAACAATATACATTATGTATGCAATTATTACATTATGTATATACATTATATTATGTATAACATTATACATATTACATTATGTATACAATATACATTATGTATGCAATTGTTTTCCTACACTCAAGTATAGTTATATTAGGAGACCACGCTCGTATTCTTGAAACACCCCGTTTTGTATTTTCACAATCCGCAGAAAAAGTTCCAACACTTGTGTACAAAATTTCATATAAAGTATCGTGATTTTACCACTACCTAGTATTATTTCTCATCGACGCGGAGTTAAATATGAGACAAGTCTTTAGGAATATCGATGATATACGTCTCGGAATAATACCATCCAGTACATGAATACTGTGATACGATTCAGAAAATACCAAGACAAAAGCCGCTGAGAATGAAAACTTTTGATCAAAAACAAATTGCAGGTAAGTTGAATTTAATATGCATTCGTATATTAAAACTGAAGTAACATTTTCTGATTTTCATATACATTGACCTGAACATCATTTCAAAATCACATGAATTTCATATACATACGTGCAGTGATTTCACTACATTGAAATATTATTATTTAAGTATTCAATATAAATTATAGGATAAAAGTGCGAAAAAATCATATTCACAAGTAACGCAAAAGGATCATTCAGTATACAAATTGGGTGGTGTTTACGAAGGGATCTGATGTAGGTGGAACCAAAAAAAAATAATGCAGACGCGAACCCGATCGTGGAAAAATATAACAACTATATATATTTTTTGCTAAACATAATTACAGTAAAAAATCGATGAATGTATTTCCCGATGAAAATGTCCCTAGTGAAAACGTGGCTCGCAGAGCACGTTTTCAGAATGTACGAGAAAACCCGTGTACCGAGAATGACTCGTGCCGCGCCGAGAATCCCGAGATATCGGAGGAATCGTGACTATATTGAACCCGGGATGTTGCCCACTGAAAGTCTGAATTTTCCTGAACAGATCTGAACCCGTCGTTTTGATCTCAACCCGTAATAATAGCGAAAAGGCCAAATTAAATGCGAACTGTAGCGCGACACGCGTCTGATCGATTCTCGTGTTGGACAAAGACTAGCAAATCAATCATGGCGATCGATGAGAAGGACCCCCCGCATGTATCGATTGCCCGTTAAATTGTCGCCCGGTACGTGGCGCCATCGACGGAAAAACGCGACCTGACCCGCTCGCTCGCGTGACCCGAAACTTGACCGAACACCCGGTAACTTTTCCTCATTCCTGAACATTCCGCCTGCCATCGGCAGCAGCGCTGTCGATTGAAGATGCCGGAGAGTATACCGGAAGGACTGCCAGCTTGGCAATCTGCCGCTTGAGTGTTGATGTAGCCGTCCTGATGCTCACGACCCGTCTGAGCCCGTCGTCACCCGGATGAAGTTCAATGACCCGCGCTAGCGGCCATTTTGTAGGAGGCAAGTTCTCGTTAGTGAGCAGGACCATTGACCCGACCCGAATTTTGTTTGAAGGGTGATGCCACTTTGATATGGCCTGCTGCCGTTGAAGATATCCCGATGACCAGTGATCCCAGAAGTGTTGAAGCCTGGACTGGACGAGTTGCCAGCGCGTGAGTCTGGCCGTATTGATTTCCCGTAGTGAGGGCTCTGGCACTGCCGTAAGTGCCTCCCCGATGAGGAAATGTCCAGGTGTAAGTACGGAGAAATCGTCCGGATCGTCCGACAGCGGTTCCAGCGGACGAGAGTTGAGAACGGCCTCAATCTGAACAAGAAGAGTCGTAAGTTCTTCAAACGTGAGGCTCGTCTCTCCAATCGTTCGCCGGAGATGATGTTTCACGGATTTTACAGCCGCTTCCCATTTACCGCCCATGTGAGGTGCTCCCGGTGGATTGAAGCTCCAAGTTGTCTCGTCATTCGCCAGGAGACCTGCGATTTGAGTCGATTCCCGAGTCCCGGCCTTAAAAAGTTTCTGCAACTCCGCATCTGCCCCTCGAAAGTTGGTCCGCAATCACTGTACAAGGTACGACAGATGCCCCGTCTCCCGGTGAAGCGGCGGAATGCCGCGATGAAGGTCTCCGTGGTTGAGTCTGTGACAACTTCGAGATGCAATGCTGAAGTTGCAAAACAAACGAAAATGCACAACCAGCCCTTGTGCTGCCGATTTCCGCGACCGCGCCAACTTTTGAGAGAAATCGGCCCGGCGTAGTCGACCCCCGTAGATAGGAATGGTCGTGAAGGTGTAACCCGAGCAAATGGTAACTGACCCATGAGTTGCTGAGCTTTGACTCCCCGTAAGCGAGCGCACCGTACGCACCGCAAGATGTATGACCGTACCGGAGCCCGACCTCCGATAATCCAGCAACTTCGCCGCAGGTACGCCAGAGTTAATTGCGTTCCCCCGTGAAACGTCTTCTGGTGAGCGTCTGCGATCAGAAGCTCGGTGAATGGTGAGTCCCAAGGCAGGATGACTGAATGCTCACTCTCAGGTTGTAAGTCTGAGTGCTTCAGCCGTCCTCCCACTCGTAGAATGCCTTGGAAGTCGATGAAACCCGTAAGTCGCGTGATTGGATGCGATCTTGGAAGAACTTGTCCCGATGAAAGTATTCTGAGCTCTGATGAAAAGTATGCTCCCTGTATAGCTTTTACCCAATAAAGCCGTGAATTCTCGAGGTATCCCGGTGAAATTAATGCCCCGAATGGTTCGACTCCCGTCCTTCTCAGGTTTGTAAGCGCTTTGAAAAGTAGGGAGGTGATTCTCAACAACCGAGTGAGCGAGGAATACCTGTGAATGAGATCGAAAATTGGTGCAGGTTTTGTCGAGATCGTGAAGGTGAGACCTGGCCGCTCTTCAAGCGTCGCTGAATCGTCGGTCCCGATGCAATGAGTTGGCCAATGGGATGAATCTTTTGCTAACCAGTGAGGCCCGTCCCACCAAAGTTGAAATTGCTCGAGCTGAGGAATGGTTAGCCAAGGTGAAGCACAATCTGCCGGATTGTCCCGTCCCGGAATGAATTTCCATTGGGCCCGTGGTAAGAGCTCTTGAATAGCTGAAACCCGATTCCGTACGAAATCTTTCCATCGAGATGGATGATTCGAAACCCACGTGAGTGTGACCATTGAATCCGTCCATAAATAAACCCGTGAATGACCGAGTTCCAATGTATTTTGCACGTAATGAGTGAGTTTCGCGAGCAGCACCGCTGCCGCGAGTTCCAGCCGTGGAATTGTAAGCCGTTTGATTGGCGCAACCCGTGTTTTTGAACATAACATTGAGACTTTCGTTGTATTTCCTGGACCCGTAACCCGCACGTACACGACAGCTCCCATCGCCAATTGTGAAGCATCGGAAAACCCGTGAATTTCGACTGATGCACGCGACGTAATGTTGATCCAACTCGGCACGGTGATAGTCCCAAGATGAGTTAATTCTTGCCGGAAGGCGACCCATGAATTGCTGACTCCCGCCGAAACAGAGTGGTCCCATGAAAGCTTCTCTAGCCATAGCCGTTGAAGCAGAATTTTTGCCCGAATGATCACCGGTAAAAGGAAACCCAACGGATCGTAAAGCTGACCAATCTCCGACAGAATTACTCTCTTCGAAATCGTATTCCCGGCCGTGAAAGGGAGTGTCGTGAATTTGAATACGTCTGGCGTTGGAAGCCATGACAGTCCGAGTACTTTGGTCTCACCTTCGTCAATTGAGCGCGAGACCTCCGTACTGAAACTTACCCCGACCCTTTGTAGTAGCCCATCATGATTGGTTTGCCATTTGGCTAATGGAAAGCCGCCCGCGTTGCAAATCCCGATGAGTTGTTGTGCCTGTGTGATGAGCTCAGGAACGTGATCAGCACCCCCGTAAATATCGTCCAAGTATCCCCCCATTGTAAGAGGAGCGACCGCTTCTGGATATTTATCACCCTCATCCTCTACAAGTTGAAGAAGTACCCGTACCGCGAGAAACGGAGCTGGTCTCGTTCCGTAAGTGACCGTAGTCAGCTGATACGAAACGATGTTCCCATGATCATCAGGCCAAGGTATCCGTTGAAGATCCCAATCATCCCGATGAACCCGGATTTGCCGAAACATCTTTGTGATATCTGTAGCAAAAATGAACCGATATTGCCGAACCCAAAGAAGAACGTCCGAAATATCCCGTTGCAACTTTGCCCCCGTGTGTAAAATGTCGTTTAGTGAAACCCCGGAGTCAGTATTGCTGGACCCGTTGAAGACAACACGGAGTTTTGTAGTTGTACTGCTTTCCTTCAATACCCCGTGGTGAGGAAGGTAATAAGCCCGGTCTCGAGAAATCGAACGTGTCGAGGCCCGTACCATATGTTGTAGGGCCTCGTATTCGCCGAGAAACGACTCGTAGAGTTCCCGATAGGTTGAATCCCGTGATAGTTTCCGTTGAAGTCGTTGTACACATGCCAACGCCGTATTGTAGGACCCACCCAAGTGAACTGAGGACGACTTGACCGGAAGCCGAACGACATAGCGACCCGTGATATCCCGAGAATGAGTGGAAACGAAATAAGACTCACACTCTTGCTCTTCCGGCGTGAGTTGAGAACCCGAATTGACAGCGACCTCCTCCTGCACCCAAAATCGCGAAAGAAGTACCTGTAAATTCTGAAACCCGTGGTCCACTGCAACGTGATGAACGAGACCAGCTGAATCATGTGTGTCAGTAACTGGCCCGAGAATAACCTAACCGAAAAGAGTATCCTGTGCAATGGGAGCCTCAGGAGGGCCCCGTTTGATCTGCGACCGAATGAATTGCCCATATACATCTGCTCCCAGTATGAGATCGATCGATCCCGGAGAAAAAAAGTCGGGATCTGCTAACGTGAGCCCTTGTAGATGATCCCAATGTGTAAATGTGATAGGGTAAATGAAGGGAGAACCGGCATTAACTTGGAAAAAATGTGAGCCTTTAATGTGAGAAATTCCGATGAATGAATTGATTGAAGTGTACAGGTAACCATTCCGCGTGTCTGTCCCGATGAAGTTCCCCCGATCCCGATAATCTGAACGGAGGATGATTCCCGTCGCAGCTTGAGCTGATGAACTATGGCGTCCGAGATGAGCGAGATCTCGGACCCCATGTCGAGTAACATGCGTACCCGATGAGTTGACCCATGCGGAGGTGAGAGGTTAGCTTGACCCGTGGCTAAGAGGACTGCCGTCCTAGTAGCTCCCGAAGATGAACAAGTTAATGCCCCAATACCTCATTGTTGCGTGCCCGGCATTTGAGACGGCGGCGCCTTGTCTGAAGATGATCCCGATGTTCCCGATGGCCCGTCCGGCTTCTTTGAACCCGATGTTGACGGCTCCCCGTACATGGTCCACCCCACGTGAATAATGGTGTGGTGTTTGCGGTCGCACTCCTTGCACCGCGTTGTAATGTGGCAAGAACCCACGTTGTGCGAACCCAAACAATTGAAACAGAGCCGCAGTTTCGTGACTTCTGCCCGACGAGCCTCTGCCGACAACTGCCTGAACTTGGGACACGTGACGATGTAATGTGGCTCCCGACAGTACGAGCACAGACTCTTATTTTCTCCCGTGGTCGTCGCGTGAACCCTTGAACCCGTTGGCCATGATGAAGACTTTGAATCCGATCCCGATGATGTTGCCTTTGCCAATCCCGCTGATTGAGGCTTGCCCAATTCCACGCCTTCCAACGCCCGAGCCCGATTGGTGAGGAAGGCTCGAAGCTGAGCAAAGGATGGCGGTTCCTTGGATTGTCCCACCTTCACTTCCCAAGCTTCCCGAGTGTGTGCGTCCAAACGTCGTGCGATGACGTAGACGAGCATCCAATCCCAATGTTCGATGGGAGCTCCCAAAGTCTTGAGTGAATTGCATGCCTCCGTGATCGTGTGAAGCAATGCATGAAGATCCCGAGCTAAACGTTGAGCGATGACCGTCGTGTTGAGCAGACTCTCCAAGTGCGACGAGACCAAGATCCGCTTGTTCTCGTAGCGCTCGAGCAGAGTGTCCCAGGCTGTAGCGAACGATTCTGCCTCGAGCGAAAGACTAGCGATTAACTTCGCCGCTTCTCCCGTGATGGCAGAACAGAGATAATGCATCCGCTCCACGTCCGTGATCCGAGGGTTCGACCGAACCAAGGCTGTGAATAGGTCCCGGAATGCGCCCCACTCTGAGTATGCTCCCGTGAATGCTGATAGTGCGATTTTCGGTAAGTCCAATCTACCGTCGTTGGACGAACAACTGCCCGAGAACTGAGTACCCGATGGAGGCCGTGAAGCTTGTTGAACTTGATCCCGATATCGTGCGAGACGCGCGTTGATGTCGGAGTGAACGTTGCAGGCGACTGCGTAGACGTCCTCCTGCACGTAGCTGCTGGTCAAGAACTCCGCCGTGCAAGCCTCCGTAATGGCGTCATGAACCGACGAAAACTTGGCCCATATTTCGTTCAAAGATGCTCGCATATCGTCGAGCTCCGAGAGTGTAAAGTTGCCCGCCTCCGCTTGAACCAATCGGTTGAGTGTACCCCGCATCATGGCAACGCGTGAATTTTGTGTCACCACCTTGAGCGATAAGGACCAGTAAGCTCGGTCAGTTGAACCCGAGACCCGAGTCGAGGGGGGAGGTAGATCTCGCCCCGTCTGTCCCGGTGATTTTTCTCGCTTTGGCGGATTCTGCTTGGAAAGCCCGGCTTGAGTTGAGTCCGTAGGCACGACCAACGGTTTTGTTTCCCGATTCCACGGTCTCAACGAACTCCTCGTCGTCCGACATGATCGAGGAGTGTGCGCAAAAGAGTCGCCCGAAAATGAATGAAAAGAACAACAACAAGTGAAAACTCGCAAAAAAAAACCCAGTGAGAACCAGACCGCACGACCGAACTGAATCGGAATTGTCTGAACCGAAACCCGAAACACTCGCGAGCCCGAGAATTCACTCAACAAATAGTGAAAAAAATGAAAACTCGCCGAAACTGAGAAGGACCGCGACGATGTGAATTCTCAATCGAAATAAGTCGGAATTGTCCGAGCCGAAACCCGAAGCGCACGTAAGCCCGAGAAAGCACGCAAAAATAGTGAGAAAAGCAAAAATTCGAAACCAAAATGAGAAAAAAAACCGCGACTACCGAAATAAATCGGAATTGACCGAACCGAGACCCGAAGCACTCACGAGCCCGAGAATTCACACAGAAAAAAATGTTCGAAAATGAAACTCGCAAGAATGCACGTGTTGCCCGAAGAAAACGAAACTCGTGTGCATAAGCACGAACGAGTGTTGTCTGTGTTCGCGGAGCACCTGTCACGAGCGCGTGAATGTGTGAGAGAGGAGTCTTGGTCCAATATGGCGGCCACTGGCGACCACCGCGAACTGTCTATGTCGCGCAACCCGAGTGTAAGCGTGAGAGAGCACGAACGCCTCGCGCGTACGAGAGAACGAATGTGCCCGACGTTGACCGAGAGCTCGACCCGAGCGAGAGATCCCGAGCACGCACCGTCCAAAACCGAAGATGGCAGCCACTAGCGACCACCGCACACTGCCTATTGTAACGCAACCCGAGTGTGGGAACGAGAGAGCACGAGCGCGCACTACGTGAATATGAGAGAGACCGAAAGCCGCCGACGACGTACGAATACCCGATCCAAGCGTAACCGTCACTCGAGGCACAATTCTCTGAGACTATCCCGTACCCGAAGAGAACGCCGAAAAATCCAATGTCCCGAAACCCCACTGTAATTACACTTATGTTCGCTGCACTGCACTAATGGCCACCAGATCCGGCTCGAAGGACCAAAATGTTTATAAAGGGATCTGGTGTAGGTGGAACCAAAAAAAAATAATGCAGACGCGAACCCGATCGTGGAAAAATATATCAACTATATGTAAGACAAGGGTTTTTGTCTTATGAAATTGGGTATCAGAATACTCCAAAGAAGTACCGTAGGTTGATGTAGTGATAACTGTAATTATATTTACACTATGTACAAGATATTACCGGTTATTACAGAGTAATGCGTAGATACGAAAGCAAGCTTACCTGAATCAACTACAGGTACGCTTTTTGTAACAATAAATAATTTACACACTTAAATATACGGGTGTTACAATTATTGCTTATAATAATCAGCTAAAGCTGTGAGTGTGTTCACTGTATATCAGCGTGCTTCCTACTAGCTCGCGCAGTGGTAACTACTCCCGTGTTCCACGGTTCACGACATCTAATCGTCGTGTATAAGTTTGAGTTGTCTCACACTTACATCCCCCCACCCCCCCTCACCTGGAGTGAACATCGAGTGGTGCAAGGAATCATTAATTTCTAAATTAATGCTCGTAAGGAATCATTTTGCTTGCATGATACATATTTGACTCTTTTGATTTGGAACGTGAGTCTATGATATAGATTAAATCAGAAATCTTTTTCTTAATTTGAAACGGCCCTATTCTAATCGGATCCATTTTTTTCCTGTTTAGACGGTTTCCGTTCTGAATGTAGACAAGATCTCCGACTTCATATTTCACTTTGTGTCGGTTTTTATCATAATAATCTTTGTTCATATTATGTATTATTTTTGCGTTTATGATTGCCCTTTTTCTATTACTCTCTAAATTTTCCAAGTTATTTTCATTTAGTTCTGTCGGAAATACTGATTTATCGATTCCATTTAGAAGGTAATTAGGTGTAAATTTTGTTGTGCTATGTATTGTATTATTATACTTTTCGACGCACCGTTCAGCTATGACAGACCATGGTTTCTTTTTATTTTCATAGATCTTACACCTAATTGCGTTCACTAATGTCTGATTTGTACGTTCATTTTGTCCGTTTGAAAATGGACAATCTACTACTGTAAACATGTGCGTTATTTTTTATTTTTTTAGAAAATTTTTAAATTCTTTTGAATTTATCCCAGCATATTGATCTGTCAATAATAATTCAATTTTTCCTTTCTTTTGAACTTTTTTTTATCAAATTAATAAAGTCCTTTCCTGTTTGCGTTTTCGAGGTTACAATGAAAGCAAATTTAGTAAAATGATCTACTACTAGATGTAAATATTTCTTTGGTGAATTATTTCCTATAAATCCACCTATTGTATCTAATGATACAATTTGAAAAGGCTTTGTTGCTGGACCTAATTGTGAAAGAGGTTAAGTGAAATTTCCAAATCTTGATTTATTTCTCACACAAGTGTCACACGCTCGGCAAATGTATTTTATGTGCTTGTGCATATTCTTAAAGTAGTATTTTGGGGTTAACGTTAAATTTAATTGTTTTACTCCTATGTGATTTTCTTTGTGTATGGATTTTATCAGTTCAATGCCTAAATCTTCCGATATCCATATTTTTTCTTTTTCGTTTAAGATTTTGTAACAAATGTTATTTTTTTTTATTATTTTATCCTCTTTCCTGATATCTAAATTTTTTTGGTCGTTTAATAGTTTTTCTAACGATAAGAAGTTTACTATTTTTATTGCTGTTTCTTCTTCTACATCTTCCTCTAGTACTGGATTTCGTGAGTAACCATCTGCCTCAGTATTATTTTTTCCTGGATTGTATTTTATTTCAAAATTAAAATTTGAAATATAGTTTAGCAAGGCTAGTAATTCCGGATCGTTACTTTTTGTTATATTGAAATTTTCGATAGGTTTATGATCCGTGAAAATTGTGAATGATTTACCTATCAACTTATATTGCCAGTATAATATACATTCCTTTATTGCCAATAATTCTAAGAAAATAGCACGTTTATTCTCACATGATTTTGATAGTTTTTTTGAAAAATACCATACCGGCTTAATCGTGTTATTCCTTTGGGGTTGTTTCAAAATCGCCGCTACCCCTTTCTTTGATGCATCGGTAAAGATATAAATAGGCATATCTGGGTCAAAGATTGCTAATACTGGTTCTGAACTTAAATAGTTTTTTATTTTATCAAAACTTTTTTGACATTCATCTGTCCATTTAAATTTTACGTTTTTCCTCAGTAAGTTATGTAGAGGATCTAATTCTATTGACGCTTGTGGAAGGTATTTTAGATGAAAATTTATTTTTCCCAGCAATTGTCTCACATTTTTTTGATTTTTCGGGGTAGGGAAATTTTTTATCGCTACCAGGTTATCATTTAAGGGTTTTATCTCGTTTTCTTTTATCTCATGTCCCAAATATATAACCGATTGTTTTGCGAATGTGCATTTCTTTTGATTTAGTTTGAATCCTGCTTGTTCAATGGCAATGAGTACCTTTTCAATATGTTGTAAATGATCTTTGTAATTTTCCGAAAAAATCAAAATATCGTCTATATAATTTATTGTGAAATGATTTAGTTTATTTTTCACTAAAATATCACTCAATATTCTTTGGAAAATTGCTGGTGACGATTTCAAACCAAAAGGTAAGCGTTTCCATTGAAAGTGACCATTTTGAGTGATGAAAGCGGATTTATATCTATCTTTATTTCTTATAGCTATTGACCAGAAAGCTGAGTTCACATCTAATTTTGTAAAATATTTGCAATTACGAACACGCATCATCATATCCTCGATAATTGGGAAAGGGTGACTTTCTGGTATAACTATTTTATTCAGTGCACTATAATCTACGCACAACCGTGATTTTCTCCCTTCTTCTTTTTTTAAAACCAGAGTTACAGGTGATGCAAATGGGCTGGTTGAACGTTCGATTAAACCTGCTTCTAATAAAGAATCTATCTGAGAATTGATCTCATCATTATCCGCTATAGAACATTTGTAAGGTTTACGTGCAATATATCTGTTTTCAGTAAGCTTAATAGTTGCTTCATAGCCCTCTACTTTACCTACATTAAATTTATCGTTTGTAAACAGACTTTTATATTTTTCTACTAATTTATCAATTGCGTTTTCTTTGATTACCTTTTTGTTCTTAGCTTCGCATTCCGTTTTTAAAACAAAATTCTGTTCATTTATTTCTTTTTGATAAATCTTTAAATTTTCATCTTGACACAGTTTAAACTTTTTCATTGCATCTAAACCCAACAGAATATCATCATTAAAAGACTCGCTTTTTACAATATAGTAACATATTGTTTTTGTCATATTAAATATTCTTGTTTTTAATTCTATTGCACCTAAGGTATTTGTTGTACCGGCAACAGTGTTTAATTTGTTGACTCCACTTCTTTTCTTACTTGTTTTTAATTTTAGTATTGTATTGTAATTTATTATAGAGACGTTTGATCCTGAATCATAAATTGCCACGACTGGAGAACCCTCTACAACCAATTTTAATTTTATAAGTGGAGTCGTTATTCGTTTTTTGACTCTTCAGAAGATGCTACACTGTTTTCTAAATTTATATTATTTATTATTTTTATTTTACTATTTTTTTTCTTTTCTGTTTCAAATTTTTTTAACCTACAAACATCTTCCAGATGAAAACGGTTTGGAAAACCTTTCTGAGCGCAGAAAGAGCATGCTTTTTTTCCATTTTCTCTTCTTGTTTTAAATTTGCTTTTGTTTTATTCCCTGACTCGAAAGGCTTTTCTATTTGTCTTAAATTTGACATGAGATTATCAATATTAACTATATCTTTTCTTTTTAATTGAGTTTGGACTTTTTCTGGTAAACCCAAAACAATTAGGTTTATTTGTGTATTTTCTGATATTTTCGCATCTGTATCTAAGAGCAGATTTCATTTTTTAAGCGCGTATTCTAACAAGTGTCCGTTTATATAATGAAATTCATACGCGTATTTAATTTCTGACCAGCCTATTGTCTCAAATGTGTCTAAAAATGAGCTTTTCCAAAATTCCCATGGTTTTTATATCTTGTTTTTTTTCAGAAAACTTTGAAACCAGTCTACCGCGGAATCACATAGAAATAATTTTAGCAATTCCGAGAATTTCGTTTGATCAATTTGTAAACGGTTACATTCACCTTCAAATAACTCCATAAACATACACGCGTTCTGATTTCTTCCGTTAAACTTTTCTAAGACCATGTCCTTTGCCCGTTTAGCTATGTTTACATGCAAAGCAGTTTCAATATTTTGATTTGGAACAGTATTGGGATTACCGTACTCTGTACACTCACTCAAATATAATTCTCCGTAACATACATTACCCTCTTCATCTAAATATAGGGCTTTAAGTTCCTCGCTTAACGTGATGATCACTTTTCGAAATTTTCCTCGTGATGTTAACGATTTTGTTATATTCTTCACTATTGTATTATCGAAAAGCTTTTTATGAGATTCCTTAGTAGAAAGCTGGTCCGGAAACTCATACGTTGTTTCCTCTCCTTCTAGTTGAATTGTTTTCACCTTCACCATTGTGGTTTTTGTGGATTGCGCTTCAGCGGCAAAGCAGAATTTGGCTCGTATCTTGTCTTCCATTTTACTGTAGTTGATTTGTAAGACAAGGGTTTTTGTCTTATGAAATTGGGTATCAGAATACTCCAAAGAAGTACCGTAGGTTGATGTAGTGATAACTGTAATTATATTTACACTATGTACAAGATATTACCGGTTATTACAGAGTAATGCGTAGATACGAAAGCAAGCTTACCTGAATCAACTACAGGTACGCTTTTTGTAACAATAAATAATTTACACACTTAAATATACGGGTGTTACAATTATTGCTTATAATAATCAGCTAAAGCTGTGAGTGTGTTCACTGTATATCAGCGTGCTTCCTACTAGCTCGCGCAGTGGTAACTACTCCCGTGTTCCACGGTTCACGACATCTAACCGTCGTGTATAAGTTTGAGTTGTCTCACACTTACATATATATATTTTTTGCTAGATATAATTACAGTAAAAAATCGATGAATGTATTTCCCGATGAAAATGTCCCTAGTGAAAACGTGGCTCGCAGAGCACGTTTTCAGGATGTACGAGAAAACCCGTGTACCGAGAATGACTCGTGCCGCGCCGAGAGTCCCGAGATATCGGAGGAATCATGACTATATTGAACCCGGGATGTTGCCCACTGAAAGTCTGAATTTTCCTGAACAGATCTGAACCCGTCGTTTTGATCTCAACCCGTAATAATAGTGAAAAGGCCAAATTAAATGCGAACTGTAGCGCGACACGCGTCTGATCGATTCGCGTGTTGGACAAAGACTAGCAAATCAATCATGGCGATCGATGAGAAGGACCCCACGCATGTATCGATTGCCCGTTAAATTGTCGCCCGGTATGTGGCGCCATCGACGGAAAAACGCGACCCGACCCGCTCGCTCGCGTGACCCGAAACTTGACCGATCACCCGGTAACTTTTCCTCATTCATGAACAGGTGGTCTTAACTTTGAAAATTTTTACATGAAAACATATTACAGTTCTCAGTTTCTGAATTAGACGTAATACTTAGGTTCAGTAATTTTAGTACACACTCGTGTGTTGATATTCGCAAAAAAATGTTGAATTTAATATACACTCGTATATTGATATCAGAAAATGGTTCTTGATTTCAATGTACGTGGACGTGAACATTTCTTTACACATGCATTATTTTTCAAACGTACGAGCATATTAATATTACGAAGCTACACTTTTATTTATAAAATAACCTGTTTTGGGTTTTCAAAATATTATCTGAAATTTCATAAACGGCGTTCGCATAAAAATGTCTTACCCTTGTGCATTAATTTTTATACGAAATTTTTTTACAGTGTACATTAAAGGTAATACTTCAGTCCAGTAAAATTAAGACACAGCAGTATGTTCATATTAGCAAACGGTTATTGCATTTAATATACGCTCGTAGATTGATATCATTGATATTTTTAAAATAACCTGTTTTGGGTTTTCAAAATATTATCTGAAATTTCATAAACCGCGTTCGCATAAAAATGCCATACATTTGTGTATTAATTTTTATACAGAAACTTTTTACAATGTAAATTAAAGGTAATACTTAGGTTCAGTAAAATTGAAACACACCAGTATGTTTATATTAGCAAAAGGTTATTAAATTTAATATACGCTTGTATATTGATATCAGCAAATGGTTCTTGATTTCAATATACGTGGATGTGAACATTTCTTTACCCATGAATTATTTTTCAACCGCACAAGCATATTAATATTACGGAGCTACGCTTTTATTTTTAAAATAGCCTGTTTTGGGTTTCCAAAATCTTATCTGAAAGTTCATGAGCGGTATCCGCATAAAAACTTCCTATACATGTTTATTAATTTTCATACAGAAACTTTTTACAGTGTACATACACCCGCGATATTCTCATACTTCTAATCTTATATACTATGCCACGCGCAGTAAGAGAGAGACAGCGATAGCGCGTCACTCGGCCCACCCCAAGCACAGAGAATATACCTATATATACCAGAGCACAATACAGAGAGTCAGAGTCGTCGTGAACGAGTCAGCAGAGGCAGTTCGTCACGGATCGTCTCGCTGGACGGTTACTCCCGCGAAAAGTTACATCTCGAGTCTTTATACATTGCTCTTTGCTTGGAAGGGTCAGTTATACCCTTAATTAGTAATATTTCAAGTAATTTCGTATTTGTATCGAGCCACGTACAACCTGCCCTGACAGGCGGTCGCAGTAC
The DNA here is from genome assembly GCA_963564615.1 of Rhorus exstirpatorius. Taxonomy (NCBI): domain Eukaryota; kingdom Metazoa; phylum Arthropoda; class Insecta; order Hymenoptera; family Ichneumonidae; genus Rhorus; species Rhorus exstirpatorius. The sequence continues at coordinate 7,701,606 of OY751318.1, forward strand.
CGATATAAGATTGTATCGTGAGAGATTTTTCGTGTAATAATAATCATTCAATATAATCTAAGTTTTAAATTGTAACAATATATTCAAGTATTATTCGGAATTCGTGTTTATTCATTTTTACCTAAAATTCTTGCGGTCCACTACAACTTTGGAATCGCATTGTGACAGTTTGGTGATACACACGTGTTCCTCCATTCCGCCTTAATACTTTCCTTCGACCGCTAAGATAGATAGTGTGCACCCCATTGCACGTCTATTGGTCAACCATCCTTAAGTTCCCTTACAGAGGTAGCGTGCTCACGGTAGCACGCACTGTAAGATCCATTCCAATAATTAATATCTCGAAAATGTTTTAATGCGGATTTCAAGGATTGTCATAATCCTATATTTCTATTTTAATGGGCAGACGTCGCGGCGGTAAAAAGTTTCGCGAACGTGTCACCAACGCCATATTGAACGGAGAATTTTTTATTAAACGCGAGCACTATTGTGCCCGCTTATTCGCCTTATTAGCCTAAGAATCGTGATCTCAAAATAACAGACTTTCAAACATTTTGTCGCGAGTGGTGGTACAACCATTCAATCGAAATAACAACGGATAAATCAAAACCAAACATTCGAATAATTTCAAACGTGCGAATTAATACACGCTAACGCGTTAACACATCGACGATGTTAACACATCGTCGATCATCGAACGTCACCTCCTACGTACAAGACGGTCGAAGATCATCATCGGGTACAGCAGTCAACATACGAACAGCATCCGGTACCTGAAATCATCACGCTTGATTAAAACTTCAACCCTCTACGCCTTACGCTCGAATCAGGTAAGAAATATTTCAATATATCATTTATTAAACGAACCAACACAGCTCCAATCCCTGGTCGTTTTCGCACGATCTAAACCTCGGAGGGCATATATTTTATACTTGCTACTCTTCTTACGCAAACCGAGACTGTAAAAATATTTCGTATATTTCTCTTTTTAAAAATTCGATCTTTAAAATCCACGACGGAACAGCGCATTTTGGAAAACTGAGCCTACCGACACATGTAACTTCAATAGATATGACGTATTATATGAAGGACAAGCAACAAAATTAATTTCATCCGAAAATGGCGCTCATGCACCAAACGTTTACACATTGACAATACAAGAGACGACATTCGCTCTTGCAGCACGTTCGGAACAACCACTTTGTGGCTACACCCTAATAAATACCGAACATCCGAAATTGTCCATATTAGAAATACAACGAGGACAGTCATTCACGAGGAAACAAAAAATTTCTGTCAATAATTTGGACATTTTTACCTACATCAATTCAAAATTCATTTACGTTGAAAAACATCTCAGAACCCAAATGAGATATCTTTACAAAGATGCCTTGACGCAAAGGTGTAATCTCGAGCGTCAAGTTCTACAAAACGCATTATTAACAGCTGCAATTCTACTGGAAAAATTTACACGAGCAGTAACCAAAAACGCGGGATTCATGGCTGTTGTAGCCGGAGAGGTTGCGCACATTATGATGTATGGGTTGTTACAGGTATGCATTTTATGAAATGCATACCTGTAAAATGCTCCTTAAGAAGAACTGAGGAATGCTACAATGAGCTCCCATAAATGAGGTCACATATAAAAATCAGTCATTCTTTCTATCTACAAATTCAAGAATATTAATGAAATCTGTAAATCAAATTGAATGCGATCCTCTACTGCCAGCTCAATATCAAATTGACGGTACGTGGTACCGATTTTCTCCACACCCAATCGCAATACCATCACCACAATCTTTAGCACCTACGTCACAACCATCATGGCGATATGGAGACATCGGAAATCTGGCAACAGCCGGAATTTACTCAGACAAGGAAATAAGCGAATTAAGAAATTGGATTATGTTTCAAGCCGTAAAACCTGCCCTACTCAATAATATTGCTAGAGGAACAGCGGGTTACCAAATACCATCTGGTAGCGTATCAATACGCGGCCTACTCGACGAAGCAACGCTCGATCATAGTAGTGTTACACGGACAGTTCTAACCCAAGATCCCTACTCCGATATTTACAGACATTTTTTAGCTCAGACATGAACCACTTAGCCGAAACACAAACCCGTCGCGGGGGTGGGGGGGGGGGGGGGGCTATTTCGATGAGCCAGAATGCACTGAGCCCATACACGGGGGGAGGGGATATTTCTATCAACCGGAGTGCACCTCATATTTTGCCGGTCAAGAGGGGGGGGGGGGGGTGGGGGGGCTGCTTTTGAGGGTGGCATTGGAATGCCGCTATCCCTAGCAGGTAAATAGCAGACTGGAGCGTTAGATTTTTCAGCCACCCACGACGCTTCCCTCTGCAGGGCTGCCCTTGTAAATTTAAGAGAGGGGATATGCTTGTCGAGACACGTTAATCTCAGTGTATCATTTTCGCCGTACCTTTTAAGATAGCATTGGAATGTTGTCATTCTATCGACAGAGTACACTTTACGTAATCCTTACAATGGCATTGGAATGTCACTTAACTGGCGCGTCTGTCTGTCGCGTCCTCATTTCTTGTCATAAATCACTGCTGGTCACGTGCTAGGTGTCCGACCGCAGCCTGGAAAAGGCCGAATCAAGAGGTCATAAAAGCTCACCGCGATGCTACCCCCTGCAGTGCTACCCTTGTAAGCGTACAAGAGCGTATGCTTGTCGAAACACGTTAATCTCAGTGAATCATTTTCGCCTTACCTTTTAAGATAGCATTGGAATGTTGTTAAGGATGTATGAGCACTAGATTCACGATCATATAAAAATCTGAATTTTTTATATGGTGTAGCAGAAGTGTATATGATAAAACCTGCAAAATTTCAAAGTGGGTCAACGACTCTTTACGCGAGTAATTAATTCGTGAAATCAAGATATTTATCCCACGCCATATACGAATTCTGGGCTGACGCAACTTTGAAACAGAAATTCGTCTCTTTCACGATCAAATACGATCAATATTAAAACTGTTAAGTGTTCAGAAAACTATCACGATTACATACGTTCCATAAAAAATGGGGGTTAACGAACCTTTTGACATGCAATTATCGATTTTAAGGAAATTTTTCGCGTGTGTCGCATAATGAGCGGTCCGACTCTCTCTTGTTTCATGCGTGCCCCTCGCTCACCGCGCTCACCCGCGCCCACGTTTCCGCTCATTTCCCGCCACCTTGTGCTCATACATCCTTAATTCTATCGGCAGAGTGCACTTTGCGTAATCTGTACGATGGCATTGGAATGTCGTCTAGCAGTTAGACTGTTGCGCCAAATCTTGTGGCCACGCAACGGTACCCCTGGAACCCTATGGTTAATCTATGACGACCCGAACGAAGATGTACTCGTGCAACTGATATACCTGCTGATACTGATGGTCCATAGAATGGTGGGGGGGAGTGGGAGTATATATTGCTGGCTCCAATCATTTTGCCCTCTATTGACATTTGTGCAGTCTTTCTTTCTTCTCGGGTTATTTTTTCTCCTAATATGGATACTCACAAGTGTAAGAAGCTCATTTCCATTATGGAAAACGCTTATTTAATTTCACAAAAAAGATCATCACCAGCTATAGCACTAAGGTGGATTATGGAGGGGGAACAAAACGTGAAACTATTGACGAAAATTTCTCGGCGCGAATGTCCCTCAGTGCGTGAGAAAATGCGCATTCAAGCGACAATTGCGTCGGTATTATCGGTAATAGAAAAATTGAAGAAAAGGGAGATGGTTCTAGAGCAGCTGATAAGTGCGATGGAAGGATGTGGAGACGGCGTTTAAAAAAAGATTCCAAACGGGCGTAGTCATCAACCTTCAACACAAAGATCTCGATGCTTTTCTCGATGATTCTAAACCCTTGATCCTCGCCAAATTGGGAGTTGCATCCCAGTGGTATGGCAATTTGAAGGTTAACGTAATATTAGCGTGCAAGTTTTATCTAAAAAAAATAGGTGGAACTGCGTTGGAGGATAAATTTTTCAACACGCGGAATAAGGCAATTCTTCCCTCTACAAACATCGACATGTGGTTCCAGGAGCATATAAAGGATCAATTGTTGAAAAAAAATTGAAGAATTTCATGGGAAAGAGTCTGGCTGGTCATTGCACGAAGTATCCAACCTAACAGTGAATTTCAATAAATACGTACCACTTCGGGGAGGTACATACGTCAATGTTCCGGAAGAGATTCAACGAAAGCGTGCTGTAGTCAATGTAGAGAGCAATGACGAATTTTGCTTTTTATGCGCAGTCTCTGCCGAACTTTCTCCGCCAGTTATAAAATGCAATCGAGCAAGTTCTTATAGACATTTCAGTGAAGTATTACAGTACAAAGGTTTGGATTTTCCAATGACTCAACCTCAAAATTAACATTTATGGTGTTGATAATAAGAGGAAGAACAGTGTAATAGTGCTGATATATATTAGTAAACAAGCATCTCCTAAATCGACAATTCACCTTCGTATGCTCGAGAGTGACAGAAATGATTCTGATGAAGATGATCTTGCGAGTCCTATCCATCACTTAACATGGATAAAAAACATTTCCCGCTAAGTGAGCTCGCAGATTTCTAGACATGATGGTAGAAAATGGTTGTGTGACAGGTGTCTCTGTCACTTTCACAGCGAAATCATACTGCAGGAGCATATCCTTGACTGCACGAACCAGTGCAGAGTGTATTTTCCCGAGGGTGAGGCGAAATTCATGAGGTTTAGAAACTATAAGCATAAAGAGAATGTTCCATTCGTGATATATGCTGATCTCGAATGTCTCCTGGAGCCAATTGCGCCTGTGAAGGAGACGAATACTATGGGGTACCAAAAGCATGTGCCACACTCCATCGCCTACTGCTTCCACTGCTCGTACGATGATACCATTTCGGAATTTAAATCTCATCGAGGTTTGGATTGTATTAGGTGGTTCATGGAGGAATTGAAGAATATCGCGAGCTTGGTGAATACCCGGTTGACAAACATCATACTAATGGAGCATCTCAGCGATGATCAGCGAAGTGCATTTAATTCAGTAACCATTTGTCATATTTGTGAGAAGCCTTTCGAAAATAACGAGTTGAGAGTTCGAGATTATTGCCATTTTACAAGGAAGTATCGCGGGCCCGCACACACTGGGTGTAATTTGATTTATAAAAACTCTCACGTGGTGCCAGTCATTTTTCATAATTTATCGGGATATGACGCTCATTTTTTGATTCGAGCATTAGTCGTAGCATTCGAGGGTGCGGTTTATCTTCTACCAATTAATAAGGAGAAATATATTTCATTCATAAAAAAAAGTCCAAGGCACTTTTGTAGAGTTCAGGTTTTTAGATTCATACAGATTTATGGCGTGTAGCATTGAAAAATTAGCATCTTACTTAGAAAGCGATGAAAAACAAATCACTCGCAAGCATTGTAACAGTGCAACGGAATTCAGTCTTATGACTAAAAAGGGGGGTTTCCCATATGATTATACCGATTGTTGGATTAAACTTGACGAGACCGAGCTACCATCCAAAGAGCAGTTTTATTCTAGGTTAAATAATGAGAAAATTTCTGAAGATTCATACTCTCACGCCATGAATGTCTGGCAAACTTTTAAAATATCAACGATAGGAGAATATTCAGATTTATATCTCAAAATCGATGTTCTCCTTTTAGCTGACATTTTAGAAAATTTCCGACGCAGCTTTCTATCAACATATAATTTAGATCCGTTGCACTATTATACAGCTCCTGGACTCGCTTTCGATGCATTGCTTAAGTTAACCGGCATTGGCCTCGAACTCATCACCAACGTTGATATGTCATTGATATATTCATCGAGAAAGGTATCAGAGGAGGACTTGCTTAATGCTCAAATCGCTATGCAAAAGCAAATAGTACATGAGGAAGGATTTTGACGCATCAAAAGTTGAATTTTACGTAATGTATTTCGACGTAAACAATCTTCATGGTGCAGCTATGGTTCAGGCATTGCCATATGCTGGATTCGAGTGGGTGGAAAACTTTGATAAATCGGATATTGGCAATATTCCGGCCTTCTCTCATACATACATACTCATTCATACATTCTTACTCATTCTTACTCATACATACAGGGTACATATTCGAGGTTGATTTAGAATATCCCAAGGAGCTGCACGAATTTCATAAAGACTTGCCACTTTGTCCTCATCATTACAGACCACCCACCTCCAAAAATATAAAACTAATGACAACGCTATTGACAAACGAAAAATATATCATTTATTATCGAAACTTTCAGCAGTGTCTTAACTTGAGCTTAAAATAAAAGAATGTTTATAGAGTTTTAAAATTTTAACAGAAATCGTGGATGAAGCCATACATTGATTTAAATACTGGATTGAGACAAAAAGCTACTAATGCGTTCCATAAAAACTTATATAAACTGCTCAATAATGCGGTTTTCGGGAAAACAATGGAGAATGTGAGAAAACATCGCGAAGTAAAGCTTGTTACTCAGTGGGGTGGTCGGTACGGAGCTCGAGCTCTGATCGCCTAGGGCTACGTTCCACAGCTGCACCGTATTTGACGATGATATGGTCATCATCGAGCTCAACAGAGCAAAGGTGAAATTTAATAAGCCATTGTATGCGAGGTTTTCAATCCTTGTGTTGGGAAAATATCAAATATCGTCACCGACGATTTTCGGGTGGATCGTACTCGGACCGGTCTCAGCTCCGCCCTCCAAGGCGACACTCACGCATCATACGACAGTTAACCACGATTCCAGCTCCCTTCAGGAACTTCTCACCAAATTCTGGGTCCAGGAGGAGGTTCGCTCGACGGCTGGGTCACATCTCACCCTTGACGAGGCGGAATGCGAGGCTCACTTCGTGGCTACTCACTCTCGCGACAGCTCGGGTCGGTACATTGTGAGATTGCCGATGAGGTCCCCTGCGAGTCAACTCGGCGACTCGCATCTCACTGCTCGGCGATGCCTCGAGCGAACTTTGCGGCGGCTTTCCCGCGATACGGAATATCATGCGCTCTACTCTGCGTTCATTCAAGAGTACGAGCAGCTCAATCACATGAGGCGAGTCTCAGCAAATACATCGGAACCCTCGCCGGTGTACTACCTTCCTCATCACGGCGTACTCCGGGCCGACTCACTCACAACCAAGCTCAGAGTCGTGTTCAACGGATCTAGCATCACCAGTTCCGGGGTCTCTCTAAACGAGATCTTACACACGGGGGCGAACATGCAGTTAGATATTCCGGACGTGCTACTCTGGGTTCGGCGTCACCGGTATCTCTTCGCGTCGGACATCACGAAGATGTTTCGGCAAATTCGGGTACATGAAGACGACTGGGACGCAGCGGATTCTCTGGACGGGCACTCACGGCAATCCGCTGCCATATCAACTCACCACGGTTACCTATGGAACTCGGCCAGCTCCGTTCCTCTCAGGGCGAGTCCTTCTCCAACTAGTCGCTGATGAAGGCGAGAAATTTCCCTTGGCGGTTCTCCCACTTACCAAGGGATAGTACGTGGACGACATTTTCGGTTGAGCGGATACTCCGGAAGAACTCATCCAGATCTAATCTCATCTCGTGGGCATTTGCACGGCGGGCGGTTTCCCGCTCGCAAAATGGCAGTCCAACCAACCGAGTTTGCTCTCTCACGTCACGGCAGAGCGCTAACCTCCGGAGAACCGATCGCTCAATGACGACGACAGCAAAATCCTCGGGTTGTCTTGGCGGCCTCGGTCAGACGTCTTCAACTTCTCCACTCAAATTTCTCTCGGATCTAGAATCACCAAGCGGACCATTCTCTCGGAAATAGCTCAACTTTATGACCTTCTCGGCTTCCTCTTACCGGTTGTCATCCGGGGGAAGATGCTGCTTCAAGAGCTGTGGCTCGAAAAGCTCGGATGGGATGATCTCGGGGCACCCATTCTCGCTCGACGGTGGCAGACTTTCCGAGAACAGCTCGCGGACGTGGCCAATCTCTCGATCCCTCGGTGGTTGAGTCTGTATCCTTCATCCTCGGTGGAAATTCACGGATTCTCGGACGCGTCTCAACTGGCAATGGCTGCTGTCGTATACGTCAGAGTCATCACCCCCGGCGGCGCTCCCTCGGTCACCCTCGTCTGTTCCAAGACGAGGGTAGCTCCTCTCAAGCAGCTTACAATTCCGCGGCTGGAATTATCGGCGGCAGTTCTTTTGGTTCGACTCGTTCACTATGTTCAACATACAATTGAGCTGGTGAACGTGCCGATCTATCTCTGGACGGACTCCTCGGTTACACTCACGTGGCTGAGTAGCCACCCCTCACGATGGAAGGACTATGTTCGGAACAGGGTTTCAACGCCACAGGATCTCCTCCCGAATGCTCACTGGCGATTCGTACCGGGTAAGGAGAACCCGATGGATTGCGCCTCTCGAGGGCTTACGGCCGCTCAACTCACGGCTCATCCTCTCTGGTGGACGGGGCCTCAGTGGATTGCTCAACCGAGTGAACACTGGCCCACTGTAGTCCCCTCTACAAACTCTACGGCAATTCTCGAGGAACGACCCGGGGTCATCCTTCACACCATCTCACCTTCGTTGCCTCATCTCTGGGATCAGTTCTCGCGGTTTTCCAGCCTGGGGAAACTTCTCCGGGTGACAGCTCTCTGTTTCAGGTTCATTGCGGCACTCAAGGGTCACTCCCGGGGCATTCACGCAATGCCGATCACGGTCGGGGAGCTTGAACAGGCCCGAGACCATTGGGTTCAGGCGTTCCAATCCTCGTGGTTCTCCTCCGAGCTCAGGATGCTTTCAAACGGGTCGCCACTATCGCGGAATCGCCATCTCGCCATGCTCACCCCGTATCTCGATCAGCGAGGTATACTCCGAGTTGGCGGGCGGCTCCATCATTCCACGCTCGAACCCGAGTGCAAACACCCGGCTATCTTGCCTCGGGATTCCCCACTCACGACTCTGATCGTTGCGGACGCTCATCAACGGTCTCTTCACGGCGGGACTCAGCTCACATTGGCTGCAGTGCGACGGACGTACTGGGTCATCGGCGGCCGAGCTCCGGTCCGATCTCACATCTTGCGCTGTGTCCCCTGCGTTCGCCAACGTGGACTCAGGGCTCAGCAGCTCATGGGGCAGTTGCCTCCTGCTCGACTCATCCCGTCTCGACCGTTCCTCGACACTGGAGTTCATTACGCGGGCCCAGTTTCTCTCAAGGCATGGCGCGGACGAGTGTCGAAAACCCTCAACGCATGGCTCGCCATTTTCGTGTGCTTCTCTACATCGGCGGTACACCTCGAGGTCGTCGAGGATTAGTCCACGGAGGGGTTCATCTCGGCGTATCGTCGGTTCTCTGGGCAGCGAGGCATCTGCCGAACTCTGTTCAGCGATTGCGAGACGAACTTCATCGGGGCAGATGTCACTCTACGGCGGCTATTCAAGGCCGGCTCACGAGAATTCAGAGCGCTCACTCAGCTGCTGGCCAATGACGGGACGTCGTGATCGTTCAACCCTCCAGCTTCACCACACTTTGGTGGGAAGTGGGAGGCGGCCGTCGAATCGGTCAAACACCTTCAAAACACCTTCAAAACAAATCGGTCAAAACACCTTCGGTGGACGATCCAAGATACCTTGCTCACTTTCGGTGAACTCTCCACTCTCCTGGTTCAAATCGAGGCGGTACTCAACTCGCGACCGCTCAGCGCATTGTCAGACGATCCAGAGGACATCTCAGCACTCACCCCGGGCCACTTTTTAGTCGGACACGTGCTCACCACGATCCCGGAACCATCTCTCTTGGAGGTGCCTGAAGGGCGGCTCAATCGGTGGGAACTCATCCAACAACGGTTTCAACACTTTTGGACTCGATGGTCGTCGGAATGTCTCCAGCGGTACCTCTCGACGACCAAGTGGCACCACCAATCTCATGAGATCGAAATCGGCTCTCTCGTACTGCTCACGGACGAGAGGTTCCCTCCGTCGAAGTGGCCTCTAGCTCGAGTGACAGCTCTTCACCCTGGGAAAGACGGGCTCACGCGGGTCGTGACTCTTCGTACGGCTACCACCACCCTCACGCGGCCAATAGTCAAACTGGCTATCCTGCCGGTTGACGTCTCACCAGCGGCTGCTACTCAACTTGGGATCTCAACCACCACGGACTCACCTTCGACACGGGACCAACCTCAATGAAAGTGACGACGCTGTCGTCACGGCGGGCGGAATGTTGGGAAAATATCATGTTCAAATCTCGCGCTCAAATCACCTGCGGCAGCACCTCTCGGTCAGCACTCCTCACTCGCTCTCTCTCGGGATTTTCGGGCGACTCGGTCGATAGAAGCCGGCTTTTCGCCATTTTTCGCTCATCCACCGTTGCCTATGGGCACGTGTTTTCGATAAATTAAACGATCCGGAAAATCTCTCAAGATAAATTCACCATCGGCTTTTTCTCATGTGAATTCGGGTTCTCTAAAAATTATTGTCGGTGATTTTCTATGTATTTCGGGTACGATTCTCGCGGCGCGGTGTAACTCGACACAGAAGTATTAATCTCAGACTTCTCGTGGTGGCCCTGTCGCCATCTTACAGTCGCGGCATTCGTGCTCTCGAGCATCAGGCTCGTGCTTTCGCGGCGTTCTCATCTAGATTAATGAACCTCGCTGTACAAAGCTTAGAATAAAAGTGTCGACTCGAACCGTCACCCAAGGGTGACGAAAGTATACCAATGGACTCGGTCATTTTTTTCTCAACGCTTCTCACCCCGATCCCCCCTCAACCAGATATCTCACCGGTAATTTTAACACCATGACCTATCAAAAATTTATATTTACGATTTCCATGATGAGTATATGGAAAAATAGTTTGGGCAAAAAGCTCAATTGATGTACACCGACACTGATAGTCTTATATAAGTAGTGTTACAAGGAGAGTTCTAACCCAAGATCCCTACCCCGACATTTACCGACATTTTTTAGCTCAGACATGAACCACTTAGCCGAGACACAAACCCGGGGGGGCTACCTCGATGAGCCGGAATGCACGGAGCCGATCGGGGGGGGGGGGGACGTCTCTAACAACTGGAGGGCACCTAATCTCTTATGGGTCGAGACATTGGGAGGGGGTGGGTGGGAGGGGGGGGGGGGGGCTAGCTGTGAGGGTGGTATTGGAATGCCGCTATCTCTGGCAGCGGTGGTGCGCCTAATTTTTCATGGCGGCATTTGATTGCTGATTATCAGTTAGACTGGCGTCTCTGCAGGGGGGGGGGCTAGTTTTGAGAGTGGTATTAGAATGCCGCTATTCCTGACAGCTGCAGTGCAGCTTGTCTTTCATGCTGGCATTGGAATATTGTTATCTCTAACAAGTAAATAGCGGGCCGGAGCGTTAGACCTTTCAACCACACACGACGCTACCCTCCCGAGCCAGTGCGTCTGTTTGTCGCAACCTTATCGTTGGTCATAAATCATTTCTGTTTGTGTGCTAAGGACCAGACCGCAGTCTGGAAAAGGCCAAACATAAAATCTTAGAGGCGCCTATGATCCGGCCGGTCCTCGGCACGTGAAGGAAAAACATCGAAATGCCCCTAGCTAGCAATATGAATTCTGACCGAATTTATATAAGCGTTTCCCTATCACTGACTGGTGCGTGAGCAGATGTAGCGCAGGGTGCTGCGGCAGATCTTTTTTCAAACTGCGATGAAATTGAGACGAAGAGGATATTGAAAATATGGAAAAGCACGTTCGATTCGATACTCGAGCTCAAATTCATGTGATGTATGCATGGGATTATGCGTACAGAGCCGCTCGCCGAGGCCGGTAGGAAGAAGTTGCACGTGATCGTGAGCGATTTAGATTAAGAATTGAAAAATGCGGCAAACTGATTGAATCTGTATTGACGGAGAAAAAAATTTAACGGAAAATGGTATACTGATATGCGCCTTCGACGTGTCTCGACCTGTTTCGAGCCCTCCCATTACCTTCGAGAGCGGATGATGCCATCTTGCATGTCTGAACACGCTTGAGCCTGCACAGTGTTTACATATTTTGACAAACCGCCGGAAAATGAGGCTTTGATTTTCATGGAATGCCGCTATGACACGCTTAGTCGCGTTCTTGCTATCAACATGGACGGATATTCTGATGGCGTTCTCGGAGCCAAATATCCGTGGGAATTATCAACGGGTGATCTTAAGAATATAACGAAGCCTATGATTTTAAAATATTTTAGTCGATCAATTTATATGTATTATGATCGTTTACCCGAAAATCTTCGTGCAGACGCCGAAATTATGTCATATCTGCCTTGTATGGAACATTGGAATACGCCCCACATCATGACTCATATCGATGGCCCTGCACCCTCTGTACGGAATTGTCAAATGTGTCGCCGCAAAGTGTGGGCGGAGGAAAGTGTGGAAAATCCTATTGGGTCCTAGAATTGAGAGTTGGTGGGGGTCGGGAATTTGGAGGGCCTATATAATATCAAGATACACGTCTGAACTGCACCAGTTGACATGCAAGACAGGCGACGTGAGCTAAAAGAACGATTGCTCTTGCTTTTAAAAAATATCGAAGAAGTAAAAAATCTTATACGTACGAGGTCTGATCTGAGCTTCATTATAAATACATTGAAGAATACATCAATAAGTCGAAATGGATTTCACAAGTATCAACAAGGTGGAAAAAATGGTGGAATTTCGGCCAATAAAAAAATTGGCTGAACTCTCCGTTCAGGCAGATCATCCGATCTCCGACCTGAGAATAGTTGAAACGAAATTCGGGAGGAGGATCGTGGCGGATATCACCAACGATTCCTCTGTATTCCTACCTGCAAGATTCGTGAAAGCGTTCGACGAGAACAAAGAAATATTCAAAGAGATGATTGACGCTGCGCATACAAATCAACTCTATATGAACTACTTCGGTGGGAAATATAACAGCGTAGAATTCAAACGCATCTGACGCCATCAAACCATCAAGCCATCGCGCCTACTATGGGGTCGTGACTCTACGCGAATGATGGTGGCACTGAAAAAAGTGTTTGAACCCATAAGTGCGCATGGTTGAAAAAGTAGAAAAAAAACATTATAGATGACGTGTGGTGCGAAATGTATAAGTTGGAGTGAAACCAAATATGTAAAACAATTTCCTATGGTTTATTTCAATAAAAAACACACATATATTTTTCGATAAAATGTTTTTATTTATTTCAAAAATCCTGCGTTTACACAATGCCTAAAGTACCAGCTCCTTAATGATTTCACGTTTGCGTTGGCACAATTATATTTTGAGTCATGGGGATGATGAGAACATCCTCTGTTGTTTGATATTTTCGATAATTTCTGCAATGATGGACAATCGAGAGTTTCCATATCGACAATATGTGCCGACGAATCCGTGAATTGCGCTAACCACGTCCTCTTCTCTAATCCCTTCACGTAGATGGTTCGGGCTTGTTTCAAGATAGCTCGAATTGTTGTTCCAGCAGCTTCGTACGGCGTGTCGCCTGAATTTCATCGTATTCCATGAAAATTTCGTTCCAGCTATGAATTCATCGTTTTGTACTTCGCTGGTAGAGAGTTCCATGGCGTTGGAGGTTTGAAGAAAAACGTCAGGGGCTCGGTGTTGTCAGAGATTTCCACAATTGCTATTTCTTTGAGCACAAATTCGTTAATGGGTCTCCTGAAGCCTTGAATATCGACGATAAAGTCCATAGTGCTGACTGAAGAGAGTCGGTTCATCTTTGAAGGTTTTATACCAATTTTTTTACCCCACCACTTATTGGATTGTACTCAACAATACGATCATGTAGAATCAAGCAATACGCGGTTGTATTGGCAGGAATATTATTTCTTGCTTCAAATTCGAGACGAATGTCAACGGGGCCTGACTTGAGAGAATCGTTCTGCTTCGAACAGTCGATAACGACTAGAGGGGCATACTTTAGAAACTCGGATTTTTTTAACCACGGCTCCGCTTCCCTGTTGTAATAAGTATTCTGAAAGTTTGCATACATCTCGTATAGTAGGGCGTACTGGTTTTGCTGTATGTTTAGGTTCAAATTTCCATATGGATAGCATTGCGAATTCAAATATAGTTTAACATCGGCGAGATTACAATGATCGAAGTTACTCGCGTTCTTCTTTTTCTTATTTTTCCGATCAGTCTGGAAAGCGAGAATGACATATCGCGGTTTTTCCAGCTGAGTAGAAGTCTTGACGGTCCAAACATGCTTCGAGGTTGCGGGGAGCAGCGGATATTCATGTAGTTCCCACGTTCGATAGCTCATAGAGATTGGCGCATCTCTACCGATAAACTTTAAAAGTTGTATTTTACGCTGATCGGAGACTGTCACGTATGGTACAAGCCATTCTACTTTTTGCAATACAAGTTTGAACTCCTCGTCAGCCGTCTGTACAATAGCATTATCATCAGTCTTCGATCTCGATAGAATCAGCTCATGCTTGGCATTTACGACAATTTTTCGATAATCTTCGGCAAAACCGAGCAGCATACTTAGCGGTATGCATACGTCAAAGTTGCCCGCTGCATCTATGATTTGCATCGTTTCTTCAACATCAAGCCAGCCCGTGTTCTCGAGCATAGATCTCTTACCGGGACTCAGAGATGAATATCCCTTTATTAGACTCGTAAGACCTACATTTTTGTTTCGATCAATTTCAATAGCGTTCAGCTCATATCGTACTTCTTCGAACAAAAAGCAAATATCATTATTGACGAGGCTTGTGGAGGCAAGCGCTGCACCATCGGCTTTAGTCAGTTTTCCGCATATATGTATAAAACTTTTGTTTGGTAGAAGACATAGATCCTGATGTTGGATGGAAATACGTATCTCATCGCTGTTATTGAAAGTTGACGATGCATACGGCTTATGAGCATGAATCTCGCAGTGTATTATAGATTCATCGAAGACGATAGGACTTTGTATATTTACTATTTCCTCTTCTATTTTACACAGCAGATGCAGAGGGCACAGAATAAATAATACCTTATGCGCTTTTTCCGCGCACTGTCAGACCCAAATTCTTTAGAAGTTTTACGTTCTGAGGTGTTAGCACTTTGAGTGTCGATCGGCGACTGGTCACGCTCATCCATGACGACTTGATATTATGGCTTCTATTGAAGACTATACCCATGATTTTATATGCAATCGTATGGTTATGACTTCGCCGCGAAAATTTACTAAATCTCCGTCTTGGTCTACTATCCGAAGCTGGATGTTATCTATTGTCTTGCTCGTGATTGGCAGATAAATGACGTGCGATGGAACTTCAATGATTTTATATCCGGATGGTATGAACGGGAAAAACTCGTGAATCGTATGAGCTTTTCGCTCATTAATATAGGCACCGGCGGTAATGCTGCACTCTATACGCAAGGCGTTCACTTTGAGAATGGCTACTGGGAGATCAGATGTATGCCTTTTATTGGCTACAAGAATACGCGATGTGAAACCCAAGAGAGAGCCGATAGAATCATTAGGCATAAAATTTATATCACGATTACACTCGATTTCACTACGTAGAGTATTGTTATTGGGTTTAATCTTAATAGAAATATTCGGCAACTCTGCCTGCACGTACTTCTCAATGTCATCTATTTCATAGCTACATGTCGGTATAGTCAATATCTTGTCTCCCACATAAATTTTATTATTACCATCGGCTATATTAGGAATCGAATTGAAGGTTAGTAATTCAATGAGCCCTAAAGAGTAATTTTTGTGGGGTGAAAGTTCGATGGGGGGAAAATATTGAGCTTCAAGTGTAGATGACGTCCCGGAAATAGTTAGTGTAAAACTATCATCCATGACGACGGCACATAGTCAACTGATTCTATATTCATCATTATGCACGTTTATATAGAGAATATTTTTCTTTGCCACTCAATTGCTGGCAGAGAAACTTTAGGCATAAGTGTCCACATTCGACTGTACCATAATCCTGATATCCATTATAATTATAATTCACGCTGCCAACACCAAAATATTTCATCAACTCGACTGGAGGCTGAAGATTGCCGAAACTGTCAAAGTACATGACATTCTCCCCCCTTTTTTTTGTATGCAACCCAGTGTGTACCAGGTCCCTTATCCTCATCTAAATTGATAATTGCTGATTCGCATTTTGCCGGTCCACTTTTCGGCAATTTATTTCTCATAAAAACTCCGCGAAAGTGTGGAATTTCCATGATTTTCGCATATTTGAGCAGATCAGCATCAGTTAAGGCTTGGGAAGGCAGCGTGACTTTCCGTTTTTTGAACCAAGGCCCGTCCCCCTCTTGTACGGTTTTAGATGCAGACCTTTACCCAAAGCAGCAGCTTCCATCATCTTATTATGTCTCTTACTCTCATCCAATTCCCGCTTAGCAGCTTCAGCCGCATTTACAGCCTTAGCGATAGAAGCAGCGCCACCTGACAGTGCTCCTGCAGCACTCAGACCGGCAAATATCGGCAGGAGGAGCGGCAAAAACCCCCCAATTTTACGAGGCGCCGGTAAAATGCGCAATTTACTTTTAGCCTTTTTGCTGCCTTTCCGAGCACCCTTTCGACCACGGCTTTTCTCATCAACGAGTTTATTCTGTCCCATGCCTAATTTTGTTTTTTTCACGCAATGCCCCATGCCTAGTTTAGTTTTGGCCTTCATGATGTTTGCCACGCCCCAAGCACTTGCTCTCTCCGTAATACCCGCGTCTTTGGCGTATACTCGTTTCCAAGCCTGCTCGGCCAGTAATTTATCGGCTAAAGTTCTCGCATCGAGGCTAGTTTCTTTTGAATATGCAATATCGTGCTGCTTGCAGGCTGGATCCAATGGATTAATACCTCGATCACCCCGTGCAAGACGTTTAGATAACTTTGTACCAGGTCCGCAATACTGATACCCAGGTAGATGCAACTCGACAGGGAGCTTGTCAATCAGACTATTGACCAAAGCACGACCGATCATATCGGGGATGACTGCTCGACTGGTGAATAATCCCTATAAAACCCTATTTATATTTTTTTCCCCCATTAGTCGTGCTCAGGATGGGGACGGCCTTTAATGAATTTCGATGAATTTATGCGGGGAGGTGAACCACGCGAAAAACGTCATGGCGATTTGTTGCCTAATAGCATTCGCGCAGTATTCTGTGGCCCCTCGAACTGTGGTAAAATGAACGCTTTACTTTCCCTCATAACACATCCTAATGGTCTGAGATTCGAGAACGTTTACCTTTATTCTAAATCCCTCATTCAGCCAAAATATACATTGCTCGCACGATTACTCGAGCCCGTGAGCGGTGTTCAATATTTCCCATTCAATGAGCACGAACAAGTGGTGACACCCAGCGATGCACACCCCAACTCAATATTTATCTTCGATGACGTGGCATGTGAAAAACAGGATAACATTAAAGCCTTTTTCGCCATGGGACGACACAAAAATGTCGACTGTTTCCATCTTTGCCAGACCTATGCTCGTATTCCTAAACATCTCGTGCGTGACAGTACGAATTTTGTGGTTCTATTTAAGCAAGATGAGATGAACCTTAAACATGTGTACAATGATCATGTGAATACTGATATGTCATATACACAGTTTAAAAATATGTGCTCAGAATGCTGGAATTGCGACAAGTATGGATTCATCACGATCGACAAGGATAGTCAAATGAATGAGGGTAGATATAGACGAGGGTTCGATTCTTTTCTCAGTCATAAGTAAACGTGCATTGGAGACAGTATCATCTCTGACTCGAGGGTAGCAACATGAATAAACTTTTGGAGGAGAAAAAAGACGTATTGCGTCAAATTGTCAAAGCGAGCGATGCAATTCGACGAAAACATCGGATGATAAAAATCGGCAAAGACAATGCTGAACAGGCAATGCAAAATGTCTTTAAGCCAATAGTCACGCCATTGGAAAAATTGGTGATGCGGAAAAACGAGACGCCAGAGATGAAACAGGAACTTAAGGAGGAAGTCAAAGATCGTGTTGAAGAAGAAAGAGAAGAAGAACATATTGAGGATGGCAACCATGAAGTTAAAGATGATCCAATGTTGCAAGATTTGTCTTTCCAGTCTGCGTACGGTGATGAAGAGGGAGAGCAGGAGGAGGATACAGCTGTGAATGTTGATGAATCAAAAAATGAGTATGTAGTATTGCTGCAGACAAATAGAAAATCAGCCTTGGATGTCTCATACGGTGTACGAAATCTCGCTAACAATAAATTAATGATTGGAGATTCTCCAATCTTTTTTGATTCTCAGCATATTCGTGTACGAGATAAAAATTATCCAAAAACTGTTGGATTAGCGGAACTGTTGTTCAAAAAAGTGCCCCGCGTTGAGGATCTGACACCCAACGATTTGAAAAATTATGAGAACATTGTAATTGCCACGAATGCCCATAAGAAATATTATAAAGCAGATGAAGCAATTCGGACGGATAAAAATTTGAAATTCAAGACTTATATCGCGAAAATAGTTGATACGCACACGGGTAAAGGTATGCCAAAGTATAAAGTGGCTAGATTCGCGAGATTCGATTATATTTATTGGGACGATCCCAATGAACTAGTGGACCGCCTACGTTTACTCCTCGCATCTCAAGCAGCCGGAAACTTATCTCACTCGAATGAAATCATATCGATTATCGAAGAATTGCGTGAGGCTCAAATCATTTATTAATACATTCATCATCGCAATTTCGCGCATTCACAAAATGAGTGTCGACGTGTTTGGACGGCAGCTGGATAATAAAAGTGCGCTCAATCGCGGTCCTCCGGGCATTGGATTCAAGATTACAAAAGACGGACATTACGATTTGGAGAACAAGCGACTCTGCAACGTTGGAATTCCCGAAGAGGACGACGACGCTATCAGCTTAAAGGTGCTGAATGCTAAAGCCCGACACGTAACTAAGAACTTACATGAGGAAATAAAAGATAAATGCGACACGTTAAATACCGACTTACGGAATAAAATAGAGAGAATTAGTGCGCAAATAACTGAAGATCTTACAACCAAGATAAAAGAAATTCTCAAAACTCCGAATGCTGGTACGAAAAACCTGCGAGTGTCCATGCTTAGCATGTTTTCCCAGATTGACGCTCGATTAAACATCCTTGAGAAAAAATGAGCGAGAAGAAGCGAGCGCTGGTGCAGGAACTACATAAGCCCGCACGCAGAAACTATCCTCGTCGGCATGTGGATATACGAGGCTTGGATGAGACTTGGCAAGCGGACCTTGTTGACATGTCGGCTTACGCGCGGCAAAACGGCAATCATAAATTTCTCCTAACCATCATCGATGTCTTCTCCAAGTTTGCCTGGGCCGTGCCAATGAGGAGCAAGAACGCTAAAGATACAACGACCGCCATGAGATCTATACTTGCAAAGGGACGCATACCAGAGAACCTACATGTTGATCAAGGCAAAGAGTTTTATAATGCCGATTTTCAAACTCTCATGAAAAAGTATAATATTCATATGTACTCGACATACAGTAATTTGAAAGCATCAATTTGCGAGCGTTTTAATCGTACCTTGAAAAATAAAATGCGGATGCAATTTAGTCTTCGTGGAAGCTACAAGTGGACCGATATTCTCAAAAATTTGATTTCCGAATATAACAATAGTGTACATCGCACAATTAAAATGAAACCGAAAGACGTGAACTCGGAGAATGAAAAGCAGCTATTACAACGCGCTTTCACGACTCGGGAACCCTTGAAAAAAAGATCGACGAAATTCCGATGCGGTGACAAAGTGAGGATAAGCAAATTCAAAAATATATTTGCCCAGGGTTATACTCCAAACTGGACAACGGAAATATTTACAATACATCAAGTGAAAAATACGAACCCTGTGGCGTTCAGTCTGAAGGACTATCAAGATGAACCCATCGCCGGTGGTTTTTATGAGCAAGAGCTACTCAGAGTTGAAAATCCCGATATTTATCTGATTGAACGAGTATTGAAAACGCGTGGGAATGAAACGTTTGTAAAATGGTTGGGTTTCGACAATGCCCACAATAGTTGGATAAAGAAATCTGATGTATAATAAAATATTTTAACAAATGAACATTATTGATCTTTTCAATCGCCACCTTCTATCCCATCTCTCACAGGATTATTTTGTTGGACAGGATATTAATTAAGAAAAAGTCGGTTTCAATATATCTTTTTTTTAAATCTATTTTTTCCTCCAGCGTATCAATTTTATTAATTCATACACAATGTATTCACAGTTTTCATGCCAATCATAATTTACCACGCCAGCTTATCGCATTTTTAATTTTATTTATTTATTTTTTAAACTACAAACATTCTTTCGTGTTGCGCTCATAACCCCAAGGTAGAGTATCAGTCGTATGAGCGGAGAGAACTCTTTTATCATCATTCCAGCTTAAAGAGACTTTTCTTTGTCTTACAGTTTGCACTACATGCTTCTTCGACTGAATTAAATTTTGTGTTTCAACAAGATTCTCATGCCGGAAAAGACAATGTTTATAATCATCGAATCTGATTCTTTTTAACGTAGATCCTCGAATACCTTTAGCACGCTTTTTTTCTACGTCATCATCTCGAACCTTGTAAGCGTATAGTTTGGCGCGCAGGCCCACGAATTCTTCCATGATCTGTCCATTATTCTCATCCTTCATTAACCCTAACACCTTTTTATTCGCTAAAGGCATCCCATAAGGATTGTCAAGAGGATAATCGGAGGTATCAAATTTGTTTATGTCGAGCTGCATGACATCATATATATTAGGCACTGTAATATTATATATAAGACTATCAGTGTCGGTGTACATTAATTGAGCTTTTTGCCCAAACTGTTTTTTCATATACTCATAATGGAAATCGTAGATGTAAATTTTTGATAAGTCAAGGATTGAAAACCCTGCATACAATGGCTTATTAAATTTCACCTTTGCTCTGTTGAGCTCGATGATGACCATATCATCGTCAAATACAGTGCAGCTGTGGAAAGTAGCCCTAGCGATTAGAGCTCGAGCTTCATACCGACCACCCCACTCAGTAACAAGCTTCACTTCTCGATGCTTTCTCACATTCTCCATTGTTTTCCCGAAAACTGCATTATTGAGTAGTTTATACAAGTTTTTATGAAACACATCGGTAGCTTTTTGTCTCAATCCAGTATTTAAATCAATGTATGGCTTTATCCATGGTTTCTGTTGGAATTTTAAAACTCTATGAATTTTCTTTAATTTCAAGCCCAAGTTGAGACACTGCTGCAAGTTTCGATAATGAATTATATATTTTTCTTTTTCTAATAGCGTTGTCATTAATTTTATATTTTTGGAGGTGGGTGGCCTGTAATGGTGCGGACAAAGTGGTAAGTCTTTATGAGATTCGTGCAACTCCTTGGGGTATTCTAAATCGACCTCGAATATGTACCCCGTATGAGAATCGACAGGGATATTGTCAATATCCGATTTATCAAAGATTTCCACCCACTCGAATCCAGCATATGGCAAAGCCTGAACCATAGCTGCACCATAAAGATTGTTTACATCGACGAAATACATTAAGTATGATTCAAGCTTCGATGAGTCAAAATCATCTCCCATGTATCGATTATTTGATTTTGCATAGCGATTTGAGCATTGAGCAAGACCTCCTCTGATACCTTTTTCAATAAACAATAGCATATCAACGTCAGTGATGAGTTCGAGTTCAATACCTGTTAACTTAAGCATCGCATCGAAAGCGAGTCCAGGAGCTGTATAATAGTGCAACGGATCTAAATTATATGTCGATAGACAGCTGCGTCGGAAATTTTCGAAAATGTCAGCTAAAAGGAGAACATCGATTTTGAGATATAAATCTGAATATTCTCCTAATGTTGATATTTTGAAAGTTTTCCAGACATTCATGGCGTGAGCGTATGAATCTTCGGAAATTTCCTCATTATTTAGCCTAGAATAAAACTGCTCTTTGGATGGTAGCTCGGTCTCGTCAAGTTTCATTCAACAATCGGTATAATCATATGGGTAAACCCCCTTTCTAGTCAGAAGCTTGAATCTCGTTGCATTATTACAATGCTTACGAGTTATTTGTTTTTCATCGCTTTCCAAGTACGATGCTAATTTTTCAATGCTACACGCCATAAATCTGTATGAATCTAAAAACCTGAACTCTACAAACGTGCCCTGGACTTTTTTTGTGAATGAAATATATTTCTCCTTATTAATTGGCAGAAGATAAACCGCACCTTCGAATGCTACGGCTAATGCTTTAATTAGAAAATGAGCGTCATATCCCGATAAACTATGAAAAATAACCGGCACCGCGTGAGAGTTTTTATAATTTAAATTACATCCAGTGTGTGCGGGCCCGCGATACTTCCCTGTAAAATGGCAATGATCTCGAACTCTCAACTTGTTATTTTCGAAAGGCTTCTCACAAATATGACAAATGGTTACAGATTTAAATGCGCTTTGCTGATCATCGCTGAGATGCTCCATTGGTATGATGTTCGTCAACCGGGTATTCACCAAGCTCGCGATATTCTTCAATTCCTCCATGAACCATCCAATACAATCCAAACCTCGATGAGATTTAAATTATGAAATGGTATCATCGTACGAGCAGTGGAAGTAGTAGGCGATGGAGTGAGGCACATGCTTTGGTAGCCCATAGTATTCGTCTCCTCCGCAGGCGCAATCGGCTCCAGGAGACATTCGAGATCAGCATATATCACGAACGGAACATTCTCTTTATGCTTATAGTTTCTAAACCTCATGAATTTCGCATCACCCTCGGGAAAATACACTCTGCACTGGTTCGTGCAGTCGAGGATATGCTTCTGCAGCACGATTTCGCTTTGAAAGTGACAGAGACATCTGTCACACAACCATTTTTTACCATTATAGTTAGAAATCTGCGAGCTCACTAAGCGCGAAATGTTTTTTATCCATGCAAAGTGATGGATAGGACTCGCAAGATCATCTTCATCACAATCATGCCTGTCACTCTCGAGCATGAGAAGGTGAATTGTTGATTTAGGAGATGTTTGTTTACTGATATATATCGGCACTATTACACTGTTTTTCCTCTGATTATCAACACCGTAAATTTTAATTTTAAGGTTATTCATTTTTTCAAAGGTTGGCACTTTTTTTACAGTCATTGGAAAATCCAAACCTTTGTACTGTAAAACTTCGCTGAAATGTCTGTAAGAGCTTGCTCGATTGCATTTTAGAACTGGCGGAGAAAGTGCAGCAGTGACTGCCCATAAAAAGCAAAATTCGTCATTGCTCTCTATGTTGACTACAGCACGCTTTCGTTGAATATCTTTCGGAACACTAACGTAGGTGCATCCCCGGAGTGGCACGTATTTATTAAAATTCACAGTTAGGTTCGATACTTCGTGCAGTGACCAACCACACTCTTTCCCATGAAATTCCTCAATTTTTTTCAACAACTGATCTTTTACATGCTCCTGGAACCATATGTCGATGTTCGTAGAGGGAAGAATTGCCTCATTCCGCGTGTTAAAAAATTTATCCTCCAACGCAGTTTCACCTATTTTTTTAAGTTGAAACTTGCACGCTAATATTATGTTAACCTTTAAATTGCCATAACGCTGGGATGCAGCTTCCAATTTGGTGAGGATCAAGGGTTTAGAATCATCGAGAAAAGCATCGAGATCTTTATGTTGAAGGTTGATGACTATGCCCGTTTGGATTCTTTTTTTAAACGCCGTCTCCATATCCTTCCATCGCACTTCATCAGCTGCTTCAGAACCAGCTCCTCTTTTCTTCAATTTTTCTATCACCGATAATACCGACGCAATTGTCGCTTGAATGCGCATTTTCTCATGCTCTGAGGGACATTCGCGCCGAGAAATTTTCGTCAATAGTTTCACGTTTTTTTCCCCCTCCCTAATCCACCTTAGTGCTATTGCTGGTGATGATCTTTTTTGTGAAATTAAATAAGCGTTTTCCATAATGGAAATGAGCTTCTTACACTTATGAGTATCCATATTAGGAGAAAAAATAACCCGAGAAGAAGGAAAGACTGCCCAAATGTTAATGGAGGGCTAAATGATTGAAGCCAGCAATATATACTCCCACTCCTTCCCGTCATTCTACGGGCCATCAGCATCAGCAAGTATATCAGTTGCACGAGTACATCTTCGTTCGGGTCGTCGTAGAATAAACATAGGGTTCCAGGGGTAGCGTTGCGTGGCCACAAGATTTGACGTAACAGTCTAACTGCTAGACGACATTCCAATGCCATTGTAAATATTACGCAAGATATCCGTCCATGTTGATAGCAAGAACGCGACTAAGCGTGTCATAGCGGCATTCCATGAAAATCAAAGCCTCATTTTCCGGCGGTTTGTCAAAATATGTAAACACTGTGCAGGCTCAAGCGTGTTCAGACATGCAAGATGGCATCATAGGCCAGTCATTAAAGACAATCAATCCACATTAATTCCAAAAGTTTTGAAACTTTAATGTAAGGTCGCAAATGATATAAAAACAAACTATAAAATTTTTGCAACCTTCTCCGAAGTCCGGAACATTGTTAAAAATGCAATAAATGATATTTTGCTGTATACTCGTGAAACAAATTCCAAAAGTTTTGCAAACTGGGAGTAGTATAAAATATATTATTTCATATCATGTATCAAGTTTGCAACCAATTGAAGGATACGGAACATTGTTTTTTTATCAAAATTATTGTTTTTTTTACAATAGACCGACGATAAATAAACCAAAAGTTTGGCAAACTTGAAAGATACATCGGAGAAATATATCAAACAGTTTTCTAAATTTGCAACCTTTTGCGTTGACCGGAACATGTTTATTTTTATTTTTTTTTTTGATTCGTGGTCATTATTTCGAGCAAGTTGATCTCGAAATAATTACAAAAGTTTTGAAACTTGGTTGCAAACTTTGAAAACATCTATTCTGATGCATTTACAAATTTGCAACCTCATACGCGATCCGGAACTTGACGCAATTTGCAAAAATCTAATTTCTGAATTTTTTCACCCTCGAAAAAATTCCAAAAGTTCTGCAAATCGGGCGAATGACATAGTTTACTGATTAATTACGGAATTTCGATTTGCCACCAGATCGGAAATACGGAAATATTTTTTAATCACATTCACACGAAATATTATTTGAGTTCCGTATACGTCACTGTAAGTAGGGCCCAAACGGTCTACTATACGACTCCGCTGTGCGTAGAAAAGGGGAGGGTTACTACCTGCGTGTGCGTTGCTATGGTAACGCGGCCAAGGGTACTTTGCCACCCTGCAACGTATAGTAACGGGTAACGGCCAGTCGGCTGGGATTTTTCGTACGGAAAGCGTATTGTGTTCTATTTGCGATTTTTGGTTGGAAAGCGTGTTGTGCTCCATTTTGCTCCATTGTGAAAATTTTCACGATGGACGCAACAGTAAAAAATTGTTTAATTTGTGACAAACATTTATCTGGCGAAGACGTCGAAGAGCTCGATAAAAAAGGTATTAATTTACTCATTCGATGCAGTGAAAAAAAAAGTGATGGAAAAGCCGCTGGTCTCATCGGTACAAAAACTTTAACGGTGCATAAAAAATGCGGAAAATTTTACTGCTTCTGTTTCATTTGCGACAAAGATGTAACGAGCGGAGATGCGCGTACGGTCAGAGAAAGAGGGATCACTACCCTAATTAAAAGCAGTGAAAAAAGATGTGATGGGAAAGGAGCTGATCTCGTTGGGTTAAGTGCTGTGACAGTGCACGAAAAATGTACGAAAATATATACTAATGAAAAGAGCATCAACGCTTTCCTCAAACGGCCAGAAGCACCAAGGCCAGTTGCACAAATTGAACCGTTGGGTGAACAACTATTCTGTTTTGAGGAGAAGTGTTTATTTTGTGCAAAAGAAATAACACCGGAATTTTTGATGAACGAGAAGAAAAAACCAATCGCAAAACGGAATTGAGTTTTCAAAATTCGGAATGCTAAGACGAAGGAAGGCATCGTAAACGCTGCTAACCAACACGATGACGATTGGAGTGAGGAGGTTATTACCAAATATTCATTATCATTCAAATATAAATAAGCAGTATATTTTTCCCAGGCACAACTAATGGCTTAAGTAATACCTTTGCATCATTAGTTGAGCAATAGTTGTACGTGCGAAAAATACTCCAAGCAGGAATAAAAAATTTAAAAAATGCGAAAGATTACGAAAGTTAACAAAAAATGAGTTCTGGAAACAAATAAAAATAAAAATTGAAAAATATAAAAAAAAAACGAAAGTAGAACAAAATCGCAAATTAAAGAGGAAAAAAAACAGAAAATTTAATCAAATAAGCTTTAAACAAATTCAATGAAATAAGTTTTACTCAGATATTTTTCACAAATTTTATTTCGAGATTCATTCGAGCACATTCATTTCTCTGCGCGCATATTTAGCTCTTTGGCTTTCCTCAACCTTTTTCCTTCCCGATCATACATCCAGGTAACTTTCGGACCGAGAATGAGTCACCGGGCATCTGTTCCTTTTGTCTCTCGCTCGGGCCCTCCACAGGACCCAAGCGAGACAGCAATAGAGTTCCGCGCTTGTTCTCAGGCCAATTAATCGACGGAATTTCCCATATTTGTCCTTTTTCACCCCACTTCGCCAAGTACGACTGGCGAGCGTAACGTGTCTCCCGGATAATTTCTCGTTTTATTACATATTAATTTCAACCCGCGTGTCTCAATAAACATTATCATTCACCGATCAAGGGTAAGGTGTTGTTATGAACCCATTCGCACCCACAAAGTTTTGAAATTTTCGAAAAAATTTGGTACGTGCTTTAACTTTCGTAAATTTGAAACTGTCGCCCCAACTTTTTCTACATAAAAGGGCTACGGCATAAGGACGTTTGGTATTGAATTTGGCTACAATCCCTTGAGGGGTTTGAGTTTTATAAATTTCTCGAATTTTTCATGAAAATTTCTATTAGAAATAAAAAAATTGCCGTAAACACAATGCTGCGCGAAAAAGTGTACAAATCATAAACTTGCATGTTCTTTCATTACTTTATCTTGCTCACAAAGCTCCCTCTATGAGCAAGTTGGTTTTTAATTGTTTTTTCTCGCTAACAAAGCTTCTTCTATAAGGAAGCCGAAATGGAAAAACCAACTTGGGCATAGTGGGTGCTTTGTGAGTAACAAGAAAATGGAAAAACCAACTTGTTCATAGAGGGAACTTTGTGAGCGACATAAAATAATGAGGAAGCAATGTACAAGTTTCTTCTTTCATTTAATGTTTCTGGACCTTATTATTTATTTTATATCGCTCATGTTTATTTTCGTCGTGGAAAATTCACACTTACAGAAAAAAATCATAATATACTGGATCAGGGCTAACGTTGAAATTTTTTTTTCCGAACATCGCAATATGTCTATCTCAATAAGGACAGACAGCAAAGTAAAATATAATTTTGCATAAATGAGGGCAAGAAGGGTCTGGGAAATTTAAATTACATTTAATTAATTTATTTTTTATAATAATTATAATTTTTATTCAATTTCAATGAAGCCGGGATAGTTTTTTAAAGTCGATAATTCAGGATGTATCGGACATACCTTCCCAACCAAAATTGACTTTCGTCGGCAATATTGCATACTTTACGATAAGATAAAAATCGGAAAAAATTCAACCACAATAAAGACGATAAGAAGATTAATTTTGAATAATAATAATAATGCCAAAAAAATATAAATAAATTGTTTAAACAAAACATTGTTCAACAAATTTGTAGAGAAAGTTTACTTTTGATACGTGAAATGAATTCGTTGATTTTTCTGGCTAAACATGAATTTTTATAAAAATTTATTATCATTTTGAAATCTAGGTTTTCGAAAATGTTTTAATTTTGAAAAATGAAGGAAAAATCGTGAATTTTGGTATGTTTTTCGTAAAAACGTTGTATATTACAATTAAGAAGTTTCTAGGGCACTGAACGAATAGTTTCTTAAATACAACCTTTATAAATTTCCGAAAACCGAAATTTTAAAATGATAAAAAATTTTCAAAACATTCATGTGTAGTCAGAAAAATCAACAAATTCATTTCACATGACAAAAAAAAACATTCCCTAAAAATTTGGTAAACAATGTTTTGTTTAAATAATTTCTTGAAAACTTTTCGGCATTATTATTATTAAAAAGTAATCTTCTTATCGTCTTTATTGTGGTTCAATTTTTTCCGATTTTTATTTTATCATGAAGTATGCAATATTGTCAACGAAAGTCAATTTTGGTTGGGAAGGTACGTCCGATACATCCTTAATAAAACGCTTATTCGCAATTCAGAAAAATTCAAATTTCTTGTTAAAAAAAGTTGGGTGCTTTTTTTTTAATGAATCCCTCATCTTAAATTGTTTTTATCTGACGTTTTTATTAGTTCAATGTATAATATACATTCTGTTATTTGTACAAAGTAATGAACAGTACAGTAAAAAATTTATAAAATAAAACGATGATTCAAGAATGAAGATTACAATAATAAAGTATGGAATTTGACTGAGAACATTGTTTTTTTTCCTTTTAAGGTGCTGAAGCGAGTCGAAGGGGTTGAGTTACATGTCGTGGGAGCTCAATATCACCAACCATGTTTTTCCGCATTTTGTTTACCGACGAGAACTTCTGGATCCAGCGGTGGCCGACCAAAACAGCCACATATATCATCTGCAATGGCCCGCATTTTTGAATATCTCGAGGAAAACAAAGATCAGTGCCAATTTTCTTTGCGTGAACTAAGTAGTCTCGTCGACGATCCTCCCACTGTTCCAACCCTCAAGATGAAGCTCCAGGAACAGTACAAAGAGGATATTGTTATCACAAGTCTTGTCGGTCGGACACCAATCATTTCTTTTCGAAACCATACGGTCCTTCTTGACTCCTGGTACAAGGAAAAAAAACAAAACGAGGCAGATGAACGGTTAAGAATTGTTCGCACAGCAGCGGCAATAATCTCCGAAGATATCAGATCCCAGATCTATGATACGGATTATTATCCGAATCCGGAGAACTTCCTCGACGACGCTGAAAAAGATGTTCCGCAAACTCTACAATTGTTTCTGAAAGAAATTATAATGAAAACAAAACGAAAATCAAGAGATAAATATTTAAAGAAATGCACGTCTATTGCACACTCCATAATCGCAGCTGCAAGACCAAAATCCTTTTTATCTCCATTGCAAGTTGGTCTAGCGGCCTATCTTCACTCGAAATTTGGCTCAAAAAATCTTGTGAACGTCATATCTGCATTGGGATTCTGTGCTTCATACACTGAAGCTGAAATTTTTCAGCTATCAGCAGTTTTGCACCCACAGACAAAAGAGGGACAAGGCTTCATTCAATTTGTGGCAGACAACGCAGATGTAAACATAGGCACACTCGATGGACTGGGTACATTTCATTCAATGGGCATGATTAACTGCGTAACTCCCAAGGCCAATAACCAACATTCGGGTGGTCTATTCAGAGTGACAAACGTTCCTTCAGCAGCTGTACTCGGACATTTCGGTCAAATTCCGATTCAAACATTTGAGAAAAGGACGGCTCCATCGGAACTTCACACATTGACAGTCCAGAAAATCATGAACATGGATCCTATTCTTCCAAGAGCATCTGATTTGTTGTGGATGTATGGGAAATCAAACGATGTACCTGGCATATGTGGGTGGAACGGATTTATGGAGCAGATTACTTCGAAAGGAACGTACTCATTGTCTGACATAAATACGATGCCATTTATCAACGCTTCACCGAGCGATTACAATACCATCTATACAACGTTGCTCTGTGCAGTCGAAGAATGCGAAAAAGTTGGACAAACTACTTGTTTCATAACATTCGACCAACCGCTGTACCGAAAAGCTCGTGACATCATTGCTTCGACTTCTGATCCTCGGCTTCAATCTGTAGTCGTTCGACTTGGTGGATTCCACTTGTTGATGTCGTTCCTTGGTGCCATTGGATACGTGATGTCTGGAAGTGGATTAAAAGAGCTGTTATCCACCATTTACGCTCCTCTATCTGTCGACAAAATGTTGACTGGTCACGCTTATTCGAGGGCTATTCGTGGACATCTACTAACACATTTGGCTTTGGGACGTATCATCTTGAGACTCGTAGATTTCACCAACGAAGAACGCATGGAAATGGAGGACGTCCTAACTGACTGTTATGATGGAAATGGTGAATTACAACATGATAACGAACTTCTCGAATCCATATCACGTCGATTGGAATCTCAATTGAAGAGGCTGGAAAAGAACGGTCCAACCGCTAAGCTGTGGGTACAATACTTTCGTATGGTCACATTAGTGAAGCATTTCATAGAAGCTGAGCGTACTGGAAATTGGAAATTGCACTTGTCTACGATCACAAAAATGATGCCGTTCTTTCACGCCACTGGTCATTTCAATTACGCCTTATCAGCTCAACTGTATCTGCAGGGGGCTTATTACGGTTCTCGAATCGAGTGAAAATGACGAAAGTGAGTAGCTCACCCTATTACGGTCAATCTCACAAGGTGAAAAAACGAGATTATCCGCGTGAGTTTACTCGACACGAAAATCTGCGTCGAGAATCGTTGTGCGCATGCTCGTGAGCGTGATTTGCCTGCAAGTTCCATCACAGCAACGCGGAGATCGCTCCATTTTTGTTGGTTAAAGAATAAAAGTTATTGATACGCGTATCAAGAGACACGGCAGTTTTTTGACGCCACCTAATACGCGACAATGAATAATTTAGTGATCGTAATGGTTATGCGACATCGTGATCGAATGATCATAATACGGCGAGCACTGTGTGATGCCTCAGATTTAGTATAACGTAAAATGAATTCCGTCGATTTTACAGGTTTACCTTTATGCCTATAGAGGTTATATTTATCAATAATTTACATTTACAATTTAAAAAAATAAAATGGAATGTACAAATAAAACGAGTATTCAGTATTCAGAGTATTGTTTGAAATTTGTAAAAGGAAACCCGTTATGTATTCCTACATGCAAAGAACCTAACGTTCATGCGATAAAATATTTATATACGTTTACAACGAAGATGAAAATTACGAATGCAATGAGTAATAATAATCTTCATTTTTTTCCATATAAATTCAACAATACTTTTTTTTGTTATTTCGTCACATTCATTTTCTTTAACGATTCTTTTTAGTCTTTATGCAACTCAATTAAATTTTTTTTTTAAATTCAAGGTTATGTTCTCTGACAAAATGGCGTCATCTTTCGTGAAAATGCGAGATCACTAGCCGGAAGTGTGCTAGTGATTTCACATTTTCACTCGGCAGTTCCGTAATTGGGTGAGCGAACTCCCGTGAGATGAAAATGCGAGAAGTGAGTAAACTCGCTCGAGAACCGTAATAAGCCCCCAGGATATGCATCAACTTTAAGGATCGATTCCCCCACGTGACTACCGCCAGTTCGTGAGCAATGGCTTTTTCACCATTAGGCGATCAGACAAATCTTGGTCGGGGGTCTGGAGTGACATGGTGATTGAACAGACGTTAATGAGAGGCATAAAGACCAAAGGTGGATTAACAGGAGGCCGTGGATATACCGACAGTGTCTTAACAAAATGGACGAAAGGTTTACCTGTTACGCAAAGAGTTTCACAGTCAATGGAAGAATTTGTAGATGTGATGTCTTCAACTTCGGAGCAGCACGTTGATTCAAGACCATCGCGTCAGGAAAGAGACAACAGTGATGTTGCTAAGCTTGAAAAGTGGTTTTCGAACCATCCTCCGTTTCTGGTTCTGAACAGCATTGTTTCTTTGGGAACTGGAATTGTTGGCGGTCCCGAAATTAATTGCTTTGACGCTGAGAAAGTCGGGCTTGATGGAATCGACGCGATTGTGGGACAAAACTTCGATAAAATTTCTTTTTCACGAAAAAAAAGAGTTCTTCCGTTATCAGCCGTATCGTCATCTATAAAGATTGCAGACGACGTAATTCCTATCGATCCAACTCTACTTTATCAACGCATGACCTTCGCGAAACAATCCCAGGATGATCTGAAAAAATATTTTGCCTACGAACTCTCACCATATCCGATGTCCCTCTTTGATGAGGCTGGTATACGTAAATCAAAGAAATCTGCTATGTACGATATTTTTTCGCCGGCTAAGGAAGCAACCTTCTCGAGCGATGTTGGCTACATTATAGATGGGGGCTTTTTGCTTCACAAAGTTGTTTGGCGAAAAGGCGCGTATTTCTCATTCATCTGTCAACAATATGTCGATTACGTGAAAAAATACTACAAAGGCGAAGTTACGATTGTGTTTGATGGCTATTCAGAGGATGCCGTTAAAAAGAGCACAAAAACAGCAGAACGGTTGCGTCGATCCACAAAATCATTTTCTACAGAAACTCTCTTCGATGAAATGATGCAAGTCACTGTAAGTCAAGAAAAATTCTTAGCAAATGAAAAGAATAAATCTCGACTAATTGATGTGTTGAAGCGGAAATTTCAACTCGCTGGATACATCGTCAAACAACACGAGGGTGATGCTGATACCTCGATCGTCACGACTGCTTTGGAATTATGTGGGATGCACGAATCTATTGTTATCGTTGTAGAAGACATCGACTTGCTGATTATTCTGACTGGAATCGTAAAGGAACCACACAGAAACGTTTACTTAATGAAGCCAGGCAAAGGGAAAACACCGACTTTGGTATATTCAGCCGACAGTCTGAAAGATCCGACTTTAGCACGACACATTCTCTTCTATCACGCATTCACTGGATGTGACACGACTTCTGCGATTTTCAACCAGGGAAAATTGAAAATAACAGCATTGTTGAAAAAATTCGAAAATTTGAAAATTACAATGGACACATTCCTGGACCCAAACTCTGATCCCGATTCTATCGATGCCGCTGGAGAAAAGGTTTTAGTTGCTCTTTACGGAGGTAAAAACGAGGATTCTCTGAATAAACTACGGTACGATGGCTTCAGTCGATCTATTACTAAAAGCACGTTCAACCTCGCTTCTTTGCCGCCAACGAAAGCTGCAGCCCGGCAACATTCGCTCCGCACATTCTACCAGGTTCAACATTGGATGGGTAATAACCTGCACGCCGAATCTTGGGGATGGAAACACGGGAGTCAAGGTCTCACGCCCATTCTGACACTTCAGGATCCAGCACCGAAAGAGTTGCTTGAATTTGTCCAATGCAAATGTGCAAAAGGATGCGGGGCAAGATGCGGCTGCAAGAAAGCAGGGTTGAACTGCTCCGAGGCTTGCCATTTCTGCCATGGGCAATCCTGTTCAAATTCGATGAAATTGGATCTCGCTCAATCCGATAACGAGGATGAAGAGCCAACTGAGGTTGAACAGTGGTGCGCTCAGAGCGATCAGTTAGGTCGACCGTTGGATACTTTCCTTGATAATGACGCCAGTGACGTACAATCAGATGAAGGAGATGTTGCACCAGATGGTGCAATTGAACAACCTGAAGTATCATCGGAATATACCACGGCAGTCGAAGAAAATTATGATGAACCCGGACCTTCCCACGTTAAAAAATTCAAATTTTCATAATTGTTTTTCTTTGTACATATATGCATTAAAATAAAATTGAAATAAACCAGATTTACAGTGTCTTCAATTACAGATTGTTACATTCAACATGTATTCAAAGTGTTATCGCTAACGTGTACGGTTTCAAAAATTATGAATTGACCTCATATTTTAAAAAAGCTATCATTTACCAACAATCCATTCGGTATGTCTATCCTCAACTTCTTAAATGTAACAATTGTCACAGTTGAATTTTTCTTGTTTTATCTCCTAGCCGTAGTTTTCAAAATTGTTGACCACTTGACATTTAGAAGAAAAGAAAAACATAATACAGAAATTATTTCAGGTACTTCGTTTAGCATTTTTCAGTATATCTCAGCAAAAACTTTTTTTAGTATTCAATTTTTCATTATCTGTTAAACGTACTATACATCCTCTAAGTGAATATTCCCAGCGATATAACTTCGTCTTTAATATAAATCAATACGTATACCATTCACATACTAATCTTTCAAATTGTTCGCGACAAAATTTGTTGCTAATATAGGTTAGCATAGTATAAATCTTACAACAGAACAGGTGATTGCTGCCAAAAATTAATTCTTTTGGGCTTATTTGAACCGGACATTGGTTTTTGCAGGTATGTATTTTTTTATTAATTAAACGAATGTCAGGGTTAGGTACACTGTTACTTAGCAACGTATTGTCGTTCACTGTGTACAAAAATTTACCTTTCACTTTCATTAATGCTTACTTACTTCGTTACGAATATTTGATATCCTCATACTTTAGTTTTGAAACTCTTAACATGTCTATTTATGTAATTATGAGCAGCCATTACAAGAATATACTGCGATATAAAGAAACTGCAGTTGCTGTATGATTTGTCGTGCTACAAAAAACGGATAAACTTTCAGCTATACAATAAAAAAGTAAAGAAAAAATAGGGAAATGAAATTGTAGAATTGCCCTGTTAGTAATGTGTAATATAAAAGAAACATCGCTATTTTATGCTACGAATCATGTCTCCCGTTTTTGCGCTTTAAATTTTTTATTCTAAATAAAAATCAAAAAGATACTTACCGTTGTTGCTTCCTTATAATACAAGTTTAATCATGGCAAAAAAAAGTAGTTCACTTTTCGATGTTAATGTGTGTAACATGTACCGAAACGTCCGAACATCACATTTACCGAAAGGTTCCGGTTGGCATACGGGGTTGCAAATTTGAATGCTAACATGAATCCCAAAATAAAACCATCCGCTCGATTTGCAAAACTTTTGCAATTTTTTCGAGGGTGAAAAAATTCAAAAATTAGATTTTTGCAAATTGCGTTAACTTCCGGATTGCGTGCGAGGTTGCAAATTCGAATACTGGCATTAATTCCAAAATCAAACCATCTCCTCGATTTGCAAAACTTTTGCAATTTTTTCGAGCGTGAAAAAATTCAAAAATTAGATTTTTGCAAATTGCGTTAACTTCCGGATTGCGTGCGAGGTTGCAAATTCGAATACTGGCATTAATTCCAAAAAAAAACCGTCTCCTCGATTTGCAAAACTTTTGCAATTTTTTCGAGGGTGAAAAAATTCAAAAATTAGATTTTTGCAAATTGCGTTAACTTCCGGATTGCGTGCGAGGTTGCAAATTCGAATACTGGCATTAATTCTAAGATCAAACCGTCTCCTCGATTTGCAAAACTTTTGCAATTTTTTCGAGGGTGCACAAAATTCAAAAAATACATTTTTGCAAATTGCGTTCACTTCCGGATTGCGTGCGAGGTTGCAAATTTGTAAATGCATCAGAATAGATGTTTCAAAGTTTGCAACCAATTTTCAAAACTTTTGTAATTATTTCGAGATCACCTTGTTCGAAAAAATGACCATGAATCAAAAAAATTATAAATAAACATGTTCCGGTCAACGTAAAAGGTTGCAAATTTAGAAAACTGTTTAATATATTTCTCCGATGTATCTTTCAAGTTTGCCAAACTTTTGGATTTTTTTATCGTCAGTTTATTGTAGAAAAACAATAATTTTGATAAAAAAACAATGTTCCGTACCCTTCAATTGGTTGCAAACTTGATACATGATATGAAATAATATATTTTATACTACTCTCAGCTTGCAAAACTTTTGGAATTTTTTTCACGAGTATACTGCAAAATTACATTAAATTGCAATTTTAACAATGTTCCGGACTTCGGAGAAGGTTGCAAAATGAGATTTATTACTTTTTCGATGTACCATTCACTTTACCGAAGTTTCAAAACTTTTGGAATTATTGTGAAATTTTCGATTTTGAACGTCTATAATGACTGGCCTATCATCCGCTCTCGAAGGTAATGGGAGGGCTCGAAACAGGTCGAGACACGTCGAAGGCGCATATCAGTATACCATTTTCCGTTAAATTTTTTTCTCCGTCAATACAGATTCAATCAGTTTGCCGCATTTTTCAATTCTTAATCTAAATCGCTCACGATCACGTGCAACTTCTTCCTACCGGCCTCGGCGAGCGGCTCTGTACGCATAATCCCATGCATACATCACATGAATTTGAGCTCGAGTATCGAATCGAACGTGCTTTTCCATATTTTCAATATCCTCTTCGTCTCAATTTCATCGCAGTTTGAAAAAAGATCTGCCGCAGCACCCTGCGCTACATCTGCTCACGCACCAGTCAGTGATAGGGAAACGCTTATATAAATTCGGTCAGAATTCATATTGCTAGCTAGGGGCATTTCGATGTTTTTCCTTCACGTGCCGAGGACCGGCCGGATCATAGGCGCCTCTAAGATTTTATGTTTGGCCTTTTCCAGACTGCGGTCTGGTCCTTAGCACACAAACAGAAATGATTTATGACCAACGATAAGGTTGCGACAAACAGACGCACTGGCTCGGGAGGGTAGCGTCGTGTGTGGTTGAAAGGTCTAACGCTCCGGCCCGCTATTTACTTGTTAGAGATAACAATATTCCAATGCCAGCATGAAAGACAAGCTGCACTGCAGCTGTCAGGAATAGCGGCATTCTAATACCACTCTCAAAACTAGCCCCCCCCCCCCCTGCAGAGACGCCAGTCTAACTGATAATCAGCAATCAAATGCCGCCATGAAAAATTAGGCGCACCACCGCTGCCAGAGATAGCGGCATTCCAATACCACCCTCAAAGCTAGCCCCCCCCCTCCCACCCACCCCCTCCCAATGTCTCGACCCATAAGAGATTAGGTGCCCTCCAGTTGTTAGAGACGTCCCCCCCCCCCGATCGGCTCCGTGCATTCCGGCCCATCGAGATAGCCCCCCCGGGTTTGTGTCTCGGCTAAGTGGTTCATGTCTGAGCTAAAAAATGTCGGTAAATGTCGGGGTAGGGATCTGGGGTTAGAACTCTCCTTGTAACACTACTTATATATAATATTGTTATGAAGCTCGACATAAATAAATTTGATACCTCCGATTATCCTCTTGGCAATCCTTATGGGATGCCTTTAGCGAATGAAAAGTTGATGATAGAAATGAGTCGTTAAGAGAAAAGGTTAATAAGGGATTTGAAATTTATTGAATAAATCTTTTATTTTTTGAAACGACCTTTTCAACCCGTAGCACATCATTCGCTGGTCAGATGCTCGAAATTACTTTTAAATCTCAGGCCAACTTTTTCCCCATACTTGGGAAAAATTTTTTTTCCCAAGCTCCATATTATGGGAAAATTATATTTTATTCTAAATTTTGAAATCTTCAGCGAATCACATTTTGAAACGACCTTTTCAACTCGTAGCATACTATTTAATAGCCAGATGCTCAAAAATACTTTTAAATCTCAGGACAATTTTTTTCCCATACTTGGGAGTTTTTCCCATACTTGCGATAAATGTTTTTTCCCGAACCTGGGAAAATTATGTTATATTCCAAATTTGGAAATCGTTCCTGAATCATTTTTTGAAACGAACTTTTCAACTCGTAGCATACTGTTTGCTAGCCAGATGCTCGAAAATACCTGTAAATTTCTGGCCAATTTTTTTCCACCTGTCCTTGCATGCGTGTAATATAAAGAAAAATACAAACAGTCCTATCGCCATAAGTTCGAGTCATTCCGGATTTCGAACATTTATTCAACTTTCCTTATCTATGCATTGCCCCAAAAATTTCCCGTTGATGATTATAATGAAAATTCATAACTTTACCCAAATATGGGACAATTATATTTGACTCCCAATCTGGAAATCGTCCCCGAATCATTTTTTTTTCAAATGACCGTCTCAACTCGTTGCATTCTCTTCGCTAGCCAGAAACTTGAAATTATCTTCAAAACTCAGGACAGTTTTTTTTCTACCTGTCCATGCACGCAAGTTATGGGAAATCTAATTTCAAGAAATGCTATTAATATAAGGTCGAGTCATTCCAGATTTCGAATAGTTATTCTCGTATTATAATTGCTTCGCCTATAAATTTGATCCGTCGATTTTGACGAGGAAAACAATATTTTTTCACAAGTGTGAAAAAGATTTCCCAAGTATGGGATAAATTTTCTCCCATGTATGGGAAAATTATTTTTTACTCCAAATTTGAAAATCGTCCCCGAATTATAATTTTAAACGACCTTTTCAATCGTAGCTTACTTTTTGCTGGCCAGATGCTCGGAAATACTTTTAAATCTCGGGCCAATTTTTTTCCCATACTTGGGAAAAATTTTTTTTTTCCAAGTATGGGGAAAATTACCGAAGGACGAAAAAATATTCGCAACTATGGGAAAATTATATTTTACTGGAAATTTGGAAATCACCACCGAATCATTTTTTGAAACAACCTTTTCAACTCGGAGCATACTTTTAATTCTCGAGCCAATTTTTTTCCCTTACCTGGGAAATTTTTTTTTTTCCCAAGTATAGGTAACATTACCAAAGGATGGCAAAAATTTTCCAAATATGTGAAATTTTCCCCATACTTGGAAAACTTTCCTAAGTATGGGAAAATTACATTTTACTCCAAAATATCCTACTTGAGAAAAATATTTTTTCCCACGTATTCGAAAAATTTCCGAAGTATGGGAAAATTATATTTTTCTGCAAACTTGGAAATTGTCGCCCAATCATTCTTTTAACGACCTTTTCCACTCGTAGCCTACTTTTTGCTAACCAGATGCTCGAAAATACTTGTAAAATTTGGGTCAATTTTTTTTCCATACTTGGGAAAAATATTTTTTCCCTAATATTTTTTCCCTAATATTTTTTCCCTATACTTGGGAAAAATATTTTTTCCCTAGTATGAGAAAAATTCCGCACTTTGGAAAAAATTTTTTTCCCATGCATGGGAAAATTAAATTTTACTCCAAAACTTCCTACTTGAGAAAAATGTTTTATCCCATGAATGGGAAACGTTTCCCATTTATGTGAAAAATTTCCCAAGTATGGGAAATCTATATTTTACTACAAATTTGGAAATCGTCCTTGAATCATTTTTTGAAACAACTTTTTCAACTCGTAGCATACTTTTGAATCTCGGGCTAATTTTTTTCCCATACCTGGAAAAATTTTTTTCCCCATACTTGGGAAAAATCTTTTTTCTCAAGTATGGGGAAAATTACCCAAGGATGGCAAAGTATTCCCAACTATGGGAAAATTATATT
Source organism: Rhorus exstirpatorius (assembly GCA_963564615.1). Lineage (NCBI taxonomy): Eukaryota > Metazoa > Arthropoda > Insecta > Hymenoptera > Ichneumonidae > Rhorus > Rhorus exstirpatorius. The sequence continues at coordinate 7,740,795 of OY751318.1, forward strand.
TTATTTCAAATTTGGAAATCGTCACCGAATCATTTTTTTTACACAACCTTTTCAACTCGTAGCATACATTTGATTCTCGGGCCAATTTCTTCCCATACCTGGGAAAATTTTTTTCCCCAAGTATGGGGAATATAAGCGAAGGATGGCAAATATTTTCCAGGTATGGGAAAAATTTCCCAAGTATGGGAAAATTTTATTTCACTCCAAAATTTCCTACTTGGGAAAAATATTTTTTCCCACGTATTCGAAACATTTCCCAAGTATGGGAAAATTATATTTTACTGCAAATTTTGAAATTGTCCCCGAATCATTTTTTCAACGACCTTTTCAACTCGCAGCCTACTTTTTGCTAACCAGATGCTTGAAAATACCTCTGAATCTCGGGTGAATTTTTTTTCCATCCTTGGGAAAAATATTTTTTTCAAGTATGGGGAAAATTACCAAAGGATGGCAAAAATTTTCCAACTATGGGAACATAACATTTTACACCAAATTTGGAAATCGTCACCGAATCATTTTTTGAAACGACCTTTTCAACTCGTAACATACTTTTAAATCTCAGGCTAATTTTTTTCCCATAGTTGACAAAAATATTTTTTCCAATGTGTGGGAAAAATTTCCTACTTGGGAAAAATATGTTTTCCCATGGATGGGAAGAGGTTCCCATGTATGGGAACAGTTTCCCACGTATGGAAAATGTATATTTCACTTCAAATTTGGAAATCGTCCTCGAATAATTTTTTGAAACGACCTTTTCAACTCGTAGCATATTTTTTGGTAGCCAGACGATCGAAAATAATTTTAAATCTCAGGTCATTTTTTTTCCCATACTTGGGAAAAATATTTTTTCCAGAGCATGGGAAAAATTCCTCAGTCGGGAAAAATATTCTTTCCAATGGATGAGGAAAATTTCGCAAGTATGAGAAAAATTTCCCAAGTACGGGGAATCTATATTTTACTCCAAATTTGGGAATCGTCCTCGAAATATTTTGTGTAACGACCATTTAAACTCGTAGCATACTTTTTGCTAGTCAGATGCTCGAAAACACTTTTAAATCTCTGGCCAATTTTTTTCCCATACTTGGGGAAAATATTTTTTCCCAGGTATGGGAAAAATTTCCCACGCATGGGTAAATGATATGCTACTCAAAATTTGGAAGTCGTCCCTGAATCATTTTTTGAAACGACCTTTTCAACTCGTAATATATTTTTTTGATAGTCAGACGCTCGAAAATGCTTTAAAATCTCAGACTAATTTTTTGCCGATTACTTGGAAATCGGCCCAAATAATTTTTTGAAACGACCTTTTCAACTTGTATCATACTTTTCGCTAGCTCGATATGCTAGAAAATGCATACTGTTCAATCTCAGACCAATTTTTTTCCCTAACTTCGGAAAAATATCTTTTCCCAAGTATAGGAAAAATTTCCCGCGTATGGGAAAATTATATTTTACTGCAAATTTAGAAATCGTTCCCGAATCATTTTTTGAAACGATCTTCCCAACTCATAGCATAGTTTTTGCTTGCCTGATGCTCGAAAATACTTTTAAATATCAGGCCAATTCTTTTCCACTTCCTTGGAAGTTTTTCCCATACTTGGGAAAAATATATTTAGCTCAAAATTCGGAAATCGTCCCCGAATCATTTTTTGAAACGAACTTTTCAACTCGCAGCATACTTTTTGGTAGCCCGATGCTCGAAAATGCCTTTAAATCCCAGGACAATTTTTTTCCACCTTTTCATGCATGCATCTCATGGAATAATAAAATTTAAACACTCCTATCACCATCAGTTCGAGTCTTCTCTGATTTCGATCAGCTATTCAATTTTCCTTGTCTATACTCTGCCCATAAAAGTTTACCGTTATTATTATTATTAAATATTGAGTGTAACGGAATCATGCAATCGGACACGTGGATTTCATTTTGCTCAGTCACAAATGTGGGAGATTCGGTCGTAATTTTGATCACGTGTGGTAAAATATGAACGTCTACAATTTCGACTGAAGATTAATTCGAAACGGCAAAACAACTTTTCCAGCAACAGTGTCAATTTTCGATTGTTGAGTTTTTGGAATTATTTTAATCAAAACCTTTTTACCCATACTTTGAAAAATTTTCACATAATTTGGAAACGTTTCCCATTCGTGGGAAGAAACATTTTTCTCAAGTAGGAAATTTTGGAGTAAAATATAATTTTCCCATACTGTGATGGTCGAACGGGGTGATGAGTGGTGACGATCCAAGACGACGAGAAAAATAATCAAGTGTGCCGCCCGTGGATTCGAACCCGGGACTCTTCGGCTTGCAAGCGGGAGCGCTAACCACTGCGCTACGGCCACCGATTAATCTCTCTCATTTGCATTGTCTACTTGGATGTAATGCGGGATCGTCACACACCCCCCTCTCCGAACTCGATGTCCACGTCGAATGTGCAGAGTTGCGGGTGTTCGGTTTCGAATGTATGTGGAGTATACGTTGACGCTACGCCAGCCTATGTCCCTCGTCGGAGCTCTTCCCTCGCCCCGCTTTGTTTCTTATATCCCGCGGAGTGACTCTTCAGTGCCAGGCCTTTTTGCGGGAAGTCTGTGTTGTCTCCTCCATACATGATGCTTGTGAACGTGTGTTGGTCCGAAAACTTCTGACACCAGTTTGTGATGGTCGAACGGGGTGATGAGTGGTGACGATCCAAGACGACGAGAAAAATAATCAAGTGTGCCGCCCGTGGATTCGAACCCGGGACTCTTCGGCTTGCAAGCGGGAGCGCTAACCACTGCGCTACGGCCACCGATTAATCTCTCTCATTTGCATTGTCTACTTGGATGTAATGCGGGATCGTCACAATACATGGGAAAAAAAATTTCCCCAAAGTGGGGAATTTTTCTCATACTTGGGGAGAAATATTTTTTCCACGTATGGGAAAACAATTGACCCGAGATTCAAGAGATTTTTCGAGCATCTGGGTAGCAAAGAGTAGGCTACTAGTTGAAAAGGTCGTTTTAAAAAATAATTCGGAGACGATTTTTTAATTTTGAGAAAAATTTAATTTTTCCATACTTCGGAAATTTTTCCAATACGTCGGAATAAATTTTTTTCACTAGTAGGAAATTTTACAGTAAAATATAATTTTCCTATGCTTGGATAATTTTTCCCATACTTGGGAAATTTTTCCCATACCTGGGAAAAAATATTTTCCCCAAGTATGGGAAAAAAATTGGCCCGAGATTTAAAAGTATTTCCGAGCATCTGGCCAGCAAAAAGTAAGCTACGATTGAAAAGGTCGTTTAAAATTATAATTCGGGGACGATTTTCAAATTTGGAGTAAAATATAATTTTCCCATACATGGGAGAAAATTTATCCCATACTTGCGAAATCTTTTTCACACTTGTGAAAAAATATTGTTTTCCTCGTCAAAATCGACGGATCAAATTTATAGGCGAAGCAATTATAATACGAGTGTAATAACTATTCGAAATCTGGAATGTCTCGACCTTATATTAATAGCATTTCTTGAAATTAGATTTTCCATAACTTGCGTGCATGGACAGGTAGAAAAAAAACTGTCCTGAGTTTTGAAGATAATTTCAAGTTTCTGGCTAGCGAAGAGAATGCAACGAGTTGAGACGGTCATTTGAAAAAAAAAATGATTCGGGGACGATTTCCAGATTGGGAGTCAAATATAATTGTCCCATATTTGGGTAAAGTTATGAATTTTCATTATAATCATCAACGGGAAATTTTTGGGGCAAAGCATAGATAAGGAAAGTTGAATAAATGTTCGAAATCCGGAATGACTCGAACTTATGGCGATAGGACTGTTTGTATTTTTCTTTATATTACACGCATGCAAGGACAGGTGGAAAAAAATTGGCCAGAAATTTACGGGTATTTTCGAGCATCTGCCTAGCAAACAGTATGCTACGAGTTGAAAAGTTCGTTTCAAAAAATGATTCAGGAACGATTTCCAAATTTGGAATATAACATAATTTTCCCATGTTCGGGAAAAAACATTTATCGCAAGTATAGGAAAAACTCCCAAGTATGGGAAAAAAATTGTCCTGAGATTTAAAAGTATTTTTGAGCATCTGGCTATTAAATAGTATGCTACGAGTTGAAAAGGTCGTTTCAAAATGTGATTCGCTGAAGATTTCAAAATTTAGAATAAAATATAATTTTCCCATAATATGGAGCTTGGGAAAAAATATTTTTCCCAAGTATGGGGAAAAAGTTGGCCTGAGATTTAAAAGTAATTCCGAGCATCTGACCAGCGAAAAATGTGCTACGGGTTGAAAAGGTCGTTCCAAAAAATAAAAGATTTATTCAATAAATTTCAAATCCCTTATTAACCTTTTCTTTCAACGACTCATTTCTATCATCAACTTTTCTAAAGAAAGGAAATATATTTCCATGTTTTCCAACGTTCTAATTTTACAATTCAACATTCGTGATTTAAATATTATGGATTACGGATATATCCCAGCTGTCACATATATTAGCTTCTGCCGAATAAACGCAGCGTGAAACCTCAAAATTAAACTTGACCGCGACCTGTCAAATATTTTCGATATTTCAGCTGTCACACATATTCGCTTTTGTCGAATGAACGCATCGCGAAACCTCAAAATTAAACTCGATCACGATCTGTCATTTGGAATCTATCAATTGAATGTGTCGTCTTTTCGAGATCTGCTCTGACGATCGTCACTTGGCCAGCCAGGGCCGTAAAAAAAGTGGCCTAGTCCCCTCAAAATTGTAGGTCCTGGCATTTATGACCAGCAGTGTACGTGGCTCGATACAAATACGAAATTACTTGAAATATTACTAATTAACTGACTCTCCCAAAACCGTAGAACTGACTTTTCCAAGCAAAGAGCAATGTATAAAGACTCGAGATGTATGTAACTTTTCGCAGGAGTAACCGTTCAGCGAGACGATCAGTGACGAACTGTCTCTGCTGACTCGTTCACGAAGACTCTGGCTCTCTGTATTGTGCTCTGGTATATATAGGTATATGCTTTGTGCTTGGGGTGGGCCGAGTGACGCGCTATCGCTGTCTCTCTCTTACTGCGCGTGGCATAGTATGTAAGATTAGAAGTATGAGAATATCGAGGGTGTATGTGAATATCAAATTCCATCCTGCGATATTTTGAAGTTTGTGCTTTGAGTAACGAAATATGTACTGATGCATTAGCATTATCTGTTTGTGCCAAAGAATGATTACGAATTTATTTTTCGGAGCTCGGTCGCTTTGTGTACCGAGCGATAGCATTATCTGTTTGTGAAAGTTTGAAAGTATATAAGGTCAATTGATTCTCAGTGCTTTTGTACTATTATACTACGTTTACTGATACGAAATTTTAATCCAATTATGGCTTTACCTGAATATTTTCGACTGTGAATAATACTGTATACAATTTTAATCTGTTTATGACTCTACCCGAATATTTTCGACTGTATATAATGCTATGGTGAAAAATAAATGCTATGGAAGAAAGAAAATACGTGTCGCTTAGCTATGATTCATTTGTGCGTATATGTTTGTATATGTATATAGGTTTATACTACTCCTCGCTCTAAACGTGAGACTCAGCGTGGTTGTATGCGTAGGATATCGTTCTATATTATATAAATATATCGCCGCCGCCGCCACCGCCGCCGCCGTGTTAAGAATGTATGGGGCATTTCGTCTAAAATCGACATATCGAAAAGCCTCATATATAGGGCATTCCGTCTAAAGTCGACCTATCTGAAACCCGATATATGGGGAATTCCGTCTAAAATCGATGATCTAAAAGCCTGATATATGGGGCATTCCATCTAAAATCGACTTTCATAAAAGCCTGATATATGGGGCATTCGGTCTAAAATCAACCTTTACAAAAGCTTGATATATGGGGAATTCCGTCTAAAATCGACCTTTCTAAAAGCCTGATATGTCGGGAATTCCGTCTAAATCGACCTGTCTAAAATTCTGCCTAAAATTCTGCCTGATAATTCTGCCTGGTGATTCTGTCTCAACTTGATATATCGATATGAATCGATATATCGATATGAATCAATTTATCGATATGAATTGATATATCGATATGAATCGATATATCGATATATCGATATGAATCAATATATCGATATGAATCGATATATCAATATGAATCGATATATCGATATGAATCGATATATCGATACGTATATCGATATATATGATATAATTGATATACATGATATAATCGATATAGATGATATATGATATTATTGAATATATCGATATGTATTGATGTATCGATATGAATCGATATATCGAATATCGATTTATCAAATATCGATACATCGAATATTGATTTATATCGAATTTTGGTTTTTGATAAATCGATAAATCGATATATCAATCCGTCTAACATCAACCTACCTAAAAACGTGATATATGGGGAATTCCGTCTGAAATCGGCCTACTCAAAAGCTTGATATATAGGGAATTCCGTCTAAAATCGACCTATCTGAAATCTTGATATATGGGGAATTCCGTCTCAACTCGACTTATCTAAAATATGCATATGTTATGTATATACTAGGGTGTTTAAAAAAAAAAATTCGATTTTCCAACGGGTCACACCTGAATAGTTAGTTTAGGTAGAAAAAAAAATTATGTCAAAAGATGAGAATTTTAGGTTGAGTGGAAGATTCGCCCCGCATTTGAGTTAAAATTTTTTTTTTCTGTTTTCATCGAATTTATAATTAAAATTTTTTGATTTTCCAATGAGCCACACCTGAAATAATTAGTTTAGGTAGAAAAAAAATTTATGTTAAAAGATAAGAATTTTAGGTTGAGTGGAAGATTCGCCCCGCATTTGAGTTGAAATTTTTATTTTTTTTCAACGAATTTATCTATTTAGTACGAATTTATTTATTTAGTGAACATTTTCCGATTTTCCAACGGGCCACACCTGAAATAGTTAGTTTAGGTAGAAAAAAAATGTATGCCAAAAGATGGAAATTTTAGGTTGAGTGGAAGATTCGCCGCATTTAAGTTAAAATTTTTTTTTTCTGTTTTCATCGAATTTATAATTAAAATTTTTCGATTTTTCAACGGACCACACCTGAAATAATTAGTTTGGGTAGAAAAAAAAATTTATGTCAAAAGATGAGAATTTTAAGTTGAGTGGAAGATTCGCCGCATTTGAGTTCAAAATTTTTTTTTTCGTTTTCATCGAATTTATAATTAAAATTTTTCGATTTTCCAACGGGCCACACCTGAAATAATTAGTTTGGGTGGAAAAAAAAATTTATGTCAAAAGATGAGAATTTTAGGTTGAGTGGAAGATTCGCCCCGCATTTGAGTTGAAATTTTTTTTTTTGTTTTCATCGAATTTATAATTAAAATTTTTTGATTTTCCAACGGGCCACACCTGAAATAATTAGTTTGGGTAGAAAAAAAAATTTATGTCAAAAGATGAGAATTTTAGGTCGAGTGGAAGATTCGCAGCATTTGAGTTAAAATTTTTTTTTTTCTTTTCATCGAATTTATAATGAAAATTGTTTTATTTACCAACGGGCCACACCTGAAATACTTAGTTTAGGTAGAAAAAAAATGTATGTCAAAAGATGAGAATTTCAGGTTTAGTGGAAGATTCGCCGCATTTGAATTAGAATGTTTTTTTTTTCTTTTTATCGAATTTGTAATGAAGTAGTAATTTTACCAGAAATTATTCATTATAAATTCGATAAAAGGAAAAAAAAAAAATTTATTTAAATGCGGCGAATCTTCACTCAACCTGAAACAGAATCGTGTCAAGAATCGATAAATTGATATATCGATACGTCGAATCATGTCACGAATCGATAAGTTGATATATCGATATACCGAATTGTGTCTAGAATTGATGAATTGATATATCGATGTATCGAATCGAGTATAGATATAACGAAATGTGTCAAAAATCGATATTTCGATATATCGAACCATGTCAAGAATCGATATATCCATATATTGAACGGAGTCAGAAATCGATATATCTATATATTGAACCGTTTCAGTAATCGATATATCGGTATATCGATATTTCAATAAAACCCAAACTCAACCCAAACTCTTATCCGAAAACCAATTAACCGAATATAAACAATTTTTTTTTCAAAACATCTTTCCAGAATGTTTTTCTTCAACAACTGACACAAACACAAGATGGGTGGTTGGCGCGCGAAGCGCGCAGGGGGGCGAAGCCCCCCTAGTATATATATCTCTCTATAATATAAAGATATATCGCCGCTGCCGCCGCCGCCGCCGCCGCCGCTATTTCAGGATTTGAGCTTATACCGGGTGTATCATTTGAAAAGGATGACTAAACCCAAACCCAAGCCCAAAACCCAAACCCAAACCTAAGTGAGGGCACGTAGCG